>VZRE01002212.1:0-45853 GCA_013396775.1 Cephalopterus ornatus
CTCTTTTAGGCCTGATTCTTGTTTCAGAGCAGTCAGTGAAAAGAATGTCTACTTTTTTTTGTTTCTCTGGAGAAGTGGTGAAAGTAGACATACTTGTCACTGAAGAGAGAAAAATTGAGCCAAAAAAAAACCACCCAGGAAAAACTCCACCTTGTTTATCATGTCCAACAGTTACTTGGGCTAACATCTAGCACCTGGCTGTGTGAATGATCACAAGTAAATAAATACCTCTGTTCAACTCTCTTGAAGTACACAAGCTAGAAATAGCTTGAGATCTGAAATACATTAATTGTAAGGTTTTCTTAATTTATCTTTCATTGTGATGGATTACAGAAGTATTAGTTTTGGACATTGCTTTATTTTTACTCCATACTGTGTCATTCCTGCATAAAGAATAGAAACTCCATAATAACTTTCTCAGTATTAAATATTCCACTTCAATCAAGGACTCTCTTAACTTGTCAAAGGAATCAGCTTTGGGTGACTGGAAGAGGTGACTGGAACCAAGCTAACAGCACGCCACTTATTGGGAGTGGAAGAATGTTGTCAGCTTAATAGAAAATTGAGAAATGAAGGAACTTTTTCCACAGTTCTGAGGGAAGATTTTTGGTGTAATCACGACCATGTGTCTTGCATGCCCCAGTTTGTCATTGCCAAATATGATTGCAGCACATAGTGAGATTTCAATGAATTGAAAGCACTTCCACTGACCCATTCTAAAAGCTTCACTTTTTCAGTACTTAACATTGCTTTTAATTTCAAAAAATTTTTATTATGGAATATCTGATCTTCAAAGTGCTAGTGCATCAATAAAACTTTTCCTGCAAATTTGTTTGACAAACTAATGGCTTTGTAGGTCCAGATCATGTTTTTCTCTTTCTTGCACACAGCTAAAGCATTTCCTAATTGTCCACAGACGTAAGGTCTTCTTCCATGAGCCTACTATTTGACATGCCAATTTTATCTAATTCTGTCCTGCAAAGTATCTGGTCTCACACTTTTGGCACAATCAGATTTCCTAGGTTTTCATTCCACCATAGATAGTGTTATGGTAGCTGATCCAGTGTCCGTCTTTGCATTCACATTTGGAGTTAATAAATGACACAAAGGCTTATTTGTTCTTTAATTTATAGAAAGAGTTAAATACTTACTTTATTCATCCATTTAGAAAGTTTATCTTAGATGTATTCCTCCAGCATTTCCCATCCTCCCTTTTTTCACTCCCCTGCTTATTTTGGAAGCTTTTCTTTTCCGTATTGTTATCTTTCTCAATCCAAATCTCTTAATCCTCACTCAAACACTGACTGCTGAGCACCAAAATACTGCTTTGGAAAATTAGAACATGACCTTTCCTTCCTCTCCCTTCTTTGAGTGCCTTGGTTTGGCACAACATTTTGCTACAGTAAGCTGTCACATCACTATATATATATATATATATATATATACACACACACACACATATATATGGCACTTATATCATTTTCCCACCTAAATGATTCTGAGATTATATGAATGCCTGGGCTCAATATTAAAAAACAATTGCTGTCAGAGAGAGACAGTCAGTCACAGTGTGGTCATGAACATGTTTAATAGCCTTATGTCTATGCAGTTTTGAAATCGCGCTCATGTCCATACACATCATTCAGTCCTTGACATGGGGCAACCTAATGCATATAGAGACATGCCCGAACAAATTGGCCTGTGGAAAGGAAGTATTCACCTTAGATTATAAATTGTCCATGATTGTTGACGCTCACAGCATGGTTAGGAGAGTATGAGAGCTGGGATCCAGAGCAGGTCCACCTTGAGAAAGCACAGCCTACCTCAGTGATTTCTGATTATAAAACACACATAAACAACACTCTTCACAACTTTTAGTGTTTACAAATTGAAAAAGCATTAAGATAAGCTGCAGTAGGCATTATTGCATTGTCAGTGAAGAATTCAGATAATAAAATTAATATTTTAAGAATCCAAGAAATCACCTCAAAACAGTCCTGATTGTAAGAAAAGGCAGCTAATAAAGTATCACATTGCTAATCAGACTTATCTACATACCAAGCATGTCAAATCCAATTATTTTAGATATTTTATTATTTATTACAAAAATCTTATCTTTTATTCCCTTTTTTTTTTTTTAATCTTGTACTCAGTATCTAACTAATGTACATTCGCAGGTGTGTTTTCATCTAACTCAGAATGAGGTTTCCTGTCCTTTTGTTTTTTGGGGTTTTTTTGTACAGCATTCGTGCTATTGATTCAGTCAAGGATTATAGACAATATGGGACCATCACGATCTTTTCGTCTGATGTCACCAGATATATACTTTTCCCTAATAATTCCTAAAGTGAAACACTTGTAAGCAACAACAATCAACTTACAGCATTAATATTTAACATTTACTGTCCATTGATATTTATTATCAGGTCTCTGAAAAGTATATGAGCAGTCAAGAGATGGTGATTTTTGCAGAAGGAAAACTTCTTACATTTTGTTGAGTTTTGCTTTGGCTTTTTTGTTTGTTTGTTTGCAATTTTTTTTGTGGTTGTTTGTATTTTTTAGGTTTTAGGAAAAAAAACATGAGTTTTTTTCAGATAATTATTGACAAAATAAAACAAAAAGAAAATATAAAGGTTCAGAATCTTTAAGTAAATTGAGACATTTACAGGAAACTATCCAAAAATATTTTTAACCTTCTAATAATTGGAATAATGACTAAATGTTTTTGTGAGTATTCACATGAAAACAATGCTTTGTTTGCTGGTAATCTTTGAAAAAGAGTACTGATCTTTGGCAGAAACTAGGAATTTATTGCTTTAACATTCTCAAATGAGCACTGAATCACCCTTGCATTAAAAAAAAAGAAGATTATTCTATCTCATCTTTTCTTAAAACACATTTTATTAAGTAATATGGAAACCAAAGCACTGAGATAATTGTATGATGAATGTTTTCTGGCTGTACTTTATGCCCTATAATACCTTGGAGAGACATTCTTATAACCACCACACCTCTGCTTTTGTGTTTTGGCTCACAAAAATTGTATATGTGAAGGCAGGATGTGCTAAACTGTAACAGACTGAATTTAAGTTTGTTCAGAGCTGATTTCACTCCTGTCTCTCAGAAAAAGTCCCTAAGAGACTTGTCAGGTGAGGGTGCATTAGGACAGATTAAATCTTTGCATGTTTCACTGAGTTCTGCAAGCCAAAACTCCAATAACTTGTCTTGATTTGGCAGCAAAAATCATGGGAATTACATCTGTAAAAATGAGGTTCTATAAACCTTCTGTCAAACTAAAAGCTGCTCAAGAAGTGTTCAACACCTAGATAATTTTGATTAGCAGTGCAGTACTTTATAAATTACATTTTCTTTCAGTCATGACTGTTTGGGGGTGAATTCTATGAGCACACTGACCCCTATATTTATGGGATTGCACAAGAACCGCAAAGTATGCCTTGAAAATAATCTACAGAATCACAGAAATGTTAGAGAAGATCTAGTCCTATTTGAATTTCAAGAGAGACTATCAGTAACAATACTAAAGCAGGTCAGCTATGGATGGCTTTGCATGGTCACATCGTGAAATCTCCAAGGGTTCCCAGCCTCCCTGGGTGACTTGTTCCCAGAGAAATAATCCTGATGCCCAGTCTGAACCTTCCAAGTTGTAGTCTGTGGGCCTTGTTATAAGCTCTGACAGTAGTGAGAAAATTTGGTTCCATTATCTTTCTATCAGCCTTCAAAGTCATGAGTTTAGATGGCCACTTAGTTTCATCTACTGTGGAGGTCAATAATGCTAAGAGGATTCCAGAGAAGGCAAGAAACTGGAATGCTTGATTGGACTAACAAGTTTGTATTTAAAGGGTTTAGGGTCTACATATTCAACAGGGGGTTGTAACTATTACAATTTATTACAAATAGGGGATTTCAGGGGATGACATAAGGGAAAAAACCCAGATTAACAAATTTGGAGTCTTAACAGTTACCTCGTGGGGAAAAACACACCATGTCTTAGGGGATTTTACAGGTGGGGGGCAGGTATTTGGGTCTACAGAATGCAAGGATTTAGGGACACAAAGGGAGAGATAAGGTACAACGTCCTTTGCACAGGTTTGATGAGATCAGGATGCAGACTTTGGTTTGGGCAGGGCATGTGATAACATCATGCAAGGAGTTTCCCCACATCCTGCTGCAGGAGAAATCCACAGGGATGAGTTCAATGAAGTGGGGTTTTCCCAGATTCTGTAGCCCATGACCTTTTGCAAAGACCATTCAAATCTCTCTCTGCAGATATTATATTTTGGGATGCAACAATCTACACCAGACTAAACAAGCACATTTCCCTCAGCTTCACCTTGCAGGTCATGTGCAGTTGGTGCTCAACATTTTTGTAGCTCTACCCTGAACCCTCTCCAGTTTCTTGGTATCCTTCTGGAATGAGGAGGCCCAGGACCAGGCACCATATTCCAGCAGCAGCCTTGCCATGACTAAAAGAAATAATTTCACTGCTTGCCACACTCCTTTTAATGTAGTGCAGTATGCAATTCACATATTTTGTGATTTGATTGTTCTTTTGTCATTTGTGCATTTACCTGGCCTCCACACAGCACTTCAGTACTTTCCAGCAGGGTTGTTACATTCCCATGTCCTGATGAGTGGTGTTATTCTGTCCCAGGTGTGGAGCTTTGCAATCCTTCATGTTGAACTTCATAAGGTTTATGTTGATGCAGTCCTTAAAGTCCCTGTGGATTCAAGCACCTATTACCCTAACTGGGCACCACAGAAACTTTCTTTGAGGGTGCAGTCTAAATTATCATCCAGGATGTTGATGAAGATGCTCAAGAACATGTGTTCCAGTAGCAGTTCTGGGCAACACACATCAATACTTGCCATCACTGACATGTCTCTGAGGTATAATAGCTTCTTATATCCAGCAGTCCGTTTAACTGTTATTTAATGTGTTTAATGTGTTTGTTGTTTACCAGTGTTTTTTCCTACCAATATCTAAGAAGTGATCATGAAAACATGTTCCAAATGGTTTAATAAATAGAAGGTAAGCTAAGAGAATAGTTTTCTGGGGTTCATGTCCAAAAATGACAAGTTTTAATACTAATTCTGATTTTGAAGAGTAAATGGGTAATTGAACATGTGAGCAGTACTGTTTGATCAGCAGCATTTTCTTGGGACCCAGAGAAGTGAGGAAAGTCTCTGCAGTTCTGTGCAAGAAAGACGTTGTGCTAGATGAACTGGTCTTCTAATGGAAGGAGAAGGTCATGCCATATTCATGTATTTGGAGTGTTCCTGAGAAAGACAGCACATTAATTCTGTTCCTTCTTTCCTGGTGTGAATAAGGAGACTCTAAGCAAATGTGTCCATCAAATGGCACCACTCTTCCCCCCAAATAAACCAAACCTTAGCATGTCTTCTGTAAAAATAAATCTATCATTAAATTATATTTAAGCAAATTATATGTGAAGCAATCAATTAATACAGAATGAATGAAACATTAGGAGAATTAAATGTTTTCAAATAAATGTGTGATATTGCACCACACTGAACTCACCAAGCTTGCACAGTGTGAAGGACATCACGCAGCAGTGCCAATAGCTCCAGGCAAAGTTTATGTTCCTAAAGATCTTATTTGATATCTCCTGCAACTTCTCCCAAGCAACAAGCCTTTATCACAAAGCTAGATGTGGAGAAGAAGCTTCATAGAGTATTTCTTAATGAACAGCAGCAAATAACATTCTGGCCCCAACATTTAGGTCCTGACACAGAATTAGAATTTTTCTCTACAGGAATAGGATTCAGTGGCAGGTTTGGCTTACTAAAGGTTAGCAATTATGTGCTTTGATCTTTACATATGAAACCTTTAAATACATATTGTGTTTCAACAGAAGTTTAAAAGCATGTTTAATCCTCTGTCTCTTCCTGTTAACCCAATACCGAAAATCCTTCTTCCATTTCTCAGGACAGAGCAGAGAGTGAACTTGTTTGAGCCTTCCTTATTGCTACTGTTTCCAACTCCAAAAAGCCGTATGATTTAGCGTGTATTTCATAGTCCAAACTATTATAATGATAGACATATGGAGATCTTCTAAAGGAAAAATAGCCAGAGGAGCAAGAAAAATTATAGGCTACGTACAATCCCAGCTTTGTTCTGGAAGAAAAGAACCTCACCCACATGAGGTATTAGGCTCTGTATGAGAAAACGGCAGACTGCCTACACCTCATATGTGTGTGCATACATATGTCACTTCTTAAAAAACAGGTCACAAGAAAAATAAGATATCATATTTAACACATTAACACCACATGCCTTTTCAGACAGTGAGATAAGATAGCATGGTGAGTAGGCCTAACTGTTGGTATTTAAACAATTAATCATACCTTCTCCTTTCTAGCAGCATGGGGGAAAAAGTCAGCATAGTTAACATTTTTCTCATGCGTATGCTAGCCTGTACTTCTGCACTGTAAATGAGCTATCTTTCCAATACCTTGATTTGATCCACTGTGTCTTTTAATTTCATTGTGGATTACATTAATCAATGGCAGCTGCAAACAGAAACTTTATTTTCATTATTTCAGATCAAAATGAAAACAAACTTTAGGCTGTATGTCATGGAATAAATTAAATCTCTTGCATTTCAGATTACATTCTAAACGTGATACATCAATCATACCCTCTCTGTACTGGGGGCCTCTTTTCCACCATGTTCCTGGGTGACCTTTCACTGTGTTCAAAGGATAATATAACAAAGTAGTGTTACAGAGGTCATTTTACATAGTTCTCCTATTTTATATTCTTACAATCCATTGCACTAAAAACACATCACAAATCTAAATCAAACAGACTTGGATTATATATGTTCAACAGATCACCAGTGGTTGGGCTGATTAGGCAGCAGAAGTTTAAGCACACAAGCTACAACTTGTATAAACCACTAATACCAGTTACAGCAAACTTTCAATATTGAGAGTTCATAGATTCATGTGGAGGTGTATCGAGTCTAAGGCCTGATTTTGGTCTGAATGCCTTTTTTGCAGAACACTCATAATATTCAAGATAACAATTGCCTACTTTTCCATTTCTCAAATCTATTGTTTCTACAGCTTATTTCACTCATCTCCAGATTTTCCTACCAAGAATTTTGTTTCAGTAACCTGATTTTTATTAAAAAAAAAATAAAGTGGGAAAAAAGCGCATAAAAAATGAATCAAACAAATAAGTATACTAGTGGATAAGAAGAATGGCTGAAACACATGTCCACTAAAATTGTGTAGCCATAATTTTATATTTTTCTTTTTCTGAGAGATGCCACTCAATATAGGAAATATAACCCTTAACACACATGCAGAAATTGAAGTCAGAAAAAATCGTGTTGTGTATTCACCTTTTTTATCAATAAAGTAAAAATGGCTCCACATCTTACTGAACTTAACAGGATGTCTTTCTTGTATGCCTTTTAGATCCAGAGAAACCTTCAATTTACAAGTTTGTTTTCTTTTATTGGAGGGAAGGCAATAGCTGTTTTCCTGTAAGCAAACAGAAATTTCTGTCATGTGAACCACAACAAAGCCGATCAGTTTCACCTTAATGTTTTCAAAGATACTGAATTTTTTGTTCTCTTCAAGAAAGTAGTCTCAAAATGGAATTATTCCAAAGAATGGCACCTTATTAGATCTGAAAATAATCCATTTGTATTAATTCCTCGAGTTTGCACTATTAATACTCTTCTTGGTTATGCAGAGTACACAGTGCTACTTACTATAGTCAAGAAGTTATCTCAATATGGAAATTGGGGGGCTACACTTGAAAACACTTATAACCACATACCATTCTATTTTCTTTACCATGAAGAGGCAGCTTATAGGCTGGAAACACTTGCTAGCTTTCATTTACCCCTCATGCAAGAAGGCTTTTGGACCAACACAGCTGTAAACTGTTCTTTCTTAACTCAAACTATTTTCCTATTGTCAGAGTTTCTCCTAACAATCTTTAAGAAGCAAGTAAGAACTTGAGCTAGTGCTTCATAGTGAAAACCTCCAGTTTGCTGTGAAGGAGTTTGATTTTTGATATTATCATGGAGCCTTAGTTTGTTTATTTTACCTCATTACCTTTTATTACATCAAGTAATGACAAATTTCACTAAGGGCAGGGTCTTTTGGGTTTAGTTTTTTGTTTTTTCTTTCAGGAGAAAAGCTGCTGAGCCCATTTAAGACCCTGATGGTAGCAGGAGTAATTTTCACAACTTGTCACTTTTGGCGCTTTGTTTTTCCTCTGCAATTACGTTGTTTTCCTTTCCTTTTTCATTCCTACAAGTTTCAGGGAAAATTCAGATCTATTGATTTTAAAGTTATTTAAATAAACCCATATATCCCCACCCTGAATGTATTCTTCCTTGTGAACCTTGTGACTGATAAGAGCTCATTTGAGTCAATAGACAAATTTCAGCATTGCAGGGTTAAGGTCGTAACTATCACATTTATCTGGGAGCCTATATAACTCTTAAGAGCATTTATTGTAAAGTCAAAGTATATAAAATGCTGAAGTCAATAACCTCTTAAAATTGCCCACAAAAATCAGTGTTTAGGTAAGAGAACACCTTTAGAGCAACTTAAATCACTGTAAGATGTATATCAAATACTGTGGGCAATAACAGTTTTTGAAGTCATTTAAAATGCCTTTAAAAACAGTTCCCTTATAGAAAGGTTTTAGAAAAGCTACTCTCCCACAAAAAATCCATAGGGTCTAGTTTAACTATTGTTGCTTTAAAGTAAGTGACCAAGCCGCTGACAAAGCAGAATTGTATTGTAAATCAAGACTGATTATGCTCTATCACTGTTATATTGTCTCCTGAAATGGCTGTAAGTATATTTCAGCATCGTATATATTTGGTAAAATTTATTATAAAGAAGATAAAATACTCTTTTGACTATAACATCTTATATCAATATGATGCAGACTGTATATATGTGCAATTATGCATTTCTATGCTGCATATAAAAATATTTGTGATGGTACAGGAAATATGAAAGAGCTGAGTTTTGGGGCGGGGGGGTTGTTTGCTTGTTTTTTTCCTGTAAGAACCATATTTACTATTTATCAATGACATTTCTGCTTATCTTCTAGGCTTTTTCTTCAGTAAAAAAATCCTCACACAGGATATGGTAACTTTTAGTGATGCAAACTAATGGGGTCTTGTGTTGTGTGTGTTCTTTATCCACATGGCAAGTAAGGAAGCTATTCTTTGATACACAGTAAAATTGGGATAAAGTGGTAGGAAGGAAAAGTTATGTTAAGTATGTAAAGTCAGCATCAGAAATAAAGAAATTTGATGATGACTGTGTGAAAATAAAACGTACGACCAAAACTGGCATCCCCTTTTTTATCATGATAAAAACTGTCCCTAGGACAAAACTTGGTTTTTCTATTCTTCTTTTTTTATTTTCATATACATCAATCCTTTTTTATGCCTCACACAGTAAATAATTTGTGTATTGTAAACCAGAAGTTAAGGCAAGATAATGAAACTGTTCAGCTGATAAAAATAGTAACAGGCACAATTATTTTGAAAGTATCCTTACCCTGTCACTCAGTTTCTTGCTGTACATAAATATTTGGGTATCTCACTTCTTGACTGTAAAGTGGGAGTAGTTGCATTTGTCTCACAGGAGCTGGTGAACAGTAACTAAAAAAAACTTAAAGGCTTCCATGTTGTACCTGGTTTGGTATAAGCTATTTAGTCATCCAAGTCTTCTCTTTGTTCTCTTTTCATTTTGAGGGGTTATAAACATTTCAACTCTTTTTTTCTCGTCTACAGCTTGCAATTTTAAAAGGGGAGGAAAGGAAAGAGGATGTTCCCTATCAAAATCTCTTTTAGAGATGCTGTGTATCACCTTGTATGTTTTAGGACTGGTTAGGCTGAAGCCTGGTCTGCAGCATGAGGCAATGAAGCGGCTATAAAAATATTCCAGGACTCTGGTTTGGTGATTCCAGGATTTGTCAATGACCAGTATTGGTCTGGTCTGATAAACAGTTCACAGGAAATTAAAGCTATTCTGAATTGTAACAGCTGCATGAGTTCCCATCTGGCTTTCCAGAAGCAATATAAAACTGTCAATAACCTATATCTCAGCAGCGTTACACTCAGGATCTTGTTATGGCTAAAAGGGGGCCTCCTATGTGAAATCTAGAAATTACTGTTAGAGAAATTGAAAGTTTTAACAGTCTAACCAAAATGAAACAAACACTGTATTATTATTAGTCAGATACATTGGTGTTAATACAACCTAAATAAAGAGAAAAATCTTGTTAACAATACAGTATTTCAAAAGTTGTTATTTAGGTAAACCTCCTACCACCAACCTTTGAGTATCTCTGTTGTTAGGCTCACCTTTCCACTGGTCTCTGCTGCCCAAGGTTAATAGTTCAAGAAAGGGGGAATTATGTGAATTCATGGCCTTCTTGAAACCTTTGCTGAAAGACAGTGATTCTAATGATGTGGGTTAATTCCTTCTCTTTTAGAGAAGGAACACAACGTTGATGGTTTCTTCCTGCTCCCTTGCTCCCGTTTTGATGTTTTCTTATGTGCTTTACACCCTGCTCTTTCATCACTTTTTATGCGTTAGGTACTTGTTCCTTGTTCTTTTTTTTAGCCCTCCAAATCCAGTTTTGTCCAGCCTCTAAGGTTTTTTTCATTAACTGATTACTGGTGAGTTATTGACAGCCCCGATACCATTGGAATCATACTGTGCCCAAGTCCTCAAGGCCTCTGCTGTCATCCCAGCTCTGTCCTTTAAACTTCATCATAGTTACACTGCGGGAGTTTACTCTTGTATAGCATAACAAAAGGCATTGGACCGGATAACTATGAAATGCTAAACAAATAAAAATTAAGTAACAGCCACCTGGTCATTAATCAGTTGCTGTTAAAGCCAAACAAGCTAGAGCAAAACAAGCCAAGCCCAAACAAAGCACAGCTGATGGCCCCAGGCCTGTGGTCTGCCTCAGCTTAACGCAGAGCCAGTGGTTTGCTACAATGGCACATGGAAGAGTATATACTGACTATATCACACAGGAATTGTCTTCTGGCATAGGCACCACAAATGACATTTAATCTGCCTTTAAATCTGAACGGATAAACTGTGTCACTGGTGCAAAAGGCCTGGCCGGTAACACTGGGCAACTGTATTAAAAGGTAAATTTTCATAAACTGTGTATCTATGTGCCTAAAAACTGAAGTGCTAAGTCATCAAATATTCTTATTATCTTAACATTATGACATTATATTTTTTGTTGTTTCTTTTTTCTTTGCCACAAAACATAGAAATGAAACATAGAAAGTAAAAGTAACATTAAAATAATATTAAAATATATAAGCCAAATATATAAAATTTGTATGTATTTTTTTAAAAAGGAATTTCCGAGAAAAAGATTTTCAAGTGACCCTGTTCAGATCCATCAAAGCTAAAATTCCCAGTGACTATAAGGATTTTTTCTACTTATACCATCATGAACCTTTGCAGTTTGTGCCTTTGTAGAGACACAAACTCTGTTTAATTTCAGCCTTAAAGATACACTGGAATAGAAAATTGTTTCCCTAGATAGGATTTCAACTTTGAACTTTATAGAAGATTTTAGGTGACTGAAAATCTGTATGCATTTAAATGTCACTACATGTTGAAGATATCACTTTATGTAAAATAATAATTCTTTTCCAAAAGACTATGCAATAACCATCTCACCACAACAGTTCAGAGCTATATTTAAGGTGGCCTCTTAAAGAGAGGAAATCACAGCTTCCTCTTGGGTAGGATCCCGTTGATGTAAATATATAGAATTAGAGTTCATGATTCAGTTACTTTTAGCCTAGTTACTTCTTGCCTTCTCTAAAAGCATCTGGAGAGTACTATCTCATCTCCCCACTGGACTCTGAAATCAGATGCAGGAAAACAGACTCAGAGTCTCATTAAAATAGTTTTCTATTACAGCACTGGAAGTCGTTGCTCTAAATAGAAGTAGTCAGTTTGTCAGCTGCTAGAACTGGAGATAATCTTACTGCAGAGTGTATCCATTAATTTTCATGCACTAAGGATCCTTATGTGGATTTTATTGTCCCAAAGGTGTTTTAACTGTTTTGGGTTTTTACAAAGAAAAAGAGTCAAGAATGCTTAATTTTTGTTTGTTTGGGCACCCACTGGGATAATGACAAAGGACCACTGAATCTGTTTGCCACAATATATGCTACAATATCCAGTCCAAATCTTGTATCTTCCATAAGTGACAATATAGGGCAGAGATGCTCATCTCAGGAGTCATGCTGGTGGAGCTACTTCCAGCTTCTTTGCTGTTCTAATATTTGTAAATATCCTTCTATAATTTATGAAAATCCCGGTCAAGTAGATGAAGGGCCAGCAATGGCACAAGTTTAGGAGCAAAAAGACGGCTGAGAAGTCTGAAACTGTGTAAAAAGCTAAATACAGCTGAAAGTGAAGAGGTCACATAGAAACTATGCACTTGCAACAATATGTATGTCTCTACACAGGATACTTTGTTTGACTGATGGAAGGGAGCGATTAGTTTGGTCTTGAAACTATCGCTTTCTTTATATGAACAATGATGGCAAGCTTCAGCCACACAATATATTTAGAATAACAAATTGGTTTTGTTTTAAGTCTGAGTTAGTTACCTAAAGACTTTAAAAGGAAAAAAAAAACAAAAAACACCAACCTTGAACATTTCTTATATATGCAAGCATTTGTATGTATTTATGTTGTTCCTTATATATATACATAGAATCACACACAAAAGCATACCAGGAACAAAAGAGGTACAATATTTGCACTCTTCTTCTAGCCCAGTGTGCTGTCACTCCAAGTAGGTCATAGATATGAGAGAATATAACAGAGGAAGTATATATGACACTTCCCTCCACCACTCTCTAATAAGTGTTGGGGACCTGCTGTGCCAGAAGTAATGACTCTGAACTCTGGTGTAGCATTCAAGGGATTTCTCTTCCATGAACTTATGCAAATTTACCTGTATAAGTTGTATAAGCTTTTGCCATTGAGTTCTGTGGCAAATACCAGTAATTAAATTTATGTCCGACAAATATCCATATGAATGAATATTTCTCTTCTATATTTTGAAGAATCTCTTGCCCAACCCAGTTTAATTTGAGAACCTTCAGTCTTTGAAGTTGAAGAAACAGTGAATAGATGTTTCCCATTCAGCATTTCTTCCATCTGTAGTTTCATTTATTTCTACCATACTTCCATCACATTTCCTTCAACCATTTTGTAAGGATAGAGAGTTCCTTTACATATTACAGTTTTGATTCTTTTTTGAGCAAGCTTTTGATAGATGTCTGTACCATCCTTCTTATCCAGAAACTGTTCTCTACGTCCTGTACTTTTCCCAGTTTATCTTTTTCACACAGTGTTAAAGCTGATGCATTAAGGATCTTGACAGAGGTATAAGAAATGTTCTTTGTTTTGACTTCCACCTGATAACCTCAGGATCTCTCCTATATATTCTAATTTATTATCTCATTTCAACATCATAATAGGTAGATCAGAGCTAGTCTCAGTACAAGTAAAGTTGGGACTGATTTTTTTATGCACATTTACTTACCTTCTTCCCCCAGACACTGAGGGTTGCAAGCGTTTTCTGCAAAACTTTTCAAACAGTTTTCACTTTAAGGGCCTCATACATATGGAAATTTTGTCAACTTACCATTTGTCCTCTATTGCAACTCAGTTATGTTACCATCAGATTTTCCACAGATCTCTGGATGATTTCACTGGTTATCTCCCATTATTGTGAAAAATAGTCACTAGTTTTCTATTTTCTAGCCAGTTTATTAGCAACATGAAGAACTTGTGTCCTCTCTCATTGACTAGAATTAGGGCTCCAAAATAAGGAAATATGAAATTAGGTAATTCCATTATTTAGTGTTCCTGTGCAATCTCAATATGACAAAATCCTACCATGTAATCCCATGTTGAACTTTTCCAAAGCTGCCATGACTTAGTCACAGCACTGAATCAATTTCATTACAAAATCAGGGAGAGCTCTGTACTGATGTTGCACCCCAACATTCCCACAGATGTGGTAGATGAGTATTGCCTGACAAAGTTTAAAGGTACGAAAACAAAGTGTGGTTGACCTTTGCCTTGAGAGCCTCTGGCCTGCATTTGCCTTGAAGACATCAATGTTAGAATTCTGCTTCAGTGAGATTTGTCTCACTAGCCATGTTCTTTATATTTATTTCTATGTGTTCATACCTATTTTCTGGTATGAAATTTGCAAATGCACTTAGTGTGTTCTGAACTGTTATAGTGTATTATGGTAGATATTTAAAAAACAACTAATAGACACCTCAAGTTAATAGATCCATTTGATTTGCTGGTGCATCAGCTTCAAGCTTTATGACCTTCTCCCATTACTCACAGCCACCAACCTCACCAAGGATGTGAAAATTACTAAACAAATGCAAAAGGCTTGGATGTCATATTGAGGAATGTCATGACAAAGCACATACATATTTTAATAATCTTTTGCAACTCCCACATTTGGGGAAGCAAACATAACCTGGGCTACATGGTAAACACTGCACACTGTATACAAAATGTTGATTAGCTGCTCATAAGTTAGCACTCCCCATTCTCTGCATGGAATAAATAACATAAGAATTTGTAATTAAAGGCTATGTGGAAATGAATACATAAAGGACACCAGAACAAAATAAAAAGAGCAATTTAATTGCCCCCTTTCCTAGGCTGGATGCAGAATTACAATGTATCCTTAACTTTTAAAATATTAATTAAATTCACTTAACTAAATTAATTGATTAATTATACATGAATATGAATATTTTTTCAGAGATTTGTCTTAAGTCAGCAAATAGCCCAAGGTTGCTAGTACTAAATCATTTAAGTAAAGTTCCTTAACGTTAGTTCAATTCAATTATTCACACTATTTCTGATTGGAGATTTTCCACCAAAATAATTTTGACAGAAAATACCAGTTACTTAAATCTGACCCTTCCCAAGGAATCATAATGAACACAATATTTTATTTTTCTCAGGAAAGTTTTCCATGAGCCAAGAGCTAATGTCTATCAAAAGAAGTACCAGAGTAAGATAAGAAAAGAGGAAGTGAAGGAGAGGGAAGTTGAGGAGAAGGGATTGCCAGTGCTCATTGGTTAAATGAGTAAGGATTTATAAGAAAAATTACCTGGCATATTTCCAGCCAAGGACTTCAATCACCATATGAGTATGATTTGGGACTTTTATTGGATGAGGTTACTGCATTTTGTGTTGGTGATGTCCCATTTTTAGTGAATAATTTATATGCCCAGAGACAGAGAGAGGGAGGGAGAGAGAAGAATATTTACTCTACATCTATAGACATAGCACGTGATAAAGGCATTCATCTGGACCACAGAACGTTAGATTTAGAACTGAAGAGGAGGTGCTGATTCAACACACTTCAAAAGTTTGTTTTGTTTTCATTATTCAGTGAGGGAATAAAATTTAGTGCTCCCTAATCTGTTACCTGGTGAACAGTTTATTCACCTGGTCTGTGGGTGCCCTATATTCAAGTCTCTCACATACATCATGCAGACTGGAGATATAAGCATTTAACTGCCAGTAGTACTCCTAATTCCTGTACCTATTCTAGGATTGAGACCTAGCTTTTATTTTGAAAAGATCTATATGTTAGTTTGTTAATAATTAATATTTTTTTTAAATTTAAATTTCACATTATTTGACTTAATATTGTAATTTTGCAAATGATATTTGTGACCACTTGAAGATGAAGAAGGAAATTGACTGGCCTTAGAAATTATCATAGAATCACAGAATCAACTGGTTTGGAAAAGACCTCTGAGATCATCAAGTCCAACCCTTGATTCCAACACCGCTGTGGTTACCAGACCATGGCACTAAGTGCCAGATCCAGTCTCAGCTTAAAAACCTCCAGGGACAGTGAATCCACCACCTCCCTGGGAAGCCCATTCCAATGTCTGATTACTCTCTGTAAAAAATTTCTTCCTAATATCCAACCTAAATTTCCCCTGACAGAAATTAAGACCATGCCCTCTTGTCTTACTGCTGGTTGCCTGGGAGAAGAGACCATCCCCCACCTGGCTACAACCTCCTTTCAGGTAGCTGTAGAGAGCGATGAGATCTCCCCTGAGCCTCCTCTTCTCTAGGCTAAACAACCCCAGCTCCCTCAGCCTCTCCTCACAGGACTTGTGTTGGAGTCCCTTCACCAGCCTGGTTGCTCTTCTCTGGACCTGCTCCAGCACCTCAATATTCTTCCTGAATATTATGTGATGTGCTTCCTTTTTTTTAACACAGGGAGAAAAGAGGAACTTATTTCTGGCCCAGTGTTATTCTAGAAAAGCCTATCCATAGAGACTTCTTTAGATAGTGTTTGAAATCAGTTATGAGAGTGTAGACTCTAATGCAGGAATCTTAAACCCACCTGTGATTTCAGACATGCTCTAAGGCAACTAGTCTGTATTGAATTTAATGTTAACAAGAGTTTCACTAGTATTATTACCACCAAAAAGACAGTTGAGGTCTTTCAGCTACTGTTAGGACATGATCTGAAGTCTGAAAGAAAAACTATGGATTTGTAGAGAAAAATGTGGGAAAAAATAAGGAACAGTTAAACTAACCTTTAAGGAGACCTAAAATAGAGCAGCAAAAACGGAAAGGACATGTCAAAAAAAAGGAGATGAGATGCAGAGAAGATGCTTGGTAAATTATGTAGAGTTGAAGACAAGAAAAATGCTAAATGTATCTATAAAGGATGAGAAAATACACTTCCTTAAGTTGACTCAGATCATAGAGAGACAGGTCAGTACAACTGGGGAAGAGGAGATGGAAATAGTATAGACAGACTCTGTGAAAGATTTCAATAGTAATGGATAAAGTGTTTCAAAGTGTTTCAAACAGGAATAAATCTGTCAGAACTCAGGAAGAGTTAGGAGAGAGGAGGTCTGGAGTTAATGCTAAGGCTGAATAGTTGTATGTGACAGAGAATTATAATTAATGGAATTAACAAAGAAGAAAAAAATGAGAGGTAATAAAAAATGTCCCATCATTCATAGAAAACACTAACCAGAGATTAGCCTGTACTTCATTGAATTTCCATATTGCTACAGTGAATTAAAACTACCTCTATTTTTCTGCCATGCAGAGACTGAAGAAGCAGAAAGGGAGAAGAACTGTACAGCACACTGACTTTGAACATTAGCATATCACAGTGACAGGGGGGAAGAGAAATGAATACTTAACATCAGCTTCAGGAAGAGTAATTATGTTTGTGTACAAAACCAAAGGCAAATGAAAATGAGAATGTGAAAATGAAGACAACACTTGAGTAGCAACGAAATCTAAGCAGGTAAAATATTCTCGAAATGGGAAGCCAGAATAAACTCATTCCAGAGTCATAAAACAACTGGCACGTGAAATCACAGATCCAGTACCAAGGACTGTTTAATGGAACGGACATATAGAAATTGTAATGTCTAGTGGGAGTGAAAAGAGAAAAAAAAGACAACTTTAGATATATTACTGAATTGCATGCAGATATTAGAAAGAGCTGTGGATGAAGGGAATAATTAAATACGTAAGACAATAATAAATGAGGTAAACTTAAACATGTGTTTCCCAAAGACAGATCTTCCTAGAGATCTTTGAAAAAGTAACTTCCTTGGTAAGGAAACTATTTTCCAAGCCAAAAGAAATGTTGCAGTTTTTATTTCTGTCTACTTTGGTAAGGGAAGTGGTGGAATGGCACAAAGGAAATTCCTTCCGAAACTGGAGGAGATAGGAATTAGCAGAGGAACTGAGTGTCAAACAGAGGGATGGTTGAAGAAAGACAGTGATTGAGGAAGATAGTATTTGGCTGGAATAAGGCTTTTGAGGGTATTTCATAGTCTTTCGAAAAATCTGATTTAAAGTTCTTATATGAAAATTCAAACCTAATTAAAAGCATCTTATTGTAAACCAGTAGGTGCTGGGAATCAACATAATTACAGAGGAAGACTCGAATTACTTGGACAGACCTCTGTTCAAGAAAAATAATTCAAACCAGAAGAGGTGCCAAAACTGGCTACTGGGTTATCAGGGAAGAAAGAGAACCTGTGTTATATGACAAGACTTGAGGAGATGAGATTGTTACCAACAAAAAAACAGAATAAAGAAAATACTTCATATTCAGAAATATATAAAAAGAAGAAATAAATCTAATAGAAGTGTTATTTAAAATAAAACCCACACCAGCACACATAAAAGGACATCATAAGAACAAAGTGATGTAATCAGTAAAAGGGCTTTTGATTTTTGGGCAGATTTCTGTAGTTAAAAATCTTATTTTTAACACGGACCTAGAAAAGCACAAAGAAACATAGTAGTTGCTGTTCCCTGCCACAACGGGGCACCAAATTTGACTGGAGGAAGGCTATATTTTATATTCCTGTCCTGTTTGATGTGTGGTCAACATTAGTCTTGCAGCTATGTTTCAAAATGATCTACTGTTAAAGGCTATTAATGCTGAAAAACAGGTCAATTGCATTTAGCAGCATTCAAGAAAGTACAACATTTAACTTCTTTGTGAGGCACTGTGTCAATTTGACTTATAGCAGATACCTGATTATACTTTTCTGGTGCCAGCACTGGATTATTAGCAAGATTATTTTGATTTTGAAATGCTAAAACCTGACTACCACACCAAAGATGTGTGTGACTTGCTCTGGTCTGACTGAGATCACAGGACAAAATAAAAGCTTTTATTGGCATACCTTCCCTCTTCCTCAGCCATGAACACAAAAGAACTTTGTTCCAAACTACCTGAGCTTCTGATTTGAACTCCCAAAATTTCATTGATGTCATTTATAAAACCAAGACTGTTGCCTTCAGCACATTCAGGCTACAAGTATAATTTTTATTGGCAAGCCCACAAATACTACAGAAAAGGACATATATATCTGCCTTAGTTCTTAGCCTTCTTTAAAGGAAATTTTTTTTCAGTTTGATCAATGAGTCACGTACTACTCACACAGTGAATTTAGATCTCAAGTGCCTAAATGCCTAAAAATCAATATTGTACTTTTTTCTGTCTACTCTTCCTAAAAACTGGTCCTAGTAAGTATGACCTATGTCAATTCATTTGCAGTGGCTAAAACTGCAAAGTCGGGACAAAGCCATGATTATAAAGCAAGAATTACTCCCCGAATATTCTGAAATATTTCTGATATGACATGGATATCATTGTTAATTAGATCTTTTTGTTCTAATTAGATATTGTTGCTCAAAATTGTTAAAAACATATAAATATGTTTGAAACAAAATGTTTATTTCACTGATCACATTATTTGATGAAAATCCATTTCCCCCTTTCATACAGTAGAGTTTTGTGATCTAATGCATTTCAGCTAGAGGTGAATTCATTTTATTAATTCCTGGAAGAAATACTGCTCCCATATTACTTTTTTATTTAACATTGCAACAAAAAACCTGTGGTACTCCATGACTAATTTATAACTTTTAAAATATACATTTTTGACAGGTTTTAAGTACTTTGCCAAACCATTCTGTGACATTTTGGGCTATAAAAGAGAGTTTTATATGTTTCAGGCTAAATAGATAAATAGAAAAAGGAATTATGCTGACTCCAGGTTTGATGACTTGAGTGTAAGCAGCATTTGTTGTTTGCAGCTCATTCTTTGTTGTCTTCAGTCTGCAGCTTCCAGCCACCGAAGAGTGGTTGTGTAAGAAAGTAAAAATCACATCTGGCACCTGCCTTCTGGGGTCAGCATGAATTGATTCCAATCACTTCAGGATGGAAGTGTCTGCCACTGAGTATGTGCACATTTAAAATCCATTTTTTCTTAACAATTTTTTTTTACTTTCTCAATAGCACTTAGGATATAAACCTCAGAAAATGCACAGATATCACTATAATATCTGTCAACAAATTTTTAAAATAGTCACTTCCTTTTCTATTAAAAAAAGAAGCAAAAGAAGGAAGAAATCTTTTTATCTGCATAGATTTTTGTGCCAATACCCTTACAAATCGTAAGTCTAACAATATGTCGGCATTTAATGATTTTAAGTACTGACTAAGAAGACACACAGAGACAAGCCTAGATAAAGAACTGGGATATCTCTGTTCTACTCCCACCTTTTCCTCTTACTCACTGTGGTCATCTTTAATACGTGTGTTTGTGTGAGTCAAACACAGCTACTAAACTCCTGCCTCCTTACTCAGCTGTCTGCCTTGAAGGACATCCTACTTGTGAGGATGCCTTGAAATCGAGCAGCCTCCTCCGGTAGGTAAGATGCACTTTGACACTCAAGTGCTCAAACTGGTTCTACAGTATGAGTTCAGATACCTTAATTCAATATTCAAATAGAGTTTCCATGCAACTTCATTCATGAATGCAATTTTCCTGCTTGTCACTCACACTGAACTTAATTAAGAAACAAGCAAGTTGTCCAAGTTATTTGCTCCCAAGGAGGACAAGACCATTATATGTCAGAGGCAAAAATACTTCACATAATCTTTGTGTTTCTTTTTCTGGACTTCTAAAGAATATTAAAGTATTTTTCCATTCAGATCTGAGTTCAAAATATATTTACAGTAACCAAACCATTTCTTCTGTGTCTGGTTTTGAATTTTTTTTTTCAGATATACTCATTTTTTTTTTATCCCTTCAATGCTAAAAGAATAAGGAGAAGTAAAGATACAGAAAAACCATGAATACTAATGAATTTTGAATCAGTCTAGAGTGATTAAAATCAGCAGGATTTTCTTCATACTGTTTTATCCTGACCAAATGTAAAAATAATCATGAACATAATGATTTCAAAGTGCTTAAAGATGACATTCCATCCGTAGTGACTGGAATGGGCCTTACAACAATGAGCATTGCATCACTTATCCTTTAAGCCAGGAGGGGCATTTTGTACTTTCCAGGATGGCAATGTAATGTATTTCATTTGTTCTTAACTCTGATGAAGCTGTAACCATAAATAATAGTTGGATGTCAGGATGAGACACTACATTTAATAATCTTAATTAATTTTACAATCTACAAATTGCTTTAGTCTTAGAAACAAAGACAATTCAAACTTATTTATAGAGGAATGTTTATTGCTCCTCAACCATCTCCTCAGTAGGTGTTAATATACATGACAGTGTAGAAGTAATTGCTTGCAGTAAAATTTAATGCTTGGAAGAGAGAAAGATATTTTTATCAAGTTTTCTCTCCCACATTTTCAGAAAAGCTTTTCTAGATTTAATTTTAAATGAGATAAACATAACAAATGTTGCACAAAAAAATTGTTAATAGATGCATAAAATTGAGTAAAACCCAGTAAGTCAGAAAATTAAGAGTTAATTATAGATTTATGATGCAAATACCAATTAAGTCACTGTATGCATACAAGAATTCAAAAAAAAAAAAACAAACGAAAAAACTTTTGAGTATGTTTGAAGAAATTAAAGAATACAGAAGAAATGCCTTCACTAATTCACAACAGTGCCTGTTGTCTTCAGAGTTATGGATAATTGTACAAATCTATAAAGCAATACAGAAAATTGGACTTACTGAAAAGTTATCTTGCAGCAGTATGGAACAGGATCATTTTTATCACTGGTGAAGAACTGATATTTTGCAAACATTTTCCTTCAGACTCAAGCCAAGGTGATGGATGGCGTGTTCAATCTTGCATCTTTTAAAGAATAATTAATTCTGGGATTATTATGGGAAGGATATTTAATTTCACTGATTATATTTATTTCTCTTTTTCAAATAGAGAACATACGTTTAAATGATTCATTATAACCCTAGATTTACCTAAACCTTCCCTCCTACTTCCGTGTGCTGTGTCAGATAGGCCCTAAATAAGAAAATTCCCTTTGAATTATCTCTAATTTTTACCTGAATTCTTAAGTACAAATGTAGGAAAACTAAATTAATGTGACCTATATGAGCTTATTAAACATTTTTAAGTTATGCCACATCTTAGTTGTACCTAGGATTTTCCAAATAGTTACCCTCCTCAGTGTTTTTCCAAGTGTGGTAGCTGCTTAATTTATGGAAAAGATACATTCACTGTAGTAACAGAAACAGACAGCTTGAGTATAAGGCATCAAGGAAAAGACTTTTACTACCATCTGGAAAAATGTTTAATAAAGCATAAAGAATAAAGTGTTTCCAAATCAAAATATTGAAAAAGGAGCTTCTGTACGACCTTAAGATATTTAAAAAATCCCAGTAATTCGTGCTTTGAAGCTAGTGCTGCTCAAGAAGGAAGGGATGGTACGGATTCCAGTGACGTTCATGTTCTGACTGCTTGAGAATTTGACATTAAGAAATTCTATCAAAACACATAGGTTGTTTCCCAAAACAAAGTTTGTCCTATAAAATTAGGGTACAAAGATAACAATGGTCAACCTGGCACCGCCAGCATTTAATTCAATTTCAGTTAAAAGGAGAAAAACATATACACAGTTAAAAATTGCTTTCATTTCCACAGACATTAAAAGTTCTATATCCAGCTCTTTTTCAAATTTTTTTGTCCTGAATATTTATATCCACCTCTCCTTTACAAACTTTCGAAAACAAAGCCAAGTTATGTCATGATTTTTCAATTATGAATCACAGTGTGTAGAAGAAGAGTCATATTTCAAGTTACTAACACAAAGCCCTAATTTTGATGGACTAGCAAATGGATATTCTGCTGGTAGAGCTAAGATTCAGGATGATGACATATTTATTTATTTATTTTTCCATTCAAGCAAAGAGAACTTTGTTCTAACTCTCCAGTTTGGCAAAGAGGCTCTAAATGGTTTTAAAGTTCGGTTAGGTGAAATGACTTTTAGAATATTTAGAGGATGATCCTATTAGAAATAGGTTCTACACATGCTATATATTTCCTCAGATTAAGCAACTTTCTTGTGAGTCATAAGGAGGATTATCTACACAGTCTCTTTGGAGGCTCCTGCTCTCTTCAGGAATTGCTATAAACTTCATGACGTAATTTCACCTCCCTTTTGGTCTGTGGTTATTACTCACTTCATCTAGATTAGTTTCATGCATAGTAATTAACGGGAAGTGGGCAAATACTGCCAAACCTGTGCATATGCTACCAGATGACTCAGGTCAGCTATCCTGCTGTGTACTTTTCTTGAAAAAGAGCAAAATACTAAGTTTTAAGAATGTTTCACCGAGGTAGCTTTCAGTATCTCAGGTCAAACCTGTGCTTTCCTCCCACTTAAAATGTCTGAGGTCTGAGCCAGCCTCCTCAGGCTGACTCTGCAATCAACACACAGGAAATGTGAACCTCAAAAGGTGAATCATCTGACATTGTAAAGATGCTGCTACAGATATGATGAGTAGCTCTCTGGAAGAGCATATTTTCTGCCATTAACTCAAAAACCTCTACAGGAACCAGCTGAAAAACAGCTGAACATTAAAAGACTTCATTTGAAGCTTATAACTGATGGTCATAAGATTGCTGTACCCTCCAGGGGAACTGAGTGTTTCTTGAGTACAATTCTGCATTGAACACCTTCCTCCCCCTCTGAACTCTTCATACCAGTAACTGATTTGTACAATTTAAGCAATGAAAAAGAAATTGTAGAGCTCCTGTGCCTCTGAAGAAGTTTTCAGAGGCAGAAACTGCTCTCCAACTGTCCCAGTTGGTCAAAGCAGCCAGGACCAGTTCATCACTGTGCGGGGTGAACCCCAAACCGTGTATTCTACACCCTCTATGTCATTTCCCAGAAACTGTTAACAATAGACCATTTGCAGCAGCTGCCCAGAGCACACCTGACCCCTCAGGCTATAAGCTGGGTGTTAAGAGGCCTGTGAGACAGGAGGATGTTCCTGTCCTCACACCCAGGACTCACAATCACCCATTGTGGGACTCCCCACCCTGGGGGAGGGGCTGGGCATTCCTGCCTGAACCTGGGTGTATACAGTCTGGGAGTCTGGGGACTTCTGGCACCACTCGTGGGATCCAGAGGAGGACCAGAACCTTGACCGGACTGCGACCACCGCTCTCAACCAGACTGCGAGCCCCAGTCTCACCAACAGGTTTTTCCTCTCCTTTTACTTTGGACTCAGGGGGACCACGTGGGGCTCCGCTGGTGGCCAACCAACACCATTGTGTTCGTGCTCAGGGTACTGAGTGTTGTACACTAAAACCAATTGTCTGCATAATTGTATTTATTGTATTATTTTCATTAAATTGTAATTCTGATTTATAATCTCTTTTGAGTTGGGTTCATTTCTCCTGCTGGTTTACCTTTAAACCAGCACACCAACAATCAGAAAAAGAGAGGTAACCCTGTGGTTACAGAGTAACACCATACTGAACAGGTAGAAAGTTTTCTGAAGGTTTGACCTACAAATTCATTTATCTCCAAGAAGCTTTAGAGGGCCATAGTTTTCATAGTTAAAAGATATTTAGAGCATGAGTGCAGACCACTTACACATCCCTGTCTTGCATAGGGGATGCAGGTCTTCAGTGCTTAGAATCCATGAAGTATTTTTTGCATTGAAGGAAAAAATTGTCTCTTGTTATTTTTGTGATTATTCAGTTATTATAATTTTTTATTTTAATAGATTCCCCCTATTCAATTTCAAACCTAGTTTTTCCTTCTAAATTAAACCCTTTTAGTAAAACAGTAATAACTTCATATGAAATTATAGATCCTGATTTTGTATTTTCTTTCCCTCAGTATTAGGCTTGCCATGCTTTCATCCTTGTTAATCTGCTTAGTTATCAGGAGTTTCAGTGCCAGTCTCAGATGCACTCTTCTTATAACCCACATTAATCTCAGCAACAGTGCCAAAGTAATGATTTTGTTTGAACATTTTCACTTTCCCACCCTATCCTAACATAGTCTATATATCTCACAGTCTGCATTTGATCTGAATAAATATAATGGACTGCTGAGTGTTCTTACTGCGATAGGATATCTCAGATTCATTCCACATGGCGCTGTTTGCTTTTTCATTTCTTCTCTTTTTTCCTCTGTTTGCTATTGTGAGCCTTTTGAAGTTTACAAGCCAAGTTCTCTCATTTATACAAGTGCAAACCCATCAACTCAAATAGGTGTAAGCTAAGACAAGACTTGGATCTGCTCCTACCACTTGCTGAAAGTTATAGTCTCCTTTCTAGACAGGTATCTTAGCTGCTGGCTTCGTTCTCCTGTTTCTTTTAAATTCAGCTCTAGGAATGTGCAAGGATAAGCATTTATCATAACATGCCATGGATTCTGGAGTTTCTTTAATAAAAATAGCCCAGCATGTGCCTGCCACAAATTTCAGGGTCTGCATATTGCCTACTCAAAATAACAGCTCTTCTCTACACTTCATTTTGAGTCGAGGTGGACAAATATGGAATTAAAGGCTAGCCATGGGGGTCCTACAAAGTGCCTGCAAAATTTAAGTATCAAATACTTGAGCAGTTTTTCTTCTTGTTGTTTTTTTGCTTGTTTGTTTTTGTTTATCTCTTTTGTTGTTTATTGGTTTTGGGTTTTTTTTTTCAGTGGGGGCAATTTTTAATATTCATATTGTTTAGCTAGCACGAGTGGCTGTTAGATACATAGTCATTTCCACTTAGAAAACTGGCTTAATGAGACATCATGAGTATTTAGGCTAGTGAATCCAGAAACCTGCTATATTCATTGTAGATAAAAAACTCATCCCTTCAGAAAAAACACAATCTTTTCAGCTTTGCAACACGCTTATGGAACTGGCTGAGTCACCTCACAATACTTACAGGGGATATGCTTACCTCATTTCAAACATGTTCCTGGCCAGTCACATCAATGATTAGGAAAAGTTTGTTCAAAAAGAAAAAGAGACACGGGGAAAATATTCAATTAAAAATCAGAGTAGAAGGAAAAAATAACAGAAAAAATAAATCAGAGAGGAGGGAATATAAAAATTGAGTGATTTTGAGATATCTCTTGCCCAGAGAGTTTGTGGAGTCTCCTCACTGGAGGTATTCAAGAACTGTCAGGGTGCAATCGTGTGCCATATGCTTGAGGATGACTCTGCTTGAGCAAGGAGATTGGACCAGATGAACCCCACCAGCGTTCTCTTCCAGTCTTAACCACTCTGAGATTCTGTGCTCAGTGAGGTATCAGGTTCATCTCCCACCTCATCCCTAACCTGACCGATCAAGCAGCCTTCTTAAAAAGAAAGTTAGGGGTAAGAGTTCCTGAGCCTGAAATGAAATTTCTAACTAAACTGTAACATTTCATTTTTAGAGAGTAGTCTTTAGCTTAGACATTACTTTCAGCTTGTTTTTGATCAAGTGTGGAGTTTTTAAAACCCTACAAATGTATTTTATCACCTATCTTAGTCTATACTCCAGTGGCTCTCCAAGTAATCAGAAACATTCTGTATCCCTTGAAGATAGGTTGTATTACAAGTTTTGCTTAAAATGTTGGCTGACCTTGACTCAGGGCTGAAGCCTAAGTTAATGAACGGATAAAACTATTTTAATGTTTGCGACCACCTCCCTGAACAGGCAAAATTCCCACTGATTTAGAGAAGCAGTTCATTTTCTGAATCTCACGGTTTAACCTGACATATGAATGCAGCCTGGTTTTAATCAGTTCGTAGGGTAGTTGAATCAAAGTTATTAGTATCACCTGGAGGCAAGTGGTGTTCATTCAATAAAATCTCTTTGAAGTATCAGTCTGCCCAAGTATATGATGAGTTAAAAAAAAAAAAAAAGACTGTTCAATGAAACAAGCATCACTTAGCTGATCAATAAACTCTCAAGTCAGGAAAGCTTGTGGAAAAGCTGGGAGTGTCAGGGCTGTGGCTGCAGTGTACAAGGCACGTTGTTGATGTACTCGGTAATGATATTTCTAACCAGAAATGGCTGGAGACAGGGCCGTGACATTTTTGAAAAAGCAAATAAAATAACTTAAATAACTACTACAATAGGAAATTACTACTTCGTGTTATCATCTGATTAGAGCTATTGACATTTGCACTCTGACCGTGCCCTTTTTAGCTGTTATCCTAAACACAGGCTGAGATTAAATCAGTGATGTGCATCATATTCCAGGTACCCTAAGTTTGATGTTACTGCCCCTACCCCCCCAGCAGCTGACACCTGGATTCAGTAACAAAATAGTTGGTGTTTTCAGACACATCTGAAAAAAACTCATGGGGAGATCTGAGGAGCCAGACCTTAACAAAATTTAAGAGCAAATTTGAGATTTGAGGACTTTCCTTACTTAGATTTTTTTGTTTGTTTGTTAGTTGTTGTGGGTTTTTAATATTTGCCAATTGCGTTACCCCTCATGCTCCTTTTTCCAGTAGTGAAAAAATATTCCCCTTCTCTAATTTAGATTCTTAATCTTCGTGAAATTCTCAAGAAGAAAAGAAAAGAGGAATAGTTTCTGATCTACACCATTAACTCTCTCTGGTTTTCCTACATTGTGTGATTTTTCATCTATTGTACCTTGATCTCTTCGACCTGTCTGCTTAGAGATATTTGGTTTGGTAATGTAATTATTAATTATGAATTATTTATTAAGCACGGCCAGGATCTTCATGAGAATCTAAGAGAAGAAACGAGTTACTGGATGAAATGCTCCCTCTGCTGTCAAAGGGAAGTACCAGTAGTGGGAGGATGCAAACGTTCCCAGGGACAGACGATATCACAGTCCATTAAGTGTATTTCTAACTGTACTGGCTAGCTGTGCAGTCTCCAAGGCCAAGTTCTCAGCTCTTACCTTTAGTCTGGATGAAACTTAATATCTGAATTTGAACATTTTCCTCTGGAGCATTCAACTTTATTAAAAGAGATAAAACAAAACCAGCCTAGTTCTCACACCATAAATCCTATGCTAATCCATTTCAGATACGTTGTAGGCCATTGGCAGCTGACTGAAAGCCCTCTGAATAGGCACAAGTTGTTCTCCTGACTTTGGTGGCTTTGCCCTGTACAGTTTTTTGGTGAAGTTTATCTCACATTTAATTTCTGTTGCTTGTTTTCAACAAACAATCCAAGCAAAAATGAGAATGTTATGTCCTGGGAATAAGGTAAAAGTAAAGAATGAAATAATATCTGAACGTATGAAATTAATTTGATGGCAGAAAGTAGGAGAGTTGTCCCTAATTCGTCAGAGCTCGGATATCATCCAGGGAACTCTGCAAGAACAGTGATCTTCTAGTTCTTACTGAAATAATGCATAGCTTTGATTCCGAGGAAATTCACTTCTATTGTACTGAAACCCCGATAGCATTGGCTCTGTCCTGAAAAAATGTGATCATAAATGTTCATGTACCAGGCGCCGCATGTATTTGCTTTGATAATGTTTGTAAGTTCCTTTATTCACCTTTTGAGAACTGTTGTACAAGCAAATATTTGTTCACAAGAGTGTTTCCAGAATGTGAAAATGTGAGGAGCACTTATGCAAGCAGGCATGTGTGAAAAGGTTTGAACAGCAGGTTTTTAAAGTCCTTGTGAGGTTAAGAATCCAAATGAGAGAGAATACTACCTTATATAAAAGTAGGTAATAAAAAAACCCAAAACAAACAACAACAAAACAAAGAAGTCCAAAACCCAGTGGAATTCGGAAATTCCCCAAATCATGTTTTCTTACGCTGGACAGAACTCTAATCTCTTTTTTATTCCAATCTCTTCATCAGAAGTTTGAGTAAAGTCATTATTATGCAAGCAAAAAAGTCCATTTAAAATATGATTAACTCCAATTAGGACATTCAATTAGGACATTTTTTCCTTTTTTCTTTTTTTTTTAAAAGGACCACAAAGGAGGGAAAGTAGACTGGAGGGAACCCATGCTCACTAGCAGTGGGCTTCAGGTACTCATTTCTCAGTACTGAGTCCAGAAACTCTTCTTTAGATGTCATTTAAAGTTTTTATTTTATACAATTTGAGGATAAAATCCATAATTAATCTTTACAGCAGAGCCTTCTGCTGCTTCTCATCTGGAATAATGATCTAATCTCTGTAGTAGGTCCTGGCATATTTTAACAATTCTCTCCTTCTGAGAGTATGACTTGGTGGGGGTGTAATGTTATGATAACCTCTTAAAGGCTTAAAATTTGTAGTCTGGCCATTATAACATTTTTCTCTGTGAACAAATAGCACTTAAACCTCCTCAGGTTTAAGAAATCATTGAATTCAGGTCTTTTATTTCTCAGTAAATGTTCTGGCCACATAGATGTTGCTTGGCCACTGCAAGCAAAGAGTAGAGCCGATGTATTATGCTCCTATTATGCCCAGGAACACTGTGCTCCCACCACAGATTCTGCTAGGCAGTTGGCAGAAGAAAGACCTGCAAGTACTTATCTCCTTGAAGATACTACTGAGGACATTCATCAACACTGCTTTATGTTGCTGAGGAAGACTTTTCTTTTTTTTTTTTTTCCTTATGTCTAAGACGTTATTGATCAATTAAAGAAGTTAATCAAATTTTCCCTAAGCTGCCTTCTCATACATTACTGTATAAATTCACTCATTTTCTGTGCCTAAATGAATGCTTCCCTGGAAAGCTGAATACCTCCCCAGAAGACACCATTCTAGAACCTTTTAAATGCAGACAAAGCCTCATTTATTGAAGAAATAACCCTTAAAGCCATAGTGCTGAAATGTCTTATCTGTTTGGCAGATCTACCTGGACAATGGGGACAGTCCCTAGCCAAGACAATCATTGCATTTGCCCTGCAACCAGGGACCAGGTATCATGAGATCTGTAGCACCAGAGCTCGCTAGACTTTTCAGGATTTTACCTTGAAACGGGGTGGACCTCACTCCAGCTGGGGCTTAGCTCCTGACCCTGCAGATGGGCTCCCTCGTTACAGACAAGCCACTCCTGGCTCGCCTCTTGATGCCGGAGTGTTCAAAGCTCCAAGAGCACATGGTTGTGGGGTTGCCCCCTTGGCAGGGAGCCAGATCCTTGGAGTTTCTCTTGCTGCTCTGCGACACTGGTGTTATTGTCCCTTCAAGCTCCACTGAGCTGAATGCCGGTTTCACAGACCAGCCACCCATCTCCTTATTTAACTCTTATTTTCATGTGGTTCTCAAACACGACTTGTTCAAAAATCTCGTTCAGTGCACAGTTTGTGTGTCAGCTCACACTTCCAGGCAATATGACAATAATTGGACAGTATATTCAAGTCCTGCAAGGAGTATATTAACCTGTGTATCACTGATACATTAAAATAGTAAATCAAACAGGAGACTCAGATAAGTCAGCTCAAGATTTGTGTCTATTAGAACAAAGCCACAGGCCAGAAACCCAGCAAAAGGCAGTGAATTAAATTAGTCAAAGAGTAAGCTGCACTTTTCACGGTTATGTGCAATTACATGCAGATTCAGTTTCTTTGAAAGAATTTGACAGGAGAAAATTTAAACTAAAAGTTTCTGGTAGACCAATAAATCTTGCTTTCCATGACTCATATGCCTGTCTCCTGGCCAAAAAAGAAGCCAGATATTTTATCTGTGTTTGCATATGTGGCTAGAATTCTAAAGCCCCACTCAAGAAAACCCAAAGGGGAAAATATGAAATTTCATAATATTCTTTGATTATAAATTCTCTGTTCTTATTCTGTTTCCACTACATAAGATATTCCAGCCCCATTCATGAGAAAATTTAGGCACAATAAAATTATACTCCATGTAGTCCAGGCATGATGGTTTTGGTCTTTCAAAGCTTTTAACCTTTAATTGCACAAAGATGGCTTTGTTATTTGGGAGTATACACCATGGATTATAATATCCTGATACTACAATAGGAGTTTTTGAGAAGGATTTTTTGTTTGTTTGTCTTTAAATATTTGACTGCAGATATAATAATAATGTTTCAATAAATGTTATTCACTCCCTTTTTTCAGGTTCCTTTCCTCACTTGAAACTGTACTGCCTTGATTTGTATAGAACTATTTCCATAAAAACTATACAAAAGCTTAGTTTCTTGAAAATTAATCTGTGTATAGACAAAAGAAAGTCAAAATGAAACCTAGAGCAGAAGTCAAAAACTTGTTTATCAGGTATATATAACACGAGACATTCAAATCACAAATTACTTTGGAAACAAAAAAGCCCTTCACTGGCCGAAAAAGTGGGGAAGTATTCCTACTTTGTAGAGGATTTTGCAAGGCTCTATCAAAGGTGATTATTGCATCTCATTTTGGCAATTATTAGGCTCCTAATTCTGGTTCTCCAGATTACCCCTAGAGGTATTGTCTCTCCCCAGCCTTGGGGACAGCCTTGGACACAGACAGCCTTGGACCCTGACAAAGTTGTATTCAAGTGTAGTTGTCTGTGAGGATAGTGGTGCTTAGTACATAGATACATTAAAAATAACCTTAATTATAACTTTAATGAAGACTTCAGAGTTCTAGATAGTTAACTACTTTATACACAATACATTTATCTAATAATTTTGTCTGGGTCAAAATCAAGTGAGAAAGCTGAAGTAGAGGCAATATACTAGAGGCTACATCAATGTGTTTAAATCATGTGAGACATTAACTCGATGTGACATGGCTCTTGCCCACATGGGGGAGTATCTGTGCCCCTCAAGGGAAAGACTACCGAGAATAGCCTCTGTCTGACACTACCTCTAAATCACATCCAAACACTGCTCGGGAAGGCAGGTTGGAGGCAGCGACTGCACTTGGGACCTTTCTAACAATCTGTGACGTTGGATTTTCCCAGGCCAGGTGACTTGCCTGTGCCTTGGTTGTGTGTCTTTAAATACACGCAGTGTGTCCTTTTACCTATATCACTTTACCTATCTCCTTGTTAAAGATGATGTGCAAATCCAAAAATATCTCATGAGGTCAAAGTATAGGCAAGGCATATGGTCTCTCTGGCTAAAGGCAGGTAAACGGTGGTTTCAAGGGCCCAGGGTGCTAAGCTGGATAAACTAACTTCTACCAAGGGAAACGAGTATCAGAAAGGGTCAGAGAGGAAAATGTGATTCTGCTTACTCAGCCTCAGAATGCCAGCCCCTGTGCACCTGCTCTTTTGGGCCCAAATTTGTACAGTGTGGAAAGGTCTAGATGAAGTGCTTAACTGGGCCTTTATGATTAACATTTCATCAAAACCCTGTACATTTTAAAGCTAATAAAGAAAGAGTAGGAAAGACAGTAAAATGCAGAGTCGCCACATAGGGCATGCATGTCTGGCTTCCCCCAGCCTCTGAGCATCCTTGGGTCTCAGCAGTTGTATCAGTACCAATAGTTTAATCCCAAGCATCCTCTTTTGGCAGGAACCGAGCCCTCCTGCCAGTGTCCCCAGAGAGGGCCCTCAGCACACCCCACGGTGCCACTTGTGCCGGTTCTCATCACACTCCTCCCCAACAGTCTGGCAATTGCCCAGCACAGAGGAACACCTCAGGTGTGCTGCCACAGCCAGAAGCAAATATTGCCAGAAGAGTTTAATTTCCTTTTCTCCTTCTTTGTGGAATTGCTTGGCAGATATTCTCACCAGCTACCTTTGAAGACAAAGCACAGTTTGCCCCCAGATGAAGAGCTCCCGAGGCCAGTTACCAGCTTCTATATCTGCAGCAATGGGCACGTTACACAAAACCATTCGGTTTTCAGTCCAGGATTAGAGAATCACTGACGTGGGAAGGAGGGAAGCCAGCATTACTGCCACCAGGAGAGCTCAGTATAACCTTTCCATCCTACCATATGCTTGCTCAGTTATAAATGAGTAGTTATTAGAACTGGAGAGAAATTACCCATTGCAATGCCTTGGTGAAAAAGATAAAAAAAAGAAAACCCGGGATTAAATAGGACTTCTTCCTTCAGATACTTCATGAAAACCTTAGGAAAGGTCAAGATAGGAGTCAGAAACAGCCATTGACACCAGAAACACAGTATTGCACTTTGTGATGCTGATGAAACTGCAATATTAAGACACATGATACATAAAGCCTCACTTTAAATTTGTGTGGGACAGAAAACCTTTTAAGCAGAACTATAGAATAAATAAAGTGCTGCCTGAATTCTTAACTCATGCTTTTGAGTGAAATATGTAATTTTTTCTTTTTCTTTTATTGGACCTTCTCTAGGGATATAAATAATTACTGAATTTTTGCATGCACTTACCATCCTTTTCTTACCAATTAATATCATTTTTCATGTATTTTAAATGACAGAAATTACAATGGCACACTGCCATAGCCAGTGTGGTATCTCGACATCTCTCCAGTCTTAAAGACAAATTTCCATGTCTGTTTTGCTATAACTGTACCTAAGGAGTGACAGCAGGGCACATCCATAATGCCATTTCCAACACTTGTGCTGAATTTGTTCTAGCTATTCTTGCTCAGTTTAAACTGTTTTTCATAGGCTTAACCCAGATCTCATTGAAGGCTGAAAGAGACTGTAGAATCACAGAATTATAGTCATACACTATGCTGAGTTGTAAGGCTCACCCAAGGGTCAATGAGTCCATCTCATGGCCCTGCACAGGACAGCCCCAAATGTCACACCATGAGCCTGAGAGCATTGTCCAAGCACTTCTTGAAGTCTGTCAGGCTTGGTGCTGTAACCATCGCCCTGGTGAGCCTGTTCCAGTGCCCAAACACCCTCTGAGGTAACAATCTTTTCCTAATATCTAACCTAAATCTCCCCTGACACAGCTTCATGACATTGCTATCACTGGTCACCAGAGACAAGAGATCAGTGCCTGCCCCTCTCTTTGCCCTTATGAGGAAGCTGCAGACGGGCATCTCCCCTCAATTCTTCAGTAACCTCTGGTGCAGTGCCCTGAAAAATGAGATGAACAGTTTTCCCTCTGGGAGAGCCAACCAATTGAACCCTACACATTTTAAACAGTATTGGTTACTGATACCTAAAGCTGTGGAGGTGTCTGATGCCTCCTGGCATCTCTCTGTCATTTTATGTGAAACCTTGAAAGACCTGTGAGCTCAGAACTTTGCTGATACATACATTCCTACACATACAAGTCTGTGTGGTGAAACAAAAGTGAATTTAAGATTATCCTGAGTTTCAATATAGGTTTCCCTCTGAGCTTATTCATTTTGTTTTGTTTCTTCTGAACTCTGCTTTGAGTTGAATGCCAGACAATAATATCATCTAACTGAGAGCTAAAGACCAAGCAATACAAGCACAGTGTGCATGAAGGTAGTTGTCTTTGCTTCGCAGTGATAAGCCATATGAAAGAAATTACAGCTTTTCCCTATTATTCATGGGGCTGATCCAAAGCCCAATAAAATAAATGGGGAATTTTCATATTAGTAAGTGTTTCAAAACACTTACTTCAAAGTATTTTCAAAGGTGTCTGAGAAGAAATTTAGGACGTGGGTAGGCAACAAAAAACAATGAAATAACTACTCATTTAATGAGCTACTACTCACTAACAGAACCATAGTAACTGACAATATGCACAATCTTAATTTTTTATGAATTCACAAGAAAATATTAATTATTTTTTAGCCACTATAACTCAAGAAGATCATTTATCCACAACACTTCATCTAGGGATTCACTTCACCTACTCTAACACCGTAAAAGACTGAGATTCAGGCTGAAGGGTATCCTGTGCTGCCCAAGTAGGCTTTTTCACAGTTTCTCCCATTACAACTGCTCCACTTTCTTTTAAATGTTACATCTTTCACTAGTAAGAACGGAACAGGATTTTCATGGTAAATTGCCTAAAGTTTTCTCTAGCCTATTAAACTTGTGATTATTTTGCACAATATAGAACTGACACAGCTTCAACAGAAGAGGCTGAGAAGTTCAAACACTGCTTAGATATGCTGTAGATATCTTTGAACAGAAATTTCAGTATCTGGCATGTTTTGCTAGCAGAAATCTCACTGTAGCTGTCTAAGTTTTATACAAATGCTTAGCAGAATCTGAGCAACAGTATCACTTAACTAAAGCCGTTCTTGTGAAGCTAACTCTGATCTCTGCAGGTTTGAACCAGTAGAATCCGCAGGAGTGTAGTGCACTAATGACCCAGCAGCATTTACTTGTGTACTTCAACACAGAATCAGGTTTAAGCAAATCGTGTTCCAAGTGCTGCTCTAAATGCTTTTCTTCTAGAAGAGAAAACTTCAGTGCAAGAGCAAGGCAGTGAGTTTTATGGACCCCTTGTCACTGATAGGGTCTGGCAACTTGGGAAAGGGTGCCCAGCTCAAATTACAGCATCAAGCCATTCACTAATTTTCCTATATTTATTAGCCTTATGTATATACAAAAGCAACACAGTATCACAATTATTGGATACTTCTCTTCAGAAAATAGCAGGCACTGCTATTCTGAAACTGAATGCATTGGCCAGACTGAGTGTTTTAAAAATTATGCATCACTTCATCTTGACAATATGCCTTGGCTTAGCCAGAAGCTACATTTTGTGATTAGTATATTCAGACACTTTCTTTTCTTTATGTTCAGAATCCAACTGTTCTGCAGATCTGAAAAACAGAACAAAAAGAAAAATATGCTTTTAAAACCAGACTGACAACTGCAATTAAATCAATCATGCACTCAATTTCAGATATTTGTAACATCAAGTAATTTAACAAACACCTTTCATCCATAACAGCTCAAGGCGTGTTTGCTTTAAAAGCACTTCAGTAGAAAATTCCAGCTTCCTCCCCCACTAAGATCCTTTTATAAGAGACTGAAAAGGGTTGAATATTCACTAGTTTATAATATTCAGCATGGATCACAGACTCCTGGGGAAGCTATACCTAGGGGAGGGCAAATCCACTACTTCTTGAGAGAAAATATTTAAGAATAGGAAAGAAATTGTTATAGAATCATCATAGAATATCCTGAGTTGGGAGGGACCCACAAGGATCATTGAAGTCAAACTCCTGACTCTATACAGGCTTACCCCCAAAATCCCCCCATGCGTCTCAGAGTGTTTCCAAATGCTTCTTGAACTCTACCAGGCTTGGTGCTGTGACTACTTCATACCATTTTAAACTTCAAAGAAGTAAGTGTAAGTAGTGACTTAATTTCTGTTGTGCTCTTGTGTATTTCTGTTATGCTTTGAAATCAAAACAGGTGCTTGTCTTCCATCCCTGGCAAATTATATAACCAGCAAAATTGCTGGAAACAATTTCGTACAGTTTGCAACCCTGTTCTGCAGGAGTTCAAGAGAAGCTGAAACTTAGATAGGTATGTCCAACAGAGCAAACTGTTCATGGGATGATTCTTCAAAATATTTTAAATTAAACAGAATCATTTTCTGATATATCCTCCCTCCTTGTGCCAGGAGAAAATCTACCCCAGGATATGGTAAAGGTTGCTAAAGTTTTTACTGACATGGCAAAATATGATGTCATTATTTACAGTCTTTCTACAATTATGAGAAATGTTTATCAGTTTAGTAGGCCTAGCAATTTATTTGGTCTTTCTTTTTTAAACAATCACCTAAATTTTCTTCTCTGTGGAGAATATAATCTAATACACTGAGAGGTGCAGAGTAGGATTCAAATCTTAGGGAGGATGCCTAGGCTACACTAATCAATGAGATTAAATAATTGCAGCCTGATGAAACATCTGTTTAAGTCAAAAGCACTTTCTTGGCTGCATTCCTGCCAGTATTCCTTCCTCTGGCAGGTGTTGGTTGCACCTTCTTGGCAGGAGCTGACCCGAGGATTACACAAAGGAAGATGAACTGTGCATCATACGTGTGTCGGATCTGATGTAGGATGCACTGGGTCATTCCTTTCAGATCTGATTATGCTAGTGGATTGCACAAACTGACCATGTGGGCTAACCTTTTAAAATATGTGATCAATAATTTTGCTTTTTTTGTTTGTTTGGGTTTTTTTAAAATTTATTTTATTTAGGTACCATGTTAGAATAAAGAGGGATGAATAGTTGGCAATGGTTTTATACAGAAAACAAAACTTACAGAGAATAAAAATAAAGGTTTAGGAAAATGAGTAAGAAAACACTGGTGAACACAAATATGAATGAAAGCAATTGATGAGCGAGAGGAAAGAACTCTTACCTGCATATTATTAGTATTATGACCTCAGCAGAATGAAAATAATTATTGAAAGAAAGTTATTTTTCTTTTGGTTCCTAAGACAATTTAGAGGAATATGAGATGCAGGTTGGAACCCATTAATTTTATAAATAAACTGGAATGGTACATTTAAACATTTTTTTTATTTCCCCAACAAAATAATGCACTTAAATGGATGAAATGTGTGGATCATACACAGACCCCTATAAAAATGTAAATTAGGAAATAATATTTAAATTTTTCAACAGATGATGGTTTACTATTAAAAACCTCCTTTTATTTCTACTTCTCTATCTCCATATAAAAATCTAATTTCTATATTACATAGTTAAAAAGAGAACATGTATACAGCAGATAAGGAACATAGTTCACACAGTGAACACAGTGCAGATTCCCTGAGCTGAGTTTCTGAGCCAATTACGTAAGAATATCCAAAGTGAAAAATGGTACTGTAAAGTTCTCATTTAAAAAATAAATAAATAAGATGGGATCCTAGACTACAGCATGACTGAAAGTCAAACTGCAAATCACCCTACATTAATTTACTTCATAAGTTATAACAAATAGGAGTGCTGGCTATAAAATGACCAAGTCAAAATTAATTTCTCCCAAAGCTGAAAAAACTCGCAGAAATTAATGAACTTTTTATTCCCAACTTTTGATTTTTCTAAGAAATAACCACACCTGTACTTTTTCCCATCCAAAAGATTTTTAAGAGGCCATTTATAGTGAAGTACTACTTTTCACAAGGGATTCCTCACTGTACTTTCTGGACTAAATAATGGAGAGGTGAAGACATCACTGGGTGGCTGTAATAAATTATTGTTACTACCTCAAAGTCTTAACATTATGTTTATTTTCAAGTCATAGAGTTATTAACTCTGGTAAAATTAGTCATTGTTTTCTCAATTCAAATTCACTTATTCTAATCATGTCAGAGTTCAAAAGAACAATAATTATTGATATCAGCAAATTTCTTAAAGAACCACACTCCTTAAGCATCACATAGCTAAATAAACATAGTAAGAAGGGATTAATGATATGCTTGTATTACAGTTCTTATAATCTTAGAACATCATTTATTAAAAATAAAATTACCGAAATTAAAGCTCTTGTTACACGTAGGGAAGCAATGTGATTTCCCGGGGCTCTGTCTGAAGGCCACTACCAAAGAAAATCTACAATGTGTATTAAATTATGTTGGTTTCCACTCGTATAGGTGAAGCTGGAATGGTGGAACACAACGTCAGAGAAATAAAACATAGATGATCTTTTTTCTCCAAATTTCTGTAGCAGTTCAAATCAGATTAAAGTGGTGACTACATCAATTTCCTATCAATGTAAGATGCGTGTTTCATGGGAGAGGATATAGTGGGCTACAGGTGTGACAAAACACATGTACATTCATAGTATTTGACTTCCAACTGCTGACAAAGTAAGTAAATTCTCTAAAGATTGTAGTTCATTAAACATCAAAATTGAAACAAATTCAACTTGGGTATAAAATGACAACTCTAGTCATAAAGTTAAAAAACACTATAAAAATACAGATATGAATACAATTCTTCGAAGATGCTCACTATAGTTTTTTTACTAACTTCAGACATTCACAGCATTGTTTCAGGCTCCTTAATACATTCTTAATACAATCTTTTTATAAATCAGAAAGTTTCCTAGAAAAAAAACCCCAGTTCTTCTACAAGCCTCTTTTGAGGACAATAACCGTTAAAAATTCAAAGTATAGGTAAAACACACAAAGCATTAACCTATGTTTGCCTAAAAGCTGTTCTCTAAAATAACCAGTGTGATACGTGGAGGGTGGCTTGCCCCCAGTGGAGCCATCTTTTAATCTAGTGGCTCTTCAGGAAACCTAAACACCTGCTTACAATGTAAAAGCTAAAATTACATAGTAAGAATTTAACTCCAGTGCTAAAGACCTTTTTCATTCCCTTCTAAGCACTAATCTATTCGTACTTCCTCCCTTTATACCTTAGAAAATATACGTGTCATGCTGTGGCTTAAAAAAAACAGGCTTTGAGTGTGGAGGCAAATAGGAGAATCAAGATTCAGAGACAAAACCTTTCTCTAACAATCAAGCCCCAGAGCTTCTCTGAGGGTTGTCCAGAGAGGTCATAGATGCCTCAGCCCTGGAAACATTCAAGGTCAGATTGGACAGGGCTCTCAGTGACCAGATCTAGTTGAAGATGTCCCTGCTCATGGCAGGGCGCTTGTACTGGATGATCTTTAAAGGCCTCTTCCAACCCAAACCCAAACTAAAGCATTTTCACAAGGTTCTTCGAACAGGACAGTCACCCCTCTGTCGGTAAAGAAAATTTCATCAGCACTCTGATGAAATTGCATTGAGGGAAAGCAACAGCTGTAAGAACTGAGAGTTTAGTCAAAATGTTATCACAATATGGAAATCAGTGAGACTCATAAAATCTCACTAAAAATTTTATACTCTCTTTTTCCTGTTGCAATCAAGTCACGGCTGCAGCAGAATGCTGTGCATTTGCTGCCAGTCTTGGTGAGGTCGTCTTGAACACTTTGATGTATTGCACAGAGCCACGTGGCCACACTGAAAGCCAGTGCTGGAATGGAACCACTGCAACATGTCTTAACCTCTGTGTAATCAGCACTGCCTGCTGGGACAATTTTGGAGTGAATGCGTGGATAACAGCATAACAATCAGGGAACAATAAGAACCGGGCATCCTGAACTTTGGGGTTTTTCTCCATTGTCTAATTTGGTTGCTTATGTGTTTATATATATGTAATTATTCTATTTGGTCTGTTTTATTCTTCTTAAAGAAGATATCTTATACAGGTAATCGAATTTCTCTAACCAGATTTAGAAAAAGACCATTATTTTTCTCTGTTTGTTGGACTTGACTCTTGGGGTCCTGTGCAGGACAAGGAATCGGACTCGATGATCCTTTTGGGTCCCTTCCCACTTGTCATATTCTGTGATTTAGTGATTCATTGACCTCAGAGGATTGATTTAAACCATAAAAATTCACTGACAAGGAGCAGCATCATTTTTTGGATCTTTAAGTGCCAACTGATTGGAAGATTTCAAGCAACAGCTCTGGGATGGCTGATAGTTGCCATAAAATATTCACTGATTTTTGAAATTTTGCAGCTAATTTTTCCTGTCTCTTTGGGAGCACGTGCCTGAGGATCATTGATGCTTTAGGGGTATGCAGTTAGGATCTGAAAGCTTGCCAGCCTGGCTTGGCAATCACTTTTGTTGCTGGAAAAAAACATGGGACAGCCAGTTATTGTCTAGCATACGAGACTTTGAAGAGTTTCCAGCTGCATAAGACTTTGATTTAATGCAATAGGTAGGAAATAGCAGAGGGTTTTGAAGTAGTCTGGTGCAGCAGGAATGGTAATGATATTCCAATTCTGCTTTTAGCTATGTGTATCAGTACCATAAGAAACACCTATTCCAAATTATGAAAGTATCCAATAAAGTCAATGATGATGAAGTACTCAGACTGCTCTGATGAAGCTGTTTACTTTAAAAGACTCTTTCAACTGAGCTATTCCCATTTGTATAACCATGAGAAAAACAACAAAACAGACCTGAACCTGAATCTCTCTACCACAGGCAAGTTCTATTACTGAGTTTCTGAGCCATTCCCTTCTCTTTGGAGGACGGTTGTTACGCAGTCAGAAATATATCTCCGAATTATCCCAGATTATCTTATATACTCTTTAACAAACACAGTAATTTATTAAAAGACGAGTTGTCCAGTGTTTAGTGAACTCAACAGATGTAGGAACCCTGTGTTCATATGTCGTCTCAGTCCAGCTCGGAGTATGGGATGAAATTCAGGTCTTCTGGTTTTTGTTGGGAAGTGTTTGAGAAGTAAGGAAGGAAAGCAGTGCAACTCTGAAGGCATTTTACAGTATATAAAACAGTTTGTGAAGCTGGATATCATCCATTATAAAAATTTACTTGGTTTCCTCTGGCAGGCAGGGCGCGTGAATTCTTCTCCCCATTCTGTCTATAGGGAATATAACCCCCTAATGTTTTAACAAAACACACTCTTTGCTTTCATTTGCTTTTATCTAAAATGACTTATAACTGAATATAACAATTTCTACTTCAAGAAGCTGAAGAAAACGTTTCATTCAACCAAAAAGAAAAAAAAAATAATTGTTTGAAAATACCACTAAAATCAGTTTCATTAGCCACTTGTATCTGAACCAAAAACCGTAGAGATATTATACATACAAGTCTAGTCTTAGGCTTGCCCTAACATGGAATGGGAATTTTCTAAAGGCATTAACATTTTTGTGGATAGGAAAGGCATTTCTATCCAGCTAAGGAGGAATCATGAGAACATAATATAACTATTACATGTGACAACATGATTATGCAGATAGTCTGCAGATGTGAACCAAAAGAGCTCTAATGAATTCAGTGGGGTTCTGCTGATTTACATTAGCTGATGATCTCAATTTGCTGCATTTTGGATGAAAGATAGAAACAATTTGTCCTGGGTTGTTTTTTTTTTTTTAAGAGATCCTAGAATACTTTCTGAAATCTCCAGTCCACATGTTCTGATTAAGTGCTGTCTTAGAATGTCAGACTACTTAACCCTGTAGTGCTATCCAAAATAATTGCAGAGTAGTGTTTAAACAGCAAGAGACCATGCCATTGATAAAACAGAAATGTAGCAAAACACTAACTTTTGAGGTGACAGCAGTAGATAAAAATAAGAGCTAGGTTGAATCAAATCCAGTTGGCTTCACTTGTACAAGTTCTCAAAACCCTGTATGTAGCTGTATTCTACCCTTTAGTGATTCACTGATAATGAACCTGCTGACGTTGACTTCATCAACAACCACATATTGGTTACATGGAACTCAGGGATGCCTAAATTGCAGACTGCCATTACTGTAGCTTTCTCGTCTTGCAAAAACTTGACAAAAGTGAGGATGATGAAGAAATGGAACTCAGACTGAGGAATACCTACCTGAGATAGTTGGTATTGTGGAATTAGACTTTCCATTATGATTCTTTCTAGTGAGCAAACATGTTCTGCACTGTCTGAAAAATTCTGGTTTTGAAGAATCTCATATCTAGATAATTTTGTAAAATATGTTTCACATTTCCCATATTCATTCTTAAAGTGATACTATGAATTCTACAACAGTTCTTCTGTTTTTGTGATTGCCCATTGCTTGACGTAAATGGAATAATTGGAATTCAATTTAATTTTTGCTTCAGTGGAAGGGAATATGACATCAGTTTTTATCTAGAGTTAGAAGAAATAGAAGGAGATGGTAACACTTCAAGAAGCTAGGCCTTGATGTAGTAACAGTTCTACAAAAAACTTTTTATTTTGACTTCAATAAACCTCTGAAATCCTTGTCACGAAAAAGCAACATGGGAACAGCCCTCCTGGGAAAAAATATTTACCCCACTTGTACCTTCTCCTGTCATGCAGACTGATGCTCTTGAAATTGGTGTAGTTTTGGATGTATTTGTCTTTATGTTGTGAAATGGTCTCTAAAGGAGAGAGTTCTGGAGGCACATGCTTAGCAGAGACAGTTTCAGCCATATGAATGTGGCAAAAACATTGCCAGTAAACAGTTTATAGCTACAAGGCCTCTATTCTAGCTTTCCTGCCTTTACAGCAGAGCAAAAATTCATTCAGAGGAAGATTATTCTTTGCTTCACAGGCAGTAAAACTTCAAGGGAATACACCAAGAGAGAAACTTCATGGAGTTTCTGTCTTCTCCATAAGAATTATATACAAGGGTTACTTTGGCTTTATAACTCTGCCTGGTCTAATTAAGACCTGTCTGTGTTAAGTTCTCCAACAAAGATCTGTTATTTGTAAAACCCACGTGCTTTTATTTTCTGCACTTACGCAGTTTTCTATTTCTCTGCTTTTAACTTCTCTTAGGAACAATGAGATCCAAATTCTACATGGATGAAGTATTAAATCTTTATAGAAGCAGATGTTGCATGTGTGCTGACTGCATGAATTATCAGGTACACGACTCTTAAAGAGACTGGCGTGCTTGCCTACAAACATTATGTGACTTCATAAAATGTCTTTTATATACTAGCAGACATAAGTGTGTTTGCAGTAGGGCTGTGCTGCATTACATCTGAAAGACTTGAATAAATAAGAGAGCAAACAGGAGTTGATATTAAATTCTAGAAGTGAGAACATCTGCATTAAAGACAATATAACTACTAAGAGGGCACTGCACAGTCATGTCAGGTTTTGGTCATTGTGATTTACAGAGGTTTTTTTGGGACTGTGAGGCCAAATTCTATGCAGAGGTGAATTGATACTACTGACTTCAGAAGAGGTCTGCTGTGCTGTTACTATCACACAGTGTGTTTCTTAATTAGAAAATCTACTATAAAAGCATAGACATAATCATAGAGTTTCTTATGCTTTCTATTACAAAACTCTTCTGTAAAGCTATGACAAAATGTTTTCCATGAATCAAATAATGTATCAGGAAGGAGAAGGTAACGGGATATAATAAAATACTGCAATTACTTAATCATGAGAAATGATTATATCATAGCATAAATCCAAATCTCATAGAGTGCATTTGGAAAACATTCCAGGTTACTGAAATTTAGTTGATCTGAGAAAGGAAGACTGAGCCAGTATTTTCCTACCACAGTACCCAACAGAGGTTCCTCAACCAAAACCCTCTTATTTTGAAAGTACTCGATACTGAAGATTACACGAGAAGGGTTTCTTAAGGTCTGTTTACAACTGCCTTAGATGTTAATCATTCTTTCGTGGCACTATTTCAGATTTAAAACAGATTTATTGCTAGCAGTTGCTGGGTGACTATCAGAGACAGAACAATCCACTTCAGAGAGCAGAGAGGTTATGGAAAAAACTACGAGCAGTTTGAGTAGAGTTTCACCTGCCCAGGAATCATCTTGAGCATCCAGAAGTTAGATGCTTAAGTCTAAGCTAGATATTACATGTGTCTTTAGTGGCTGATGGAGACAAAAATGACAGCTTCAAAAAGTTAATTCTTCTGACCTGGTGTGTTTGAATCAGACTGTAAAGGGACACACTGTAACTGAGACTTCGTGTGGTCAGCTATAGGCATTCTCAGCTAGATGAGATGAGTCCCTCTTATTGAGACTGGAAGCTTTAGTTACTGACTTATGCAACTTAGGTGTCACCTTTTATTTGCCTTTTTTTTTTTTTTATATTTTACCCCCTAATCATCACACCCACAAGACCCTCACAGTTTTGAATTAAAATATAAGGAGAGGACCTGAGATCTGTGTAACTGTTTCCATAACCTCAGCCTAGGAAACAGCTTCTTTAATATATGTTTCTAACTATTTTGCAGTGTTCGTAAATGTTGGAATATCCAACTCAAGTGAGATAAAGCAGTGAAATCCTTCAGGTAAGGTTGGATGTGGGTACTCATTTCCTTTTCCTTGCCTCTTGGTTAATAGTGATTCCTACACACAATAAAAGAACATTTCTGACCTTTTTTTTTTAATCAGGTGGGAAAATTGCAAAACTGATTTTGGAATTGCTGCTGTTTGTTACTAGTCACTCTAGAAAAGATGTGCAGGCACTCCAAGAGTGGCAATGTGTCTTGTGGATCCTATGAAAAGCTGAGAGGCTCTGGTCTGTAATGCTCTTAAGTTTCAGAGAATACAACATGTAGATGGAATGCAGACCTAGATTCAATAGTTCTAAATACAGCTTTGCCATTGCCCTCGAGTGGGACTGGATAAATAATCTCCATTCTCCCATCACCACAGAAGAGAAATTAAAATATTATTAAGAGATTTTTTCTTTAAAGGGCTGCTTGGGGAATTTTCTAATTCTTACGGTATACTTCAACATGAACTATTATATAAAGCTATTAAATAGCACCTAGATGTTAGTTCAGTTATGGCTCATAATAGCTTAGCTGAGAAAAGGATTTCTTAGTTTTTCTTCTCTTTGTACAATTGCTGTAGTTTTTCATTCTTGTACTTGGAATTAAGGCTTTGAAGCAGAAGATTGCAGAGGATTTATTAAGATGTTTAATGATGGATATTTGATAGACTTTTTTTTAGTTAATGGGCCAGCTAGAGTGTTTAAATTTAGGAATATTCAAAGCCTCTGCCTATGGGGAAAGGGTAATTATGTGCAAAGAGGTTTTAGAGAAAGGTTCAGCATGCAAAAAAAATATTTTCATACTACTAAACTTTCCCAAGTAGAGGAGACTAATATTTGTGTTACCTCATTTCAAAGGTACAAGTTTTCTGGAGAAGCTTGGCATATGTCTAATAATTACTGTAAAACTGCGAGGAAATCAGCCATTCCAATTTGCTTAGATAAAGTTTCTTTGAACTGCCTTCCAACACTGGACCCCATTCATAGCACGTTTCATTCTAACAGAGTTTCCACTGTCTGCTATAGGGTGGGTAGTTTGCCCAAGTTTTATGAAGCACAACGTATGGAATTCCACATGCTATTTGTAACAACCAGTGCATAAATTACATGCACTTTAGCAAAGACCTTTAGCCGCAGTGATAAAAAGAGATGTGTGTTTTCAACAAGGTGATATTTTCAAACAGAGCAGTTTCCTCCGGATTTTTTATCAATATCAGTGATGTTTGAAAATGTTTCCTGAAGCTTACTGTATAGGTACGTTTTCCAGTCCAACAGCTTATCAACTCTTATAATATTCCTATTTAAAAATTGGAATAATTGACCAGCTTTCTACCTAAAATCCCAAGCAGGTTACTGCAGGTGTGTAGCAGGCACAAAAAAAAAAAAAAAAAAAAA
>VZRE01002212.1:45886-90835 GCA_013396775.1 Cephalopterus ornatus
AAAAAGAGAGATGCTCACCATCTTTTTCATTTCTGGAACTAAAAAAGGTTTCAAAAAATTTTCAAAATTAATAGTAACCAGATGCTGATCAAGGTTTAGAATTAGAGATGGATCAATTGCTTCATCAGGTGGAAAATGTATGTCTCCCTCTCCTTCACAAGAAACTAACCCTGTGTTGTAAAATACGCTTTTCAATACAAGCTAGCATCCATCGTGTGCAAACTGAACCACATGTAGCAGATATATGTTATACAGAATGTTGCATACCTGTTTATATGCTACCTGCCAACGATAAAATATCTAACACTCATGGTTATTCTACTTACAGAAAACCCAAAAAAACAAAACCAAAAAACAGAACAAGAAAACCCACCCCCAAGCTACCTCCAGGCTACACACAGTGCAGAGAAATATGTTTTTAGTCATGTTTCATACTGTGATTGTTTCTAAATTCTTATTTGGAAGAAACAGCTAAATTACAGGAACAAAATTGTGAAACACATCTCTCCTGGTCAGTCTGTTGAAGAGATTCCTGTGATAATGACAGATTTTAGAGATACAAGCTGAGCTAAGCTAGAAGTCTGTTCTATCAACCATGGTTAGAAGCAAAGCTACTTTTGTTTTCATGGAGAAATATCAGAAAAATTATTAAGCAGTGAGATTTAAAAAAAAAAATACGCTAAGACAAGGGTATTGTGTGATGATCTGCATCTTGATAAGACAATATTTGCATTTAGCTAGTTCTGAAAGCCCCATATAAATATAAATTCATGCTGTGAAATAAGATTTAAAAAATAATCCATTTTAGTTCTACTTTCTTAATGTATCAGCTGGATTCTTCAAATGTGTGGAACGACTCACTGTGAGGGAATTGCAATAGGATGTACTGAGCTTCAAGTAATTGTTCTCCACTAAGTGCTTTTTGAACCTCCACTTACTTCTAGGTACGGTTTTGAATATGCAACATAGACTGAATCAAGTTTTTTCCTCTGGGAACCAGTGAAGATGACCCAATTGTTGAGTAGCTCTGCACCATCAGAGGAATTGCTTTTAGTTATAGAGCCATATTTCTCTCAGACCTAAAGCTGAAACCATTGCTGAAATCATCATCATCACCTTTTTTTGCTTTGCTTATATATTTAAGCCAAGGTTGAACTCAAGCAGTTAACATTATTGTAAATTAGGGATAACTTGAACTTTAGGACATTAAAATTAAAGTCATATGGCTTTTAGAAACAGTAGATGCTTTATTATTCATTCTCTAATATTTCAGTAAAGATTTTAAGCTGACTCTTAGATTTAAGATTTCTTACAGATATTGGATTGCAAGCACAGTGGAAAGCAAAACAATTATTGGGTGTTATCCATTAAGAAGAATTCAAATATCAACTGTTAACAATTTGTAACACCAGGGTAGTTGTGGGCTTTTCTCTATGTCATAAAAGACCCTCAAAGTTACCATAAAGCTTCATTCACTTTCAGTGTGATAGGTTACACATGTGAGGGTTTATTTTACAAGCAAAATCTGCATGTAAGCTGTAAAGTGCCTGAATGCTTGGATTACAAGATGGAAAAATAAACAACTGCAATTAAGGGATCAAGCATTCCAATATTGCTCCTATTATATTGCATGATTTTTTCCTAAAAGCACTTCAGAGAAATATCCTGCCAATTTAGGACCTTTAATCTCTTCTGAAATGATTGATGATATGTGGATATTCTATTCAGAAAAACCAGCATTAACAAGTTAACTATAGAAAAAAATTTCTATGAAATCTTTTCTGAGTCCTCTGTAAGGTTGAAATAAAAGTTTAGGTATTGAAATCATCTGTCTAGTTTAATTATTCATGATTAATTTTCTAAAGGAAATTAAAATTTCCTTCATCTGAAGGTGTAATATATGCATTGAATTTTAGCCTGAGAGAGCTATTACAAATAGGCATATATAGATATAGATATATAAGCTTTTATAGTTTTGGAAAACACCTATGAAATTAGGTGCTATAGAGCTAACATTCTTCTTCAGTTTTTACTACATCATGCACTGATTGTGAAGTTCATGCAGATCTCCTTAGAGATGTGATTTTCATTATTAAGAGGTTTAATCGAATATAGCATAAAAGAGTATTTTATGGTGGTATTGCAAAGAAGTCTAGTATTTTCACTAGTTATCAACACTTACTCTACTTTCTTAGAGACTTAATTTTTTTGAAGTGCTTTGTGAGTGTTAACTTCTAGAATGTTACATTTTCATAAGTGTTAGAAATTTTTCTACTTTATATTGATATGTTTTTAAAAATTCTATTGTCAAAGACTTTTTGTTTTTCCACAAAACTCTACTAGACTATGTAAGGTTTTCCTAAATGACTTTTTTTCCTGACTTCAGAAGGGACTTTATTATCATTAACCAAAGAATGGAACATCAAACTGTAGTAGAAAAAAAAATTGTACTTTTCCCTAAATCCAGCTATTTAATCAAAGCAACCCACTAAGATGCAGGAATTTCTAAAAATTAAGGAAAGAAATAGAAACAAATACTATATGTATAAAAAGAACAAAATTACATACTATTCTTTCCCTGGTTTGCCATCTACTTGGCAAGGTAATATTATATGTATTTTCCTATAAGCCCAATATCTTGAATCACCACTGAGACTGGATGAAGAATTTTCTACATTATCAACAGAATACTTTTACTATGTCAACTCCCAAAATACCTGTAAAGAAAAAGGTATATATTGATTTTGAGGGAATAGTGCCACCTGCTGAGCCAATACCTTCCATCCAGTGATGTGAACTTGAGAAATCTTCCACTCCTTAATCTTTGAACACGATTTTTATATTCATAATGAGGATTTTTTAAAAATAAATTTATTCTCCTAGCACTTAAATTAAAGGCTAAACTGCTTGGATGTAGCCCATACCTACTAATAAGCTTGTGCACTCTTGCACAGGAAAGCCTCTGTGATATTACAAGTGCTGTTGGGATATAAATAATGAAGAACAAGTCTCCAGGCTCTTATCTAAGGAAAGGAATCCACTCTTCCTAGCCGAGTTTTACTGGGAATCTTCAAGTTTTTTGCAAATAACTAAGGAATTTGTTTTAGCCTAAGTTAAAATAAAATGTATTCTATGCATAGCAATGATACTTAGATCAATGCAATGTTTTAAGTTGTTTTTTTTTCACTAGGCTCTCTAGAGACAACAGATGATCCAAGTAAAACAGAAATATAGAAGGTTTATCTCATTTGAGAATATTTTATTTCACAGCCTTAATTATGCGCCTTGATGTCATCAAATAACCTATGTCTTTGCTATAAGTTCAGTTAGGAAGCCTATAAATCAATGAAGAAGCATCCAAAGTAAATGGACTAGAAAATAAACATTGTTCTTAAAATGGACACTTCTATCAAAACAATCGACAAGGCAAGACATGTGATGGCAAAGAGAATCATTCTGTTATTCAGTTATTCCATTAATTTAGGAGAAAGGCAAAAGACCAATGTGAATGAAGCTTTGGGGTTTGCATCCTTAAAAAAACGTGGAAGCATCAGTAAAGGTTGCATTCTGATTTACACAGAAAGGAGATTTTAAAACCCCCCTTTGCATTTTATTCACTGAATTTATTCTCCAAAATCATCATAATAACTCTTACGTAACAAATAAATTTTTAGTAACAAATCTTGTAGAGAAATGTATTTGAATATTGTCATTTTTCATTCGTCTCATACCTCTTTATGATTCTGTTGTGTACAGTCATTTTCCAGTAGTCTTTCTACTCAATTTTCAGGAGAGATAATTGAGAATTACTCTAATGAATTTCAAACATCTCATTGTGTGAAATCCTGAGATTACTGGGCCGAAGTGCTCTAGAGCTCTACTGTTCAATCATAGTTCTGATATTTTGCTCATCCATCTATTTCTTAAGGTGTCAAAACATGTTTCCAATTAAAATATAGCCTGTGATTAATGACTGTGATGTTTGAATTTTAATTTGCTTCCATTTTTTCTGCAGCTAATGATGGATGAGAAAGACCAGTGAAGTAAAACTCCTGCATGAGATAAGTACTTATCAGTAAAGAATCAAAATCAAAACTCTGACTTAGGTGGAATTCTCACTTGGTTTTCAAAATGAATTTCCTGAAGTGTAGTAGAAAATAAAAAAATCAAAATAGGAAGTATTTTTTTGAAATTAATTTTTTTAAAATAGTAATTTTGAAATATCGTTTCTTTTTGGACCAATTAACCATTAATTTACATTTTTTCACTATAATGCAATGCTGAACGGAAACTATTTCTGTCATTTGTTTTTGTAGGGAAGTGTGAGTTTTACATAGCATATTGGTCTCGGGAGAAGAGTTTTGCGTTTGACTGAATGAAACAGTAGATTAAACAAGAGCAGCCTCATATTCCAAACTACAATTTGGCCCTTTGGAACTCTTAGTTGAAAAGCTATATGGAACACAGCATCACAGGCTGTGCTTCATTTCAGAATGAGCAGGCAATGCGTTACTTGGCAAAAAATCTTCCAAATATGCAGGATACACACATTTTGCATCCATAGCATTTTGTATGTTAACTAAAGTTACATTTCGTCATAATTTTGTTATCCCTATCCTTTCATTAAGATCTGTCATGGGGCAAATTCAAAGACCATTTGAAAACAAATAAATCAGATCTGGTTCAACTGGATATTTCGCCTTAGATTCAAGAAGATGAAACATAGCAAAATTCAGCTCCCTACTCTAGGAATAGCAGACAGCTTATTCTCCACGTTCATTGTTCAGTTGAAGCCCATTTTTAAGCATAAATAGTCATAATACAGCTAAAACCTCTACTTTAAACTGAGCATGGCCTTACATGACTTGTTAAGACAGGAACTTCAAAAGTTTAGACCGGTTTTTGTAGACGGACCAGAGAGAAAACAGAGATATAATGGTTATAGTGAATCTATAGAAAAAGCAACTGCGCATATTGCACATGAAAAAGTCTGTCAATGGCCCTGGAAAATCTATGCCTGACAGGCAAAGCCACTGTGATCAATGAAAAAGTACGCAGAATTTAAAGGTAGTCTGCCAGCAATACATTAAAGCATCTCCAGGTACATTAATGCACTACTTCGAATAGCAAAATCCCTTACATTCTCCATGCACATAAAATCATCTGCAAAGAGTTTATGCACTGAAATGAGAGGTGAATGTGTATTGAGACTCAACCAAAAGGATATTTTGGAAAAGCAGAAATAGCGTTTTGTATGAGAAAATCTGTAAGGGTGTTTTGGTTAAGATGGAATGTAATAGCTTTCTGTCTAAACTATCCTGTGTCTGGGAGAAAATATACTACCTTTTTGAAAAGAGGGCTTGAAAAGAATAGATCTCTTCCTCCTCTAGCTGCTGTGAGAATGTAATTTTAATTCAAAACAGTAAATAAAACACATGCACATATACAAGCACACTTACTCATATGCATTAAAAACAGGAAAACAAAGTCACAAAATTGTCCCTAGAGCCTAAGCAGCAGCATTTTTTCAAAATGCTTATTATATGATAGACACTATAAACTTCAAGGATTGTAAAAAGATTTAGACCAGGAAAAGGCACTTTTAAAAAGAAATGAAGGAACTTGAAGGTGTTCTGTAAATGAAATCAAATATTGAGTACATGGACTGATAGATTTCAGGCCTTCTGGGTCTGAAATTCTGTTCAATGGACAGAGATTTGTGTTTCAAAACTCTCTCAAGACCATGAGAAAAGTCATCAGCAATTAAAGGCGATGCATTTTTTTCTTCCCTAGAATATACACTCTCATGTTCATTACAAAAGAACTTCTTTGTCCACATACTTTTCTTTTTGTCATTTTGAATCTTTGCACCAATATGCATATTCTTGGGAAGTTTATATTCTTTTGGGATAATTTAACACAGCTATGGTTTATGAAATTTCTCATACTTATTAAATCCTCATAAAGCTATAGTGATAGGGTTTACAGATTATATCTAAAAAGAAAACCCACACAAAATTTATAAAGCTACTGGGTTTTATCATAGTATATTTAGAGTGGTTTAAGTCAAGCTTTTTCCCAGCTCTGGTTGTGAACCAAAGAAGGAGACACTTTATTTTTATTTGATCAGAGGGAAGATGAAAAATAACACTCTTGATCTGCACTTGAATTTCTGAAGTTAAATTATGCTGACAGTATGTGGTAAACCACATTATACAAGTCTTGTATTTCCACTGTCATTGCATGAGTAGAAATTTGGGTTCTAATGCAGATATTTACATGACATTTTTCAATTTCAGTTTCTGTAATTATTGTGTAGTACCTTCTGGTTCTAGCTTTTTTGTTTGGTAAAGTTTTGACCTCCCCCTAAAAAAAGACAAAAGAGCATTAAAACAATTACAGGAAACTGACAGGAAATTAATCAAAAAACAATAAACTCCATGAAATTCAGTGCAGAAGAACCAGAATGCTGCCACTTTGTGATGATCTTTACCCAATCTATACATTTCATATCTCCTCAATAAACTCCACTTAATATAAAGGATAATGGTACAAAAAATTAGAACTTACTGTAGATCTACAGAAGTCACAACTGTGGCAATTTTATCAACTAAGAGTCAATCTGACATGACCATTTTTCAAGGCATTAAATTAGTTATATTTTTTGATACAATAGCAAGGAGGAAATGTAATAGGACAGAAATCTCTTTCCTTCTGCCATGCTCTCTTAACTCCCACTCATGAGTTGTTTTCCTTCATGCCGGAGAAGTGCTCCTTTTCAGACATATGGCATGTTCCAGTTCCTCGTGAGGCCTATCGGACTCGACAGGAGTTAGGTCACGTTCTTAAAACGGGTCCTGAACAGGCAGCAAAGAGCATAGATCAGCTCTTTATGAACAAGTTTCATTGTAGTCTGGCACTTCTGAGCTAACACTTCTCCCCCCTTCTCCTCTCTGAGTCCAATGGCAAGTTGACCATCTGTCTATAAAGGAGAAAGCTTTGATATGTATGAACCACTCAGCTTTTACTCAGCTTGGAAGCATTCTGCACACCAGGGTGAAATGTTCTGAGAAAACCGACCATGACAGTTTTATGAATGGAGTCCTTTGTAAATTTCAACTTTGAAACAGAATTTATGGACTAGGCTTAATGCTTAAAAAGGGAGTCAGCTGGGGCAGGTATCTCGGAAAGTCTCGATGGTTCATGAATAGTGAGCTCCAAAGTGAGCCAACATTTGCTTTGCCCTTCAGAGAATGATTTCTTCATTTGAAGAGATTTGTTCTCTTTCATAGTGCTGAAGAAATAAAGAGGGGAAAAAAAAAAGAGAAACCGAGTCAGTAAAAACTACAGAAAATACACTTTATGTATTAAATATGGACAAGATATCAAATCAACAGCAACTAAAAAAAAAAAATCCTTACTTATAGAGAAATTTTAGTGTCAATTTTCCAGGAAGCTTAAAGAGCTAGAAGTTTATATTGAACTATACATGATACTACCATGCAACAGGCATTACTTTGTCCCGACAGTGAAAAAGAATCTAGGGATGAAGATTTCCTGTGTTCATGGTTCAGCTGCAGATTTGCAGACCCTGACACCTTTTGTGGCTAGGTTTTCCTTTGGAATTGAAGTCTTATTATCATCCACCAAAAATTTAACTCTAGAAACAACTGATTTTTTGATGTTAATGGCATCTTGGAACTTTTTTATACCTTAACTAACACTTCGTGGCTTCCTTTAGTTGTCCAATCCAAGGGCTTTCCTCTTTAGACTACAGATTTTGCAACTGTTTCCACACTTTCTTAACTTCTTTCCCTCATCCCTAAACCCTTCCATAATTTTCATCTTCCTTTCCATGCCTTTCCAGCTGGCAAAATGATCTCCTTCTTCCACTCAGCCACTGCCAGCCCAAACCACCAAACCCTTGTGTAATTGGTTATCCCCAGTATATCCTTTCTGTGGGGGCATTTTGCCTATTTTTGCTGTCATATGACTTGTGTTTTAGATTTTACGCACTTACTAACAGAAGCAAGCTAAGAAAGGTGGTTTGGCAGAGTCAAGGGAACTAGTTTTGATTAGTAGCTCTGCATTACAGATTTTTCTTTTATACAGTCTTTGATCTAAGCCTTTGATATGATTTATTCTGTGTTTATAGTCAAATGGTGGCTCATCTAGATAGAATACTGAATACCTGCAAGAGGTGACTCAAGTATTGCAGAGTCAGACAGCTTAATTTTCTCTCATTCTCTGGGAATACTCTTTCTTTTCAGGGACTATTTCACTTTTCTGCTCCTCATGCTAACACAACCATTCTGGGACCTAGAATTTAAAACCTAGATCAGCTTCTGCCGATTGACCTAAGGTAAGCACTAAGCCACCTCCCAGGGACACATCTGAGATACAACGAAGGAAAAAATCTGTATTTGAGCTGCAATTTGCTCCATTGTAACACTAAATCCAGAAAAGGTTTTTATGTTCCAGATTGTTTTAGTACCGAAGAGACACCATTATTTCAGTAAAGGTTTCCTGTATTTTCTCTAGTTAGGTATTTTTGCAATACACTGGGCTCCCATAATACTTCCTACATCAGAACCTTTCAATTCCTCAAGCTATCATATTGCTTGCATCTTAGCTTTTCCCACAGCTGCACATATTGCATTACCTTGATAACTTGTCATACTTCATTATATATATAAACCCAGATTGTCTTCCTAAAGACATTCTTTCAATTATCTTCAACTTTTATAATGAATTGCTCTAATCTCAAACTCTAATAATGCTCTTGGAAGCAGCACTGTGAAGAAAGTAGGGAAAACTGTTTATTAAAAGTGTTTATTAAAAGTATAACTTATTTCACATATAAACTCAAATTAGTTCTGTCAATTACATGAAAAAAACCCAAACAAACTCATCTTTTACTTTGTCTTTAATATTCAGCAAATGATATATTGAAACCCCCTCCACACTTAATAAAAGAAACAAAGATAATTTCTTTTCAGATGAAGGGGAATGCCTTAGCTATTCCCCTAATGGTGATTTGGAAGGAACTCATAATACTGAAGGCTGATACAGCATAAAAGCCTGAATTTTGCATCTACTTAAATCATTTATTTCTCTCATCAACAATTCAGGGATGTAAGCTGGGCCAAGAGCTATCAGCATCAGTCCCAAAATGAATATGCATCTCAGTGCCTGATGGTCTGAGATTCTGGAATGCTTCCAGGACCAGGCAGTATGGTAACTAGATGTGTCACTTAGTAAATGAAATTAGTAATTTAATTCTACCAAAGTACCAAAGAAATTAGCGAAGTTAAATCAATGTTGAATTTGAGCCCTTTCCTCAAAACACAAATATAATTTGATTTAAACATTTGCATTAGCCAAGTGTTTTTCTGAGTTACTTCAGTGTAGGGTTTCTTTCACTATTAACCCTTACCACACTCAAAAAAGTCGAAGAATGTATGAGCAACATAGTTTATGATCATTGACTTCTTTTCCTAAACATTCATATATACTTTGTTATATTCCTTTTTCGTTTTTCTTTTGTAGTCACAAATGTCTGAAATAGTAAATTCTTTGCGTAACTTTTAAGATTATCAGCCAATGTCATTTGTTGAAAACGAGAGTGAATCAAGGTGCGTAGCACCCTGACATTCAAAGTACAGATTCACACAAAGTATCCTATTTTAAAATCCGATAAGAAACATTATTGGCAACTGAGCTTGTAGAATTGCTTTTCAACTGCAAAGATCAAGGTCTCAATTTCAATCTAAGGACAAACTATTAGTTATAGCTGCTCCTTATTTCCTATATACTTCCTGTCCTAGAAAAGAGGCTTTCAGACCCATGACACGTTGCTCGCTCCCTGAAGCTTTAGCTAATAAACTCATGTATATTTTTTGCTCAGATTTATCTTGTGGTTTAGGTAAATTCATGTCTTTCTCTGAAGCCATCACAGTACAGGTAAGGAAAACCTTTAAATGAGTAAGTGAATGAGAAATAGCGGGTTTTTTTTTTTTTTGGTTTTAGAGATTGTAATCAAAAATTGGAAAAGACTGTGAAAACAGGTTTTGAATGTAAGTTAAGTTTCTCACTGGAAAGCATGTGGTCAGTTAATTTATATGTCTATATAAAAAGGTGGATTTGCCTTGGCCACTGGACAAGACAGGAAGCACTCGAAAGAAATAAATATAACCACGCTTCACTAAGTCACTCAGCCTGACATCTGAAAGTATTCCCATGATGTTTGTAGCCAAAACAAAGCTAGATAAAAATGAACCTTGAAAGAGTCTGGTTCAAACAAACACGCAGCACAGGTTCTAGAGAGAACATTGTGATTTTCATGGCTCCTGAGCTGTTCATATCTTAAACTTGAATTGGACTCAAAAAGGGAATGGCGCTCGATAAGATAACCTATGATTCATAAGGCGTTCAACTGTGGAAAAATGTTCTCAAGTTCCTGTGTGCCACCTTCCCATCAGATTGGCTTTGCCTTATAAAATTTTTAGGTGTAACAAGGGAACAATGTCAATTAAACTAGAAAAATCTTTCTTCTAACTTTTCTAAAAGCTTATTTGAAAAGGAAAATAACTTTGCTATAAAATTTCTACAGTCATTAAAGCCAGGAAATCATTACGAGAAATGCAAATTATTATACTATTAGTAGGTTTTTTTCTACTGAAATTAGCTTTTCATTCTCCTACTTTCTGGTAGAGTAGCATTTTTGACCCTACTCAGATGCCAGCATCACTTGGAGTTTCAATTACTCCTTTTACTTTAATCATCAGGAATATAATCAGATGCCAGAATCATATGCTGCCTTATTCTACTGGAAGTGTTCATGTGTTTCTTGATGCTGTAGGTGATGAGACCGCACACAAAGCTAAAGCAGACGAAGGACAAATTACAGAAAAAAACCCCAGACAAACAAATGCTATCCTCTATGTTTATCATGTGGTTTGGGCTAAACAGTGCACAATGTGACTCTACCTCATAAATTAAGCCTATCCTAACCTGGCAAATTCTGTAGCTCTGAATACTAATAGATTAGTGGCACTCTGGTTTCAAATAATTCCAATCAGATCCTTAGGCAAATGTGTGTGCCTTGGATTTTTGAACTGGGAACCTTAAACCCTCTCAATACATGGATTTTGAACCAGGAATCTTAAGCCTTCTCAATAGATTTCCAACACTTTCTGGTTTCAGCCAGCCTGAAAGCAGCCTCTGATGTGTTCGTTAATCAGCTCAATCACCAGTATTTAAAGTTCTGTAAACTCTGCAGAAATATGGTAAGTTTTTTTTCCCAGCTCCTGCAAAAGTGATATTTAAACAAGTAGCAACTGTCGTTTGCAATGTTAACCAGTAGCTAACCAAAAGGATGCCTAAAATCTCTAGTTTTTTTTAATGCTGATTAGACAAGCCTTGAGAAAATACTCTCCTGTTTTGCTTTTATTGTGTTGGTTTTGGGTTTTTTTCTTTCCTTTTTTTTTTTTTTCCCCTTTGAATGAAGTGGGAATTTTTGACATTTGCAGTAATATTAGTAGACCTCAATCTGCTTGACTTTCCAAAAAATAAAGATTGTTCACTCATCTGTGGCATATATTGCAGCATTATAAAAAAATGCTATGCTTTACTTGGGTATTTTCTTGTCTCTGTGAATAATGTTGTTCAGGAAATAAATCACTTAACCAATCAATTCCTTCGGTGCCTTCAAGACATTTGCTTCTTTACTATGGTGTGCACTGAAGTTAAGCTACTTTGAGCATTAAGCTGCTAAAAGTCACACTTTCACATATTTAAAGAAACTTGTATCTAATTTATCTAACAAAACTTTGTCTGTCCCCTCTAGCAGTCTGGCTGAAATAAAAAGTCAACAAAAAATGCAATTGCAAATTTAAATAAAACAGAGGGGTTTTTTGGAAGGTGAAAACCACATTTTGGGGTTTTGCTTTCATTTTATCATAATTCCACTGTGTTCACTTACTGAAGAAAAATTGAGGTTTCAAAACTATCTACAGCAGGAATTCTTTCTGAAACTTTTATCCCAACTCAAAGTCAAAACCAGCCTGAACGAGTCATGTTCAGATAATACCAAAAAAATCTCTGCTTCCAAATTGCCCTTTTTTGTGCTTACCTGGGCCACCTGCATTTGTTTGCACTGTTCTTCACCTTGTCTGTCTGCTGTGATTCATTTACACAATAAATTTGTGTTATTGTCAACAGCTGGCCCTTTGGCAGGTTTCAACTCGCTTGGTGAATTTCATCTATGAGGATGACTTAAATATAAGAAGTTTTGCTTCTGACAATACCATATTATGTTTTTCAGGTTACAGAAGGAATGTGGGAAGGTTTATATTTCTCCACAAAAGGGGAGAAACACTTTGGAGAGACCAACAGGCACACCTGAGCTGATAATTCAATATAAAAGTTTTTAAATGTTGAAGCACTACAATGCAGGCCAGGAAGACATATCAAAATAAACCAAAATGCACTTTTATCTTGTCACTCACCGTGTTGTGATACCTCATTTTTCCAGCTCCCGACAGCCTTTTGGGCATTCTATTTTTCTTTCCAAGTAATGGAGACAAAATGACCTTTGCAGGTGTCCAAGAAATCCAAGAAACTTGCATGGGTGGCTCAACATAATGTTTCTAAAAAATTATTTTTATTTATGCTGTGTCCTTAAAAAGAAGGGCAAAAGTTTTCAGGTATTTTTTAAAAGTCTGAATCATACTCTTGTAGAGAAGGAAATTTTTTTGGTGTTGTTTTCTTTGGGTGTTTTATTGGTTTGGGCTTTTTTTCTTCTTTGGAAACATAAAATTATGCTTGACAGGGTTGAACATAGCAAGAGAAGCTTTGAATCTATTTGTCCTTATTAGCTTTAATGATTCTGGGTTTCATGTAATTAACTCCTGCTCTGCTGTGTGACCTTCTGACCTCTTACTTAAAACTGTAGGGAAGGGGTCATCTATGTATACACCTAATTTCATTAGATCTTGAGTTTTGTTTCTGGGCAGTTCTCTCACCTTGGATTAAAAAGACTTACTTAGGTAAATAGGCTTTAAGGAGAGATATTATCACTACATCAATGCCTTTCTGTATAAAACTTCATTTGTCCATGAAGTCTTACTTTGTTAAGTTTTCCATCCCTCTTTCTAACTGAAATACTTGAAAGAGAAATAATCAACAAAAATGTCATTAAGTTCTATAAAAAAGGAGGAAAAGAAATCATTTAAGGTAATCCAAAGTGCATGAAACTCTTTGTGGATTTTGTATTTACTGTGCAATTGGTGATAATGCTTCTATGCTTGTGTCACTTGGAACCCCTACAGCATCAGTCCTACTGAATCAAATCTCTATACACTTTGAAAATCCTTCTGAGAAAATTTGTTAAAACTCTCTTTCTCAAGCCAAAAGTTAGATTTATACAAGTGCATGAAACAAGCCATTTGGGGAATCACATGATTTTTCCACGTCATATTCACACTGAGAAAAGAAACCTCACTTCCCTTTCCTTCCTACAGTTATACTGACTTACACAGTTATGGATCAAAATGATTCCTTTCTTTTTATCTGAACAAACCTAGCACATGACAGCTAGATATAAAACTGCAATTAAACCTTCTGGCTGCTTGGCTAGTTATTGTTTTTTTTCACCAAGATTCTGGCTGCTCTCACTTTTTTCCTAAATGTCTCAGTTGAAGTTATTTCACTTTGTTTTTCTTCTGACAATTCCAGTGTTGAATTCTGCCCAAATTCCTCTCTGCACTAGAGTTTCCATATATAGGTCACATATAGCTGATAGTACGAGAAATAAAAGTACACAGTGTACAGGAAGCCTGGAGGCAGCTTTTCTCTCCTCACGGAGAAGTCAGAGACGACATGGTCCTCCACACATGAGGTCTGGTAAGCAAAAGCTTATTTTCTAAATTGACCATAGCCTGATTCTTCCTTTTGCAGAAGCAGAGGAGAAGCTGCAGATAACCCTTATTTTTTTTTTTCCTGGTTTGTTTTCCTGATGCAGTCTCTATCTAGAAGTGCCTTGGCTCCTCACTCAACCATCCAAGTGCTTGTGCTGGCACAGAGGAGGCAAAAGGGGGGGTTTCCCTTTGGTTGACTTTGATTAGTTTAAGCCAGCTGCGACTCTGAAGCCATGATAAGAGTACTGGTGTGATACCACACTCAGGGTGAAATCCTCCTGGTCTGGACACTAGTACAGAGTTCTGACTTCTGAGGTATTCACTCCAGGACATCGGGTCTCCCTGAGCTCCTGCCTGCTACTGCTGGTGTGCAGCCGACGTGTCAATGTGGCTGCCTTTGCTCTGCCCAGCTCTGCCTGCTGCCAGTCTGGGATTTGTTTTGTTCTAATACTAACTTATACGTTGTGTTTAAAGAAAAAACAAAACCAAAAAATCCAAAGAAACAGATAACCTGGTCTGGTATGCATAGCACGGACAGGGTTGTATTATTGATTTGAGTATTTCTTAGTCAGTTGGTGAAAATAAAATCTGAAAAACTATGTTTGTAAATAAAGACCTTGGAAGCTCTGTATGGAAGGCTACAGATACAGGTGACAGACAATAGGATGCTAAGAGAGGATGGGGTTTTACAGTTATTTTAGGTCCTAGAAAATTCATTGAGAAAGAGAATGACTCTATCTAAACCCATCACAAAAAACTGTTTTAGAAACTCACTTTGTTCTCATGCTAGCTTACAAGAAAATTTATCCCAAATAAGATTTCCAAAATGTATGCCTCAATACAGAAAACACAGATTGTTTAAATATAAATTATTTCAATTTCTTGAATTAAGAAAAAGAGTTCAAACTTACTACATTGAGAGATATCTTAGAAATGGCTTATGCATGTATTTTGAAATGTCAGAGAAAATAACATCTGGAGGAGGTAATGGTTGAAGAAATATTTGAATGTACTTCTAAGCCAATATATGAGCATAAAATTTTAGTTCAGTGTATTCTATAATAGACTAACCAGGCTACACACACACATGTATTCCAATAAAAAACTATATATTTAGTCTCTTATGCCATAAAACACATATTAAAAATATATGCAAGTCTCTAAAAAATTTGACAGTTAACTGCAAGCTGTATTATGTCAGCACAGAGCTTGAGGTCAATTGGAACTCTCTAGTACTTGTTTAGTGGAAAAAATCAGTCTCTTACTGAGCTTCATACAGTTTTAGCATCCACCAGAAAAAATATCTGACGTACTATCTGCAAGACTGCAGATGCAACCTAGGTGAATGTAAGACACCATTCTTGAAGGAATTCCTACAACTTTTCCCACTTTTGGTAGCGCTTGATAACACTTAGTACTAGCTCTCTGAGTGCCAGAATATTTTAACATCAGTAATAGTAATTATTTTGAAGCTCTCAGATAGGGACATAGCAATTTATCCAGAGCTTTTTAAATCTAAAGTAGATTTCCTTCATTGCTGGACTCGTTTTCATCTGAAAGGTCAACTGTATTCATACTTATCATCATTTGTGGCTTAGCTGATTTGAAATAAATAAAGTGTGGTATAAATCCACCTAATAAAGAAATATATAAGACCTTGTTTGTATTTGGTGAAAAATGAGTGTCTGTGCATTTTGCAATTACCAACTTCACAAATATGACAAGAAGCGCTTGTCTCTCCCTCTGAAAATACCACAGCAATAGCCTTACAGAGTTCAGGATTCCCTGAGTGTGGAAAGGAGGACCATGGTTAAGCCATAAGCATGGCAGCTTGTGCCTGTGGAGATGGCAAATATGGGACACATATCTAGCAGGAGAATGAAGGAAATTCTAGGATGTGTAGTTTCCTCTCTGCTCTTAGTTCAGTGCTGGCCTAGAAAAATGATAGTTTGACACTTTCTTTAACTTTGAAACTAATTTTTAGCCTTTGTTTGAATCGTTTACTTCTGGACTGATCTTAACAAAAAAATATAATGAGATGGATAAGAAGAGAGGGGCAAATATGAGTTCCAGTGCTTTGAAGTGATTGCCTCATAGCAGCAAAAGAAGCTAATGCTAATGTTGGTTTTTGTTTCATACACACACACACACACACACATATCTAAAACTCTTTTGTCTAATTCTTTTCTAAAAACTGAGTAGGGGAAAGAAGGAAGGAGAAGTCTTATGAGGAGTGGCTAAGTAGTCTGGGATTGTTTATCTTTGAGAGAAGGAGGCTCACGGGGACTTTCTCACTTTCTACAACTTCCTGAAAGGAAGTTATAGAGAGGTAAGGGTGGGTCTCTTCTCCCAGGTAACAAGTGACAGGACCAGAAAAAGTGGCCTCCAGTTGCATCACGGAAGGTTTAGGTTGGATATTAGGAAAAATTTCTTCACTGAAAGCATGGTCAGGACTTGGAACAGGCTGCCCAGCAAAGTGTGGAATCAACATCACTGGAAGTGTTCAAGAGGCATGTGCATGTGTCACTTTGGAATATACTTCAGTGGTGAACATGGTGGTTAATGGTTGGAGACAATGATTTAAGGGGTCTTTTCCAACATTAATGATTCTAAAATACTATGGAATGTGTCATATAATCCCATTTAACTGTCCTTGTTGAGTGCCTCTTTTCTGCATAGACAACCTGTGCACTCCCAACTATTCAAGCCTTACTGAACAGATCTGTCTTTTGTATATCTTTTACATTTATACACACTGTAAGACATCTTTACGCCAAGTACCTCTGGACCTATGTCCAGATTTCACTAATGGATCCTCAGAAATTTCTGCTTCTTGCAGCTGTTTTCCTTCACTTGAATACACTCTCTGTTACCCAGCTGCTTATTGCTGCTGTTGATCACAAAGGATGTTTGAATCAGGCTTTGGGGTACAGCAAGTCGTTTATGCTCAGAAGCACATTTTGTGTATTCATCTTTATTTCCTCAGTCTTATTTCCTCCCAGGCTTCCCTCATCCTTATTTTTTTCTCAGGATGAATGCATTCTAGTACAGTTATCCCAGCACAACACCCCAGAGTGAGAAGTGTAGACATAGTGTGATCAGTAGCTTGGATAGACCTAACAGCTGGGTTTTGGGAGAAACCTGTGTTCCTCAGCAAATAAAAATAGATACAAAACTCAGCTAAGACTGACCAAGCCTGGTGGCTTTCAGTTGTGAAACTTATCATAGCTATATTATTTTCCTGCAGTTTCTGATGGCGTTAACAACAGATGTGAATACTCAGTACATAATACTAATTTGTAAAGCTATTACCCCATACAAAGGATTAGTTGTATGCACTCTGAGGGGGAGCCATCTCTGCCTGTGATGTGGTAGAAAGCCCTACAAACTCCTTTAAGAAGTGATAACTGATCCAAAGATACATAGCTGACGTATGATTTTTTGGTACAGCACATTGATTACACTCAGTTGAGAAGCAGGATTTTTATCTAAAGCTGTGCCTATTCTGCAGGATATATCTCAGCAACATCATTTGTTTAAACCTACTTAGGACCAAAGCGAATGGCATGAAGCTAGGTCAGGAGAGGTTTGGTTGGATATTAGGAAAAGGTACTTTACCTGGAGGATGATTGAGCACCAGAACAGGCTCCTCAGGGCAGCGGTCACAGTACCAAGCCTGCCTGAGTTCAAGAAGCTCTCAGGCACATGGTGTGATTCTTGGGATTGTCCTGTGCAGGGCTGGAAGTCAATGCTCTTTGTGGGTCCCTTCCAGCAGGGGATATTCTATGATTCTATGACTTTATGTTTCTCAGCACTGTAGGAGCACAGTTCAGGTGCAGCCTGAAAAAGCAGAAAACTACTGCTGTGGAAATTCCTCAGTTTGGAAATGATTATGTCACTTAGCTATCCACAGAAACTGGGGAAGGAGCTTTTCTCTCATCAGATAGCAGGTACTTGGTCGTTTTTGGCACTCATTTAGCAGAACTGCTCTCACTCCCCCCAGCCCTCCCACACACCCCACAGACTGCCAGGGGCTCCGTGCCCCAGCCTGCTGCTGCCACCGCACCACAGAGCTAGGGACAGGCTGCCCTTGAGTCATTCATCCAAACAGCACTTCGAGCCTTTCAACCTTAATGTAAACAGAATTCCTGTACAGACTGGGGAGGGTTAAAGATGCATATATTATATGTCTGACAGTGCAACATTCAAAGAGAATTTCTTTTTTTTTTTTTAATGTGTATACCATTCCAGACCAGATCAGCAATATAAACCCCAGGCACAATTCAATCATTCTGACGATTGGGATTTCATATCCACACCAAGGAACTATAAATAATAATTTATAGTTTCAATTGCTTCTCATTCTCCTCATTTTTGCTTTGTTTCTCCCAGAATTGCAGTAAGAGCTGAGCACTGGTAGTTTTTCTTAGAGTAGAAGAGCCCTTTAGCCTTTGATACTGTCTCTCACAGTATCCTTCTGGACAAAACGTCCAGCATACAGCTGGATAACCATGTTATGTGATGGATGAGAACCTGGCTCACAGATGAGACACAAAGAGCTGTGGTGAATTGGGATAACATTAGACTGGCATCCAGTCACTAGTGGGGCTGCAGGGCTCCATCCTCAGCCCGGTTCTCTTCAACATCTTCATTAACTACTTGGACACAGGACTCTAAGGAATACTAAGTAAGTTTGCCAATGCCACTGAATTGGGAGGAACTGTTGACTCCCTCAAGGGCATAGAGGCTCTGCAGAGAGACCTTGACAAATTAGAGGACTGGGCAATCACCAACAGTGTGAAGTTTAACAAGGGCAAGTGCTGGATTCTGCACAGGGACAGGGAAACCCTGGTTGTGTGCATAGACTGGGGAACGAAAGACTGAAGAGGAACACTGTGGAAAGGGAACTGGGGGTTGCTGGCAAATTGAGTATGAGTCAGCAGTGCCCTGGGAACCAGGAAGGCCAACCATGCCCTGGGGGGCATCAGGCAAAGCATTGCCAGCCAGTCAAGGGAGGGGATTGTCCCTCTCTGCTCTGCACTGGTGCAGCTTCACCTTGAATATTGTGGCAGTTTTGGGCACCACAATACAAGAAAGACATTAAGCTAATAGAGAGCATCTAAAGGAGGGCCACAAGGATGGTGAAGGGTCTGGAGGGGAATCCTTATGACGAGTTGCTGAGGTCACTTGGTTTGTTCAGCCTGCAGAAGAGAAGACTGAAGAGAGACCTCGTTGCTGTTTTCAACATCCTCACCAGGTGAAGCGAACGAGTAAGTGTGACCAGTGACAGAACTTGAGGAAACAACATGAGGGTGAGTTTAGGAGGTTTAGGTTAGATATCAAGAAAAAGGTCCTTCACCCAGAGGGTGGTTGGGCACTGGAACAGGCTCCCCAGGAAAGTGGTCACAGCACCAAGCCTGACAGACTTCAAGAAACATTTGAGCAATACTCTCATTACATCATGTGACTCTTGAGGTGTCCAGTGCAGGACCAGGAGTTGAATTCCGTGATCCTGATGGGTCCCTTCCACCTTAGCATACTCTGTGATTCTAGGACTTCATGATTTGCGTGTCAGGTTAGAGAAGATGTTTGACATTGTTTTCACAATTAAAACCACATGGGACTGGGTGCTACCCAGTACATTATTAACAGCATAGTATTTGGCATTTTTCGTCTGTGCTAGACCTGAACATACCAACCAGTGTCAACAGTGAAATGAGTCCACAAAACCAAATGAGATGATTGCTCCTCTCCCATTTATGTGCTGCTACATAATTGATACATGGAATTCTCTCACTTCTCTGCAGAATAGTCTTTGAAGTCTAATGTTTGTGCATTGCCAGACTCCCTTTTCTCAGTGGAAAATATGGTTTCTGATTACAGCAGAGCTTTCACAGCATGGCACAAAAACTAACTCATGCAGCATGAAAAGTCTCAGAAGAATGGACAAACACGTGGCAGTTTGAAGCAACTAGTTAAATTTCTCGATTCAGATGTTTAGCACAAATGACACCTGAAGGATATCATGAGGAAAGTATAACAAAACTTAGGTATATTTCTGAGGCAAAAGCTGGCTGAATTTATTTTTCTGCTTCCTCTTATTCCAATATATTCCTTAACCTCTAGCACTTTGTTGTTCTTTCAGAAACTATGCATCACAAGATTGGTTTCATTGCTTCATTTCTTCTGTAATTGCCTATCTGTGTAATTGCCTTTGCTGCCCTCTGACTGCCCTCAATCTGCCAGACCAGCTTTGCCTCATTGTCAGGTGAGACACATAATCTATGATTCGGCAAGTTCTGGAACTTCTGTAAAGGAGTGACTAACAACACTATGGGTTGTTAGTTGTGCATTAATTTTTCAAGATACTCTCTTTTAGCAAATCGTAGTCCTTAGCTTGAAAAGAAGAAAGTTTGTGTCAAGAGCTTGTTGTTTTTTTACAATGTGGAGAAGTGCCTACCAGCATAGCTAAAAGTAGTTAATTTACAGTTTAAGGTGTCCCCAGCCCAGATCCTCTTGCAGGGATGACAGTCTTGGTTATAGATTAACACCCACCAAATTTCTCCTTCTCCTCCATTAGAGTGCAGCCAGCAGACACAGGAATTTTCACAGCAGTTTCTCGGCTCTGCCTTGAAACCTAGATCTTTTTGAGACTGAAGGAAATTCTTTTGAACTTGAAATGCATTATCACTTGTGGGAAGTATCTCATGTTGACCTGTAAGTCACTGTATCACTGTAATTTAATGAATATGGAATGTTTGCATTGTCTCTCTTGAAAAAGATACTCATGGCAATTATGATGAGAACACTATCATCTGCTTCTATAGAATAGTCCATTTATTTTCACTGTAAGGATCACAAATGCTACTCAACACCACATCATAACAGGCCTTAATAAGGACGCTCGTGCACAGTAGGAAAAATGCAATTTTCTTATTCCTTTCCTTTCCCTCTTACAGCCTTTTCCACTGAAAACTATGGGGCAAAAAAAAATGGCCAGAGAGTAGTAACTGTTTTCATGCAAAACTTCTCTGATCTGTGTCTGAATTCGGGATGTTTATAGTGATAAAATATTACTCTGATGTTTGAGCCTTTCAAAATCATGTAGGGAAGCACACAATTCTGAGAGAAAGAAGCTAGATTTTGCAGCTGTCACTGGTCATCCAAACCCTGCAGCACAGTTTGCAGAATACATGTTAGTGATGCACCAAAAAAATTATTTAATTGTGCTAACTTCTGCAGGAGCTGACAGAAAGCACAGTTATGGTGCAGAGCTGGAAATATTTTTTGCACATTTTGAATATGTAGGGTTTTTGCAGGGAGAAAACCTTACTAACCTTGTATTTTCTAAAATATTTGACATTTATGTTTGGTACACTTGAGGTTTAGGGTTTTTTGTTTGGTTAGTTCATTGATTTGGGGTTTTTTTGGTGTTTTTTTTTTTTTTTTTTATTATACCAAGGACAAAGGGAAGTCTGTAAGACAGGTTTATTGACTGTCTAGAGCACTTTATATTCCAGTATCTCTTGTCACCTACACAAGTAATCACATATGTTTTCAGCTTAGTTTCAATGCTTTCAGCCAGACTGATGTCTGGATTTTTATTTCACAGAGTGTCTGGGCTCTGGCTGAGAGGATTCAGAGCTCCACTGTGCATTCCCTACTTTTATACAGAGCACATGAAGAACACATGCTTCACACTTCTGTTAAGAACCAGAACTGCTTCCCATTCTGCCAGGCTGCATTTTTCCTGCTCTCCTAAAGCATAAAGGGATGCCCTACTAGCCTTTCTTATCTGTCTGTCAGACTAGCTTTCCTCATGCCCCACCCCTGATGTGTAGTTTGGAGGATATGCTGTGACATAAGAGTTAATTTTTACTGCATTATGTCTGCTGGTTTTAAATTGACAGTTCCTACAAACGATGTTTCTTCCATATCAGGCTAAGTACAAATTCAGAGACATGGGTCACCTGAATGCGTTCTCATGGAATGGATGCTCAGCAACTTCTTGCTCTTTTTTGTGTGTTTTTTGGGGGGGGGTTGGCTCTTTTTGTTGTTGTTAATGTTGTTTTGGTCTTGTTTTTAAGTAATCTTCCTTTTTGATTTTCTCATTAAGCTTTATGTTGATGCTCTGCTCAGAAAACAATGCTGACTAGCTTTTTTAAAACAGTGTTCAATTAAAGGCTGAAGGAAGAAAATTAATCTATAATTCTTTTGGGCAGCTGCATAAAGTAGCTTCCTTACAAAAAGTAAGGAAGAAACCTTCCTTTGGCATGCTCTGGGTGAAGATGTCAAAGTTAGGGCTGCTGTGGAAGGATTGTTTACATAAGCTTTAGATCTGTAGCCCTCAGTGTCCTTGGAATAGTTCTGCTTTGCTCTTTCTCCAGTACATGTAATGATGATATCAACTATTTGGTGATGTAGGTACATTCCTCACTATAGACTTTACATGTGCTCTGAAATTAACTATTTCTGAATTCTGAACAACATAAATGTGCCTGGGAGCACACAGAGCATGAGCATAAAGAAACCAGATTATAGGAATCACAAATGAGAACATTTTTAACACAGGGGTAATACAAGCAGCAAGAAGAGACAGGCTTGAGTAAGGTTTTTGGTAGGGTATCACATAACAGCCCTATAGTCAGATTATAGCCAAAAGGGACACATGTGGACTAGACAGGTGGACTGGAGGGTAGAGTAAAACTGATTGGGTTGCTGGATTTGGGATTATGTTCTCACTTCATCTGTACATCATTTCAAAGAGTTGAAGTATTTTAAATAAATACTTTAATAAAACCATCTACTCTTTAAAATCTAGCTTGTGCTGAGCTAAAAATAATGTTCCTAAACAGCTGGTATTTTAATGTATCCACTGAAAACCTGGATAATGGGCAGGAATGCTGCCTTACCTGCTTCACAAGTGGCACCCTGTGGGCTGCCCTTCAGAGGAAAGGGACCTTGGCAAGCTGGAAGGATAGACACAGAGAAGTTGAAACATGAGTTTCAGCAAACATTCCCTACACCCAGAGCAGACTAACCCTGTGCATCAATGCAGACAGGGAAGTGACTGATGCTCAACAGGCTAAAGACACACAACAGTGTGTCCTTGCAGTGTGCAGCCTGTCTGCATATGGGGCTACTTTATGAAGAGCATTGCCAGCAGGTCAAGAGAAGAGATGATTTCATTTTAGTTAGTGCTTCTGAGATGCATTCTGCAATGCTGTGCCTGATTTCATACATACCCACCCCTTCCCCGGGAAATCGGGACACCTCCAATTTACATATCTAAAGACAGAAGTGGAAGACAGCCAAATTCTGCTCAGAAGGCCGCAGCAAGGAAAGCAGAGGCAAAAGTCACAATTAGCAGTAGCAGAAATTCTGACTGTTAATCACTTGTATTCAATAAGGAGAAAGATTTAACCACTGGGTTTTCTAGAGACCTTGTTGAAGCTCTATCCTCAGAAACTTTCAAAACAACTGTTTTAATCTAACCTTGAAGTTAGCCATTCTCTTATTGAGAGGGTGGGTTAGAAACCTCCACAATTCTTTACAACTCAATTTTTCCGTTTCTGTGAGTCTATAATTGGAAAAATAACAAATTTAAAAAGGTTGAGAGGAAATGAAAAGTAATCATAGAAATAATATCAACAACAGATAAAAGATGTGGGTAGAGAGTATTCTTGTTCTTCTGGTAAATCAAGTTATTACTGATGCCTATTAATATGTCTGGTTGACGCACTCTGGATTAAGTAACTTTTAGAATCAAGTTCCAGAGGAATTTTTATCCCTATGATTGCATCAAGAGTTGGATGATCTGAGTTGCTTTCTGGTAAAGGAAGGTGCCTTGAATCTCTTCTGATCTTTTCTGTGACACATTGTAGCTTTTGGTCTTTTATTATTGGTCTTGAGTTTGAACACATGGCTATGCAAACCTCATCCTTGCAATTCCCCAGTTCTGTGGCTGTTATAAAGCTACTTATCTGCCATAAAAATTTGGTTTCTGTGTCAAAGCATTGCTCTCTGACTAAGCAACCCTGTGGTGTCTAACTGCTAAGGGCAACCCATGGTCACTTTTGAGGTTTACTGTATTTTGTATTTCTATAATTTCTAACATTTTTGCTGTGAGAGTGTCCTAATTTTAGCTAGGGTAGAGTTAATTTCTCCTCAGTAGCTGTTACAGTGCTGTGTTCTGGATGCAGAATGAGAATGGTGTTAAGAGTGGAGAGGCTGCGTGGTATTTAATCTCCAGCTGGGCTTAAAACCACGACAGAGAGACATAAGAAAATTCTTTACAGCTCTGTGGGTTCAGATTGGAGTACATGTTACAGACTAAAACTTGTTTTATTCTGTGTAAAGTATAGGCTTTTCCCTTGTTCTTGCTTTGTTATTTTTGGAAGTAAGGAGTATTCGAGTGCAGCATGCCAGTGTGTTGGCAGATTCTGAGCTAACGAGATGAAGTGCTTCTACACAGTGAAGGGTGGAGAATACCAGGCTAAGCTTTCAACTCTCTCCCTCACCCCTAAAGAGGAAACAGCAGTGCTTGGTAAACACTGAGAGCTGAGGGCTGGACTGCCTCTTTGGTGAAGGGAAACTGGTGGAAATGGCCAAACGACAGCTCTCCCTGCAGCTCTGAGCCAATGCAAATAGCTGGAGACCGTATTGTGGTGCAGAGTCAGTGATGCCTGGCACTAGCCTGCTAGTCTGGCAATCCAAAGCTGCTGCAATAGTTTCAAGTTTCTTCCAGGTCACAAGCTAAATGATTCTTAGAGCCACTCCAGCCTGAATAAAAAGAAATAAATTGGCCAAGTATGTTGTTCCAATGCAAACAGCCATGCTGAGCCACTCTTCCCAGTATGTAATTGCTGCAGCACAAACACAGATTTGGAGCATTCGTTTCTGTACTTTCTTAAACTTCTTTTTTAAAACTGAGTTTGGACCTGTACAGAAGGAATAATGAGAAATACACATCCGAGAGGGAGGGTTTATATTACTATTTTTATAACTCCCATAATTCATACTTATTTAATTCATCTCCAGTAAAGGTCTCTTGCATGAAATTCCCCTTTTTTATACTCTCTGGGCTGACTAAAGTAGTTAGAGAGGTTCAAAGAACTTTTGTCCCAAATGTGTATGTATAAAAAAGCAGGCAGATGTTAGGATACGATCAAGGGAGTTTTTGGTTCTGCTATCACTACTGGAATAGAGAAACAGCCTTAGTATAATAGTATGTGCATTTAAACATATATATTTATTTATATGAATTTTAAATATGTACATTGATATATGAGAGGGCACATGCATAAGCAAAAACAACCTACTGTCTTTTACCATAAAATTTCTGTTTACTGCTGTCTTGTATTGTGACAGATATTTCCCTAATTTGCTGTGATTTCACAGTATAATATCTGGGCATAATCAAATGCAAAAGTGACCATTAGAGCTAAAAGAGTCAATCAATATTGCTGTAAATATCTCTAGGACTGCAAAATTTTATCAGTAAAGAGATATAATTCATGTTGTCAGTGGATTCTTATGTTTTCAATCAAGATGACTTGTTCAAAAATTTCAAAAGAAATCTCAAATTGTTTTAGAGTATTTTGGACCAAGGAGGTGTTCATTATTATTGATATGTTAAAATTATCAGTTCAGTGGTGTGATTCTGCTGGCCAAAAGCTGACAATATAGAGCTCTATGACAAGCATTGAAGGTGGGACTAGTTACCCAAGGTTCCTTTTGCTGTCACTGGAAAGAAATAGAAATAAAACCCACTTACCTCATCTAAATATGGGAGTCCAAGATAAATCAGCCTAGGTTGTTCCCTAGAGTTATGACTTTCTCTTAACTGACTGTAAAAGTAGCCTAGCATGATCAGCTCACATGTGAACATATACCTTGCAAGTCAAATGGTAAGGGTTGCACCTGAATTCAAACAGCCTCAGTTAACCTGCATTGGCATTTTCAGTACTTTAATTCCAGAATCAAATAGGACATCCTAAACATGTATGCAATTTTAGTTTTAGTGAAGTCTTCTCGAGCCTCCCACTCCTGTCATTGACTGTTTACATCAGAAAGTAGAAAAAGTACAACAAAATTCCATACAGGCATACACGTAGCTCTTGCTTTCTTCTTCTCTCCCTCTATAAGTGTAGATATTTCTCATTCATTATCCTCTCTTTGAGGGACCTTGGTCTTTTCAGTCTTCTGAGGTGACCATCCATTTGTCTGCCTGCTCTTTTTCTTCTTATTTTTTTTCAGTAATCTTTGAGTCCCTATTTAAATATCTCAATACTCTCTTTTTACCAAAAGTTAAACTTCAGTGTTATTAGCAATGTTGTTGTGGAGTCACATCCATCAAACCTGCCCTAGATTCTCTCATTTAAAGCGTATGTTTTTCACGTTCTTAAGACCACATCCACATGTTTTTCTCTAGTATTCATAAAAAAAATTCCAGAGAATTACAAAACAGTTGAGGTTGGACGGGACCTGCAGAGGTTATCCAGTCCAAACCCCCCCCCACCCAAAAAGGTGGGGCCACCTAGAGCCACTTGTCTGGGATGGTCTCGAAATAGCTTTTAAATATCTCCAAGCTGGGAGACTCCACAGCCTCTCTTGGAATTTAACCACAACCTCTACAACCTTTCCGAAGTTCGTTCAAGTAATATTGTGTCCTTCTCTTTGATGTTGCCCACAATGTCTTCAGTATTGTTACCTTTGCTTTTGTCAAAAACTTCCCTTTCGTTTGGGTTTTGGAAATCTAACTTTTCCTGGATCTTTTTTCATTTGATTCTTCCTGTGTACTTCTCTCCTTTTCCCTTTCTATTCCCTGTGAATATTCTTCCACATCCTTTTGTTCCAGGAGGCAGTCCTGAAGGGCAAAGGAGTCCAGGAAGGCTGGACGTTCTACAAGAAGAAAATTTTAGAGACAGGAGAAGGCTGTGCCTCTCTGCTGAAAGTGGAATAAGGAAAGGGAAGACCAGCCTGGCTGATTTCTTTGGCTGGAACTCAGGAAAAATAACAGAGTTTATGACTTTTGGAAGAAGGGACAAGCAACTCAGGAAGACTACAAGGATGTGAGCTTATGCAGGGAAAAAAATTAGAGCCAAAGCCCAACCAGAACTTAGTCTGGCTACTGCGGTAAAAGACAATAAAAAACTGTTTCTATAAATACATTAGCAACAAGAGGAGGGGTAAGGAGAGTCTCCATCCTTTACTGAATGTGGGAGGAACCATAGTGACAAAGGATGACAAAAAGTCTGAGGTACTTAATACCTTCTTTGCCTTAGTCTTTAATAACAAGACCAGCTGTTCTCTTCCAAGTACCAAGGATATTGAGCTGGAAGTCAGAGTCAAGGAGAAGACTGAAGTCCCTGTAATCCAAGGGGAAATAAATGGTCAGTGACCTACTACGCCAGTTAGACACACACAGCTCTGTGGGGCCAGATGGAATCCACCAAAGGTTACTGAGGAAGCTGGAGGAAGTGCTCACCAAGCCACTGTTGATCATTTACCAGCAGTCCTGGCTAACTGGGAAGGTCCTAATTGACTGGAAGTTATCAAATGTGACACCCGCCTAGAAGGTGTCAGGGTAGGACACCCTACAAGGGTCAGAGTAGAATCCGGGGAACTACAGGCCTGTCAGTCTGACCTCAAATCCAAAGAAAGTCATGGAGCAGATCATCCTGAGTGCCGTCATGTGGCACAGGTAGGACAACCAGGGGATCAGACCCAGTCAACCAGGATTCGTGAAATGCAGGCTCTGCTTGACCAAACTGATCTTCTGTGTCCAAGTGACCTGCTGAAGAGGTGAGGAAAAGGCTCTGGATGTTTTCTACCTGGACTTCAGTAACGCCTTTCATAGCAGGAGATCAGCTGATCCCTTTCTCTGAAAGGGTTGTCAAGCATCAGAACAGGCTGTCCAGGGATGTGGTTGAGTCACTACCCCCTGGAGGCATTTACAAGTCTATATAAACAGGGCACTTAGGGATGTGGTTTACTGGTGAACTTGTCAGTATTGAGTTCCTGATATGACTTGGTGGTTCTATAGATATTTTCCAGTCTAAATGATCCTATGATTATGTTCTCAGTATACTTTCCGTATTTAAGACATTTTTTTTCTGCAAATACAAATTGAGTTACATAGTCTGAATGTACAAATTGTAGTTGTTGTTCCTCCTTTTGCCTGATCCTGGTTTTGCCAATTTCATATATTCCATGCTGCTTTTCCTCAATCATGTTGACAGTCATTATAACGATCTGCCTGGTCATAGCCATAGTCACTTACACACTAGATCACTATGTCTGAACAATATCAGTGTGGACACGTTCCTCCCGTATAACAACTACCTCCTTTCGTACTCATCTTCAGCTGAATGTTTTTCCAGACTTTCATTATCTTGCACTTCTATTACAAATATCCTTTGTCATGCTTTGGCAAGTGTAGTCTTACACACCAAACCTGCTGTGATAGCTATTTGCACTGCCTTTCTGCCTTACTTGTGACCTCCCTTGCCATATGTAGCATCACATTAGCTTGCCTTAATTTTAAGGGTACTCCTGTCAGCATTTCTATTGTAGCACTGGCTTCATCTGTAATCTTATTACTGCTTTTCACCACCCATTTTTCAATTGTTATGAATTTTGAAGCACGTGACTTAATATTTTTCCCCATTGTACCCTTCATTTCATTTAACAGTCACATAGCTGTTGTGTTACTTCCCTCAAAATGCCTTCTTAAACACTTACAGTTTTTCCACAAGAGAGAAGGAAATCAGGAGTTGCTAAAATAGTGATAGGATGTCTTTAATTTTGTCTCATGACTTTCTCACCATCCCTGATTTATATGACTGTATTTATTGTTTCTGATACTGGATTCAAGTCTGAACTCTCCTGATGAAGACCAATAATTTTGCTGCCATTTCTTGACTCCTTGTCATGCTAAATGACTTGGTCCATGAATCAGTCTTCAGTAGTCAACTGAGAAAAAAAGTTCAAAATTTAAAATGTATTTGTAATACAGTTGTGCTCTTCTGTGCTTTAACATCATTCCTGCCCAGGTAATAAGCTAATATTTGTACCTATGAGCTGCCCAGTAAAGATTTCAGCAAGAGAGGAATGCAGTTGGATTGTGTACCTCTAGATCCATGCCATCATGAGTAAAATTGTTATAAACACCAATGGCTTCATGGTACAGAAGCTAATAAGACAAAACTAGAAAATATGATTGCTAAAATGTATTATTGAATGTAGTAAGTTGTTTAGGATTTATCTCCATGAACCAGTGCACGAGAAATATTCTATTGTCACTGTTATCATCAAATATTTTTCTGGAGTGTCTACAAAATACAGGTTCTGTGACTCTGATCCTTCCATGCTACTGTTGTTTAGACACTTAATAAGTCAATAGGAGTTGAGATAAGCACCAAGGGACTGGTGCTTGGCTGGAATTGTATTGAGGTCTATGGAACTTTAGTTTTCACTCACTAAGGACCTAGCAGACAGTCTGCAAAACCCAAGAGTTTCATGCTGGCTCCTTTACAAGTGTAGCAGTTCAAACAGAGTCTGACAGTGGATTAATAATGTGACTCATAGATGTGACAGTTGCTGGGACCTTGCTATAGTCATAACCAGACTGGAATGTGAGAACTGTAAATCATAAAATTGTCTGAAAATACATGAAACATTATTGACCTGATGACAGAAAAACAGTTTAAACTTGTGACATCCCCCTAGCTTCTTTTATCAGGCTTATAAGATTTAAAGGGAAAGTTCAGGGTGAGAAGAAACTAGTGATGAGATGGGCTTTTTCTTTTGCTGTGTGTAGACAATAATTTTAAGTGTACATTGTTCATAAATCTTATGCAAATCTGTATGGTTTCACATACTCATTTTAAAACTCACGAGGTTTAAGAACTGTTGTACCCAGAGGGATCATAAAATGCATTCACTTTTTTCGCATAAGAAAATGGAATAAATCTCAAAGCTGGATTTTTTCCAATGCATCTTTTTTCATTCTATTTTATTATTTTTTGAGAGCTCAACATGCTTTAATTTTTTGTGAGAACTTATAGTCCATTGATACAAACAGACATACTGAGTTCACTGCATGATGATCATTGGTGCAAGCTAGCATGCAGTGAGATGATGTGTTCCAAGTGAGGAAAACTGTAAAGCATAAAAATAGTTCTTTAGATAGCACAGTAACCTCCTTAACAGTGTTTGCTAATGATTAAGTGCTAATTCTGTGTTTTCAGTGTGTCCCTTCACTTTTCACAATATTTGCATCTTCCTATGATGGATATTTTCCTTTTTTTTCTTTCTAAGATGGAGTCCCTTTCCAACAAAGATGTTCTCTAAATGAAAGTAAATTATCACAATAACTCATATTTTATGACTAAATATCCCATAGAAATCATCTGTGTTGTTCTTGCTTCAGGCTAAGCAACTCAGCTCTGAGCAGTGGCTGTAGCTGTTCAAGAACTATCCAAGAGCAGATCCAACCAGACAACCTTTCTTAAGCACAGACTTTCTTCCTGTTCTTTCAGGAATAGGGGGAAGAGACCATCAATTTAAGGCAATTCTTGCAATAGTTCTGTTCTTTTTTAGTGTCACTCAGAGCAGTTAACCTGCTTCCAAACAAAGCATTATCTAAATATTTGCTACCTCTCTGAATACACGAAGAACATGAACTGCCATCAGAACAAGGGCTATGGTATCCCTTAAGCAACTGCAAGAGCTCTTTGGGAATTAGATCACTTGATTCTGTCAATAATAAAAACTTAACCCTGATTCGAAGGTCTACCTGGATTTGAGGGCTGAAAAGAGACTGTGTGATATCCTGAAGATAACTGTGGATAAAAATACCTATCAGGTACTTTCACACTAAGTTGTGGCTAAATAGTGTCTTTGTACATAGCCAGGAAGCAAGACAAGCACTTTCAGGAGAAGCAGGTTTCATAAAGCTTGGTTTCCAGTGACTTTCATACAGTACTGTCCTCTGTGGTTTATGAAGTATCTAACAGGAACATAGGTGATTTCTCTGGGGAGAATTTTTATTCTTCATTTGGGGGTAGTTATCTTGGTATTCCTCCTCTACTCAGCTACCAAAGTTTTAATAACATTTTGATATCCCTTTGTCAGCTATGAGTAGAACTGGGTAATAAGTTGCAAAATTCTTTGGAATGTGGAGATGGAGGTGGATAACAAATAATATCGCTATAAGGTACGCTTTTAAGAAAAACCCTTGCTCAGGTATCTTAACTCTCCCATCCCCAAGTTTTTTCACAGAGGATAGGTACACTCCTAAAGCATTATTTTAAAACAGTGCTTATTCTGTGGAACATTTCAATTTTGATCAGCCTGTGCTACATGAAAACTAATTACTGGGAATAAAAAAATAATCTGTAGCTGACCTTGATTAAAGATATTGACTTTTAACACTGATTTCATGCCAATCCAGAACAAAGAGGTTTTAATATCCACTTTGCCATAATTTCAAAGAAACTTTATGTTGTTAAATATCTGTATCTATGCACAAAACTAAATATATCTAGAGTAAAGCTGTCATTCATTTCTGTACATTGACAGTGTAATTATAAAATGTATGCACACACAATCTGATGAATGTATCTAAATCTGAAATCATAGCAATAGAATTGACACTTTTTTGTGATCTCAGATATTCTAGGAATTCAAGGACTTCAACGTTCTTTATTCAAGTCCAAATAGACTTTAACTTCTAAGAGAAGGATTCATTTATTTCAGTAAGATCTAGGAAATTGTCTCAATGTACTCTGAAATAAACCTTGGTTACTTTCTTCTCTGAGAATCTAACCTATAGCTGATTTAAAACAAGAGGCCTCAGGATTCTATGGGGTTAGGTTTCATGATTATGTTTGGAGAGTTGTGATTTCCTCGTCACAATAATCTGTTTTGGCTCAGTGTTGACAAGTAGCATCATCTTGATTGTCACCAAAGCTGTTTCACAGTTCTCAAGCCTGGGAAGAGAAAAGACTAGTATTTTAAAGCATAAAATAATCATTTCTATTGGAAGGTTAATGGCCTCTTCATTTGTTTTCACAGAATAAATACCAAGTTTCTTCAATTTCCAGCCTGCTCACTCAATCACATTCTAGCTAAAACACTGCAAAATTAGTTTCATGTGAGTGGAGTTACCTCTAGGGGATTAACTGCTCAAAACAGATGTAGAGAATCTCCCCAGCCTGACTTGTTGCTGTTCTGCATCAAAATCCTGTCAAGAGGGTTGCCCTTTGTAAGAGATGCTCAGCTCTTAGCCTTTGGGCCCTGTGGATGGTAAAAGAATGACAGGAGACAGACAGTGTCTGAAGGGAAACCTGATTGGGTTTTCATACTACAGCAAATACCCAGATGATCCCAGAACTGCCTGTCACCTTTCAACTTCCTTAAGGCTTCAGTTTATCCTCTGGCCTTATTGACTTCAGTGGGATATAAGCATATAGTGAAAAATAATAATAGTATTTTTTTCCCCCTAGACTAAAGGAAAGGGAATGTCACAGACTACAAGTGAACACTTGTGACACTTGAGAGTCTGATGAAATACTTAATAGCTTGCTTCTTTCCACCTTCTTTCCCAGCCCCTGTCCTTTCCTGGACCCATTATTAGGAAACAGACACTATAAAACTCTGTGCTATAGTTGAGTCTCTGCTGAGACATGGGAGGTGAAAGAGGAAAGAGAAAAACAGTTTTTCTTACTTAATGAAACATTTAACTTAAGACAGAGCTGAACAAACTTTTCCATTTTTTACTTCTGTTGGAATAAAAGGAAATTTAAAAAAAAATCCTTCATTAGTTTTTGTTTAATTTTTAATGAATTAAAATGCAAATATTCTCAAAGCCATGTTCATAGCCTTAATTAAACATTTATATTTCTAGATTATTCTTTACCCAACATAACATGCCAACAATAGCTATGTTTCTTGACTGGATTTATCTGGGAAGTAAGAATATATTTGTATAAGAACAGTTAACTAAGAAGGTTCCTACTAAGAAAATTTTGCTCATTTGTAGGTTTTTGGTTTGTTTGGATCTTTTTAATCTAAGCCTTTGAGTACTTGGCAGTAGCCTCACAGTGTTTGTCAACAAATGTGCAGAGTGATTTGGAAAACACCCTAAATAGGGATGATTTTATTTCTCACCATAATTTTAGGTACTAGTGACCATGAGTGCATTAACAATTTAAGCCCAGTCTTTAAAAAAAATTCTTCTACTACTTTAACAATTTAAAACAAGTCTTCTTCAAAACAAAGGCTCTAGTTTATCCCATTAGTTGCAGCTGTTTCGGTGATGCAAATCATTATATGTAATTATGATTTATATTATGTGTCATCTCCATTCTTGTTGTTTAATAGGCCAGTCCTTATAAATTAGCTGAATAGGCTTTGATAAATGCGATTAATATTTGTCCTTAGCATGTAACATCTTTAATTTCTTTTCCACATAAGCAGCAAATCATTGTTTTACCAATTGTAACAGAACTTGTCTTAGATTATCTCCCTACCAAATATAAAAGAGGTTGTCATTTTTACATATTATAAGAGCCAGAGCTGATATAATGAATGCTGAAAAAAAGGATATTGGAAAGGCTTTGAGAAGTCCCTCTTTTATGCGAAAAACTAAAAGGAAGTATTTCTGGAAGAAATTATTCCTATTGTGAGTCCTTCACATCTTTTCTGAAGCATCTAGTTTTTATCACTAAAGCCAGAAAATTAGAACACCACTGCTTTTCTCTAATATGTCATTACCTATCTCTAGGTGAGCAGAAGACCTTACTGCTGTCTCTCACACACAGAAGGCTTTTTGTTTTCTTGTTTGAACTGCTATTTTATGTCCTTAGAAACTTTAGCACCTAAAAAAAGTAAAAAAAAAAAAAAAAAAGCGCCTTCTTTTTCTGAAAACTTGTGGCATGTCACTCTGATACCTAAAGTCTAAAAATAATTATTTATTTTTCAGAAATCTAGGACTGAATAGCCATTCCTATTGCTAGTTCAGCCCTTTTCTGAAAGGCATAGACACTCTTTGACTTCAGCTTCTATGAAGTCTAAGTGAAGCTCCAAATCACAATATGATTTCTATAGCAGCATTTGAATGAGCAGGAAGACAGAGAGAATAGAGCACTTCCTTTCAAAGTTCTGTACAGCGGATGTGAGTGAAGTTTCTGCCAGAAAACATGCCAAGTGAAGACTTTTTTTTACCTCATTATAGGATTTCTTCTTTAATTTTTTTTTTAATAGTGCTCTGCAGCGTGACTTTTCTTCTACTTGCTTCACCCATCTGTTTTTCATATAAAAGAGATCTGCTATCTAATGCACTAAAGTATTTTAGTTTTACAGGAGTTTGGAGAGGTTTTTAGCTATGCTAATCCTCCTTATTCGTGTCTGTCCAGGATAACCTCCAGTTTTTGTTCAGATTTAGTTTTCTTCCAATTTACTTTTTTTAATGGAAAACTCACATGAAAATGACTGGGTTTGACTTGTAAAATTCTTTCAGCACTTTTTGAATAGCTCCAGCTATATGCTGATTATTTTGCAGCTCACTAGGCAACCACCTGGCAAGCAACCTATTTTATATATGGGTTATCTGAAAGATGCCCTTCAGGATCAGAAGCAGCTGTCCTCCTATAGTATAGTATATATATATTTACTCATGAGGATTTAGAGTTCTTGCCTGTATGTCATGCATACATTAGACATTGCTTCGGTCGCCTTCTGTAAAATAAAAAACATTGTTCTTTATGTTAACTCTGAGCTCCAGGCTAGAGCACGTACCGCTATAGATAGGCCTTCAAAAATACAGAGTGAAACGGCTTAGACTAGAGACTGTACTCCTTAATACATAAGACAGTGGCAGTATTTAAAGGAAGAGAGATAAATGCTGATTTGCCCCAAGTGACACTACAGATTTGTGACAGGCAAATGCCACTGCTCATGTCTCCGAGTGTGACACCTCTGTTACAAGGCCATATTGCCCAGACCAAGCAGCCTGTACTTAGTGAAATATATGAGCATGGCCCTTACTTTATTTGTACATGATTAATAATTACCAGTTAGAATATGCCTGGCCTTTAGTCACTCAAATATTATTCACAGAATCATAGAATCAACCGGGTTGGAAAAATTCTGAGATCATCAAGTCCAACCCTTGATCCAACACTGCCGTGGTTACTAGACCATGGCACTAAGTGCCACATCCAGTCTCACCTTAAACACCTCCAGGGACGGGAGAATCCACCACTTCCCTGGGCAGCCCATTCCAATGTCTGATTACCCTCTCTGTAAAGAATTTCTTCCTAACATCCAACCTAAACTTCCCCTGGCAGAGCTTAAGACCATGCCCCCTTGTCTTACTGCTGGTTACCTGGGAGAAGAGACCATCCCTCACCTGGCTACAACCTCCTTTCAGGTAGCTGTAGAGAGTGATGAGGTCTCCCCTGAGCCTCCTCTTCTCCAGGCTGAACAACCCCACCTCCCTCAGCCTCTCCTCACAGGACTTGTGTTTCGAGTCCCTTCACCATCCTGGTTGCTCTTCTCTGGACCTGCTCCAGCACCTCAACGTCCTTCCTGAACTGAGGGGCCCAGAACTGGACATAGTGCTCAAGGTGTATTCATTCAGTTCCAGCCACCAAGCTTCAAACCACTAAGGAAACACAGTGTAATGTAGTGTAGGCAGTTCAAATTTATTGATACACAAAAAGAAATAAACAGAAGAAAAAAATATAAGAACACTATTAAGTTTTAGCATTCTGCAAGAAAAGCCTAAAAAACCAGGTCATTAAACTTTTTGAACAAAACATTCATATCAATGCAGGCTTTTGTCTCTAATCTATTCTTAACCTTCCTATGCAATCCCTCTATAATAAAATAAAAATAGTAACAATAATTTTTAACAGAGTTTATTCTGGTGAGAGGCTGCTTATTAAGCAGATTTATTGCTGTGGGACAGTAGACTTTTTTCAATCTTTAGCTTCATGGAGAAAATTACCTAGTTTTTTTGTTTTAGGGCAGACCAATTCTTTTTTGAATGTGCCTCAGCTTTGATTACTTTGTTTTATTGAGGACATGGACTGCAGAAGAATGCCAGCAGGCTTTAGTTATACCTTGTATGTTTTGTTCTTAGGAAAACATTAGTCAATACTAAAATAGAAAATAGTTAATATATACATATCTCCTTGGCAATTCTGGGGGATAAGAACAGGCTAAATTTTCTGCAAGTCTTAGGACAAAGAAGCTCCTATTATTCTCCTAAAAGAACACTGCATAAAGCACTAACAAAATTACAGGTTGAAATTCTTTGACATGCTATGCAGGAGTTTGGACTGGATGTGCACACTACACTCCTTTGCTTCTAACCCTAAATAATACACGTTTGAGATAAATATGGCTCATATCACACAACTATTCTCATGTCAGAAAGATTATGAAGCTCAAACATTGAACTATACTAGAGAAGATGAAACAGTACAGTTGGTGCAATATCTTCTATGACTGCACGAGGATGGATGTTCAATCAGTGTTCTTGCATAGACATAAATATTAAAGCTCCAGTGGACTGATGATGTCAACAAAAAGTTAAAATTAGAGACGTGTTCACTCTCAGCAAAAGATCATGGGAAGAAGGTATTGAGATCACACTTCACCTGTGAAGTTCAGAGCTTAGGAACAAGCACACAAGGACAATGTGGTTGTGGGAGTGCGGTGTCAAACCCACACTAGCAAGCACTGTCCCATCAGTAAGGTGGGACATCCTAGATGCAGTGCCATAACAACAGTTTGTCTTTTTCGTGTTCCTGAGAAGCCCTGGATGACATCAATGCCAATTGTACAGAGCAGGTATGCTCTGAGAGGCACAGAGGGCCCTCCACCTCTTAGGGAGGTGCACCAGGACTAGAGGACAAGCCAGAACTAGTTTCTGGCGTAACACTGACTTGGAAAAAGCCTGTCTTTATTTACCTGTAGGACATGATTACTAGTACAAGCATCAGCTTGGATGACAATTATAACCCTCTACTCGTGGAAAGGGCCTGGAGGAATATCATCATACATGTCCAAACCCTGAATTATCAAGTGTTGTTTTTAAGGAAGATTCTTTCATTGAGTTATCCTAGTTTAGGGGTGACATTATTACAGTAGTTGGAATTACTAAAGAGCTGGGTATAGGAAAACACCTGCAGTGGACTTTCTGCAGAGTATCTGAGTGTATAAAACTTGGATGAAACTAAAAAAAAAAAGTAAAAAAAAAGAGAAAAAAAAAGAACTTTATGAACAGCTTTAATCTTAAATATCATATATACCCATAGCAAAATATACCATGCCATTGCCCTAAGTTTTCCTTTAAATCTTACAAATACTATAAAAGGAGTGACACAAGTAAAACTCGTGCAGAAAAGATGGAAACTCGTGACTACTGGGCTCACCTGAATGCTTGGCATCTTCCTCAGGCTGCACTGAAAAACCGAGAGCCTACAGGAGGGCCCGCGGTATGGGAAAGCATTGATAAGAATTAACTCCTGGCTGTGGTGAAATATAGGATATACATGAAATTAGAGACAGTAAATGGTCAAATGTGTTAAATAAGGAAGTACTAAGTACAATGACATGACTTTGCAATATATGTAATTAAAAAGACCATTACTGGAATAATAGGTCACAGTCAAGTACAACTGAATTATAAAAGATATTATAAAATAAAAAGAGTTCATTCAAATGTTATGTGTGTAATTCACTGCACATTGAATGTGCACTTTCTGAACAAATACTAAATGAATTTTTCTCCTCTTCAGGAATTTTGAGGGATTTATATATTTCCTTCTTTTGCTTCAAAGCTAAAACTGACCTCTTTCTTTTGTTCTCTCCCGTTACTCCCCCTCTGCCCTCTGTACAGGATCAGAAGTGTCTGTTGACTAGGGCACTAACTCAGGACAGAGAAAACCCAGGTTTTCTGCAGGGGGAGTGTTGATACATCATTAATCTATCACTTTAGCCGATGAAAACGAACAAGAGAAAGTGACAAAGAGCAAATGCTCTGTGTATAAGACAGATTGTTCCACAAGTGTTCTTGCACAGACAAGAACAAACACGAAAGCTGCCCCCGACTAAGTTAAGAGTATCGATCAGAGTCGTCTCCTGAAGATGGTCAGGTATGAGAATAACTGCTTATTCATTGGTCTAGAGGAAGAATAAGAGAAGAATCAGTAGGAAAACCAGTGTGTGTTGTGCATGACCCAGATTCAAACGCCTCTGCATGCAAGAGGCTCAGCTCAACTGGATCATATTCTTTCATTCCATCTTTTTTTTTTTCCCCCCACTACATCTTTCTCCTTTATACCAGAAAGATATTTTTAGCAAATTATTTTTCAAAAAACCCCCAAACCACTCAGTTTCTAAATTCTAACTTCTTAAATTTCTACAAGCTTACATTTTCTTGTAAAAGGCCTTCTGTTTAAAACCTCCCAGACACATATATCCCACCCTGTGAATTACAGAAGCTCACACTTTCTAATCTAGTTTCCTGGAGTCATCAAGAAAACTATGAGTCATACTGTGTAAGCAGGGTGAATTTCTACTCTTAGGAGGTAAAGACTCAGGTGTAAACTCAGACATTTATCTGTTGTGGCCACTGTATGGCACATGAAGTGCAGCAATTCACACAGCAAGGATTTAGAGCAAGAGGAGTGTAAGTAGTATCCCCTTCTAGTAAGACAGGCTGTTGTTTCAGCTCATCTGAACCTGCTTTAAAGGAAAACACAGACATAGAATCACATCTGTTGAGTTTTTTTCTTCCTCTACTCCTGTAATAAAAAACAGAGTTTCTGTTTGGAGAATGGGTAGAGTTATTGGTTGTGGGTATATCTTCATAGTGTTTCTTAGTTTACTTATCTTTTGTTTTTTCTTATGCTGGTCATGTTGCTGCCTGATTGGAATAAATAGATGATTCTCCAGCTGGAAAACATTTCCAAATAATCTTTGACTCAAATACAGTATATTTCTTAAATGAAGGCTACAGGAAGATGTTCTGGCTTTTGGGGCTCTTGGGAAGCAAAATTCTAGGTGAATGACCTTTGAGTCCTTTGAATTTCTTTTTTAAATATCAAAATTTCTGCTTGACTGTTGAGCTTTTGATTTTGGCATATGTTGTACCCAGCATGAGACAAACACAAGAAGAGATTAAAGTATTTCCATCTGCTTGGATAATTTAGTGGTGATTGAGTGGTTAAAAAAAAAAAAGTCTTTTTGTCCAGACACTTGTGAATTACAATTTTAATGGAGTCATAGGAAAAATCACTACAAAATTGTATTGGTTTATTGTTACTGGCTTAATATAAATATGATTCAAAGCAATCTGGTTTGATTTCCTTGTCAACTGCAATGTCTTGGCCAACTTTGAAAAGTGTCCATTTTATTAGCTACTCACAGGAGATACTTGTAGACCTGCTTTTATGCTTCAATTCATATTGAACTATAATTGTTTGGTCTTTCTGAGGAAAAAAAAACACCTCAAAACCAAAAGCTTAATAATTACAGAATTGCTTCCGTTATTGAAATGTTTTGCTGGAGGGTAGTAAAATCAGATATCTGCAAAAACAGCTACTCCTTTTATATGAAAATTTATAGCTTGCCTGTAGTATTTCTATGTTTTCAGGAACTATTCATAATTCACATCAATAATTGTTGGACCACAGAGCACATGAGTTTTAAACCAATGTCTTGGTAAACTAATTTCCTCTGTATGAATTTTGTGGATTTTTTTTTAATTAGAAGAAAATTCACATATATTTGCATTGTAATTCTTACAAACAGGAATGATTATTATTACATCTGATGATCTTGTTTACTCTGTGTTGAGCCAAACCACATTTTGAAATTTGATTTCCATAGCAATTTCTCTTGAAAGTGCTTCAGCTTTTTTAAATGTCTGTCTAGTTATTGACAAAGTTCAATGCAGAGCAGAAAGAGGCTTTTATTGAATATTTATTTAAAAATAAAGGGTGAATTAAGCTGTTCTTTACACTTCTGATGGATCTTCCAGCACTGTGTATTCAGGAACAAAGGAAGGACAGGCACACAAGTAGAATTTTGGACATGAAACCAACAAGAACAAAATTACTAATTTTCTTAGCAAACTATTCTTGAGAGAAATAATGGATACGGCTTTCATTCCTTTCTGTATTGCAATTACTTTCAGATTATACCTTATTTAATAATGAAACCCCACACTGCTGCAAGACAAAAGCTCTGCACTTCAAAGCTCCTCAAGTAACCTTAGGGTTAAAAGATGCTCAGTTTCCTGGATTTCAAGCCTAGCTGTGTTATGCTCTTGGTTTAGCAGAATGGCACAAATTAGATTTAATGAGGATTATTAATTTTTTCTTGTGATTGCAGCTGTCAGTCACCTAGTAGAAGATACTAAAACATATGATTTCAAGCTAAAACTTGAGTAACAGTAGCCTGGACACTTCTTCTAAGCCCTATATGCCACCTGATCTTTCATCTGTTTTTTCTTTTTCAGCCAGCATCAGGTACTTCTTCTAACCTTTTCGTCTGTCCACTTGGCTTTGTCCCCTCCCTTCTTCCAGTCCTTTCAGCTTTTCTCAGGTTGCCTTGTTCTCTTAAGGGGACAGATGTGTCAGCTCCTCACACACACCTGGACTCTGGGCCTCAGGTATGAGAGTATGAAAAAGAGTAAGTGTTGTCCCTTTCTTCAACAGGTTTTTCATCCTCTTCCTACAGTCCTGCTTCTCATTCCGGATATGCTCCAAGTCCCTGAATTTATCAGAGACTTTCCTTCTACATGGAAATATATCCACTAGCTGATTTAAATTCAAATTAATCTATGGTTTGCTGTCTAGTGATCAAATAACAAACAGCTAAACACCAATAATAGAATTTTACTTCATGAACATGCTGGACTCCTACAGTCTTGTGGAGACATATTTTCAAGGGAGTTTTATTTCTAGCACTTGTCTTGTGCTTCTAAAGATTTCCAACAAGCAAGGATAATCTTTGGCACCTCCTTTTAGAGGTTTCCTTATAAGAAGTTATATGTTAGCTAATGGGTTGTTACTAGAGGATATTGACATAGAAGCACACAGAGAAAAACTAAATATTTGAAAAGAACCAAAACAACATGAAACAGCTATGATCAGATTCTTGTGCTTACCAGATAGTTTGCATTACAGTTAGAGCTTTGAAACCCTTCTCTGTACTTCTGGAAGGCAAAGTTTCTGGCATGATGAAGAGCTTTGGTAATTCCTGTTTACAGGTATTAGAAACAGGATGTTTAGCAAGTATCTTCTTTCAGGATTTGGCTTGACAGGGAATTGTGAAACCACAGCCAAGACTCCTTCACGTGAGCCAGCAGTAATACTCTTCACGGGGCACTTCCTCTAAGAAATTAATCACTTTAGCACAAAAAAATGAGAGCTGAGGCCCTTTTATAAATGGACAAAAAAGGATGTGACTTCACGTCAGGTGTTTTCACTTCTAGAAATAAGCTGAATAGGAACTGATTGCAAAACCGGGAGGAGCTGTGTGGGCACAGTAAGGTTCAGCCGGGTTCAGCTCCCAGTGGGATGGTGGTGCCCAAGGGTGAGGCAGCACCAGAGCTCAGCACACAGAAAGGGGAAATATCTCCAGAAACCTGGTGTAGACCATCATCTTAGAGATGTACGGCTTTGGAGGAGCAATTATCAGAGATAAGCAAAGTCAGCAGCACCTTAAGCCAAACTCAGCTGGGGAGGAGGAAACATTCTGAAGAGATACTGCAAGTACTACATTTGCAGTGTTTGTAACACCACCAATCCTTTCAAACAGAGATACTAACGCTTCCCATCTTATCTTTAAATGCAAGCAGGACTTCGAGTTTGTTATCAAAGTCTGTAAAAGAATTTGATTGTGTTTTTTTTATGGAAAACACTCTGTAAAATAAAATGATATTGTTCTATTCACTTGCTCTTTTTAGAAATACTCCCTATTTTTTAATATATAGAAGCTAAATAAAAGATGGATTTAATTTTAAACATGAATAAAATCTTTTGGAACTGACTGCCATAGTGTAATGAAAAAAGGGTAAAATTCTACATATGTGGTTTAAAGGGACTTTGTATCCACTCCTAACCAGAAAATGGTAATAAAACATAATTAAAGTTATTAAAGATGTTTTAAATATTTTGTCCAACTTTTGTTATTTTTTATGTGGCTTATAATAAAATTGCATGCATATATTCTATTAAAGATCTTTTTCTCTAATGATTTGGTAAATTCAATATCTAGGAAAAGCATGATGCTGACTTGCACCATCCTTTTTTGGTTATAAAAAAATTAAGAATTCAGGATTCTTTTCTTTTTAGTGGTGCTTTTTAAAAAAGAGGGATTGAGAAACATTTATCAGCAAACCCCATATTTCTACAGGCTCAAATCCGATTTCAGATACCAGTATGAAGACTGCCACTGACAGTAGTAAGATTGCCACTGACAGTAGTAGGAGTTACATGCAGAGAAGAGCTTGATTGTGTCCCTATAAATTCTACAACAGAAAGAACATACTGGATTTGTGCTGAAAAATTTAAACACATATTCTTAAGTGCATGAACTGAGGGTCAATCTCCAACTTTTAAAGGAAACTTCCTTATTACAGAGGTAGTTGAAGAAAGACGGTATAGCTTCTTTTGCCCCTCCCTTCCCCTTCTTAATAAGTTAGAGCTGTAAAGCTTATAATACCCAAAGAGAGACAACAAAAACTGGCTAGAAATCAAAAAAAATCTACAAGGCTACACCATGCACTCTCTCAGTGAATTTTTTATTCATAAGTGGTTCAACTTTGTCAGATAGAACAGCCAGTATATGTTTTTATCTACTCTTTATATGTGAGAAGTACCCGTGTGGATATGCTCCAGTGAGACACAAGAAGGGAGAGTCACTTAAAGCTCATACTTCCTGTGCAGTGCTATAACCACTGTTAGGGAAGGCAAAAAGGTTTTTTTAAGAGAAAAACAGAGACTTAATAAAAACACATGAATCTTTTTCCTATTCCGAATCCTCATAACACAAGAACACCTAAGCTGGAGAAAGAGGCTCAGATACAGCCCTCTGTAGCCTTCCATGTTGTCTGGTTTAGGCACCACGTGCACCACTTGTGGACTATGTTGTGACAAATCTTGCCCTCGTATACTATATGGGAAGAGCTAGAGAACTGGATAAAACAGATGGTGAGGTCTCACAGCGAATTCTGCTCCCAAGCACAATAACAGACTTTTAGCCTTGGGGCCATCAACATGGGTCCCATCTTGCCTGGCTCAGGGAACCAGTGAGAGATTTACGGCAGATCTAGTCACTCCAGGCTCCAGGTACACCAAGGAGAGATATGGGAGATCTGTCACTAGTCCCAATACCATCTGAAAATTAGCAGCAAAACTCCGATTCAGTCATATCAAGAAGAAGCGTTCCTTCGTTCATATAAATGCCCCATCTCCCACTCTTATCATCTGAAAACAGTGGTCTTTAGTAAAAGAAATATCTAAAATGTGTCTGGATCATGTAATCAGCCTTCTGTGCCAGGCCCTCAGAGAGCAGAAATCAGTGTAACTTCCGTAGACCTATAATTTTTTATAGAGGTTAAAGATATGACTTGCTGGTTTTATCCCAAAATAACATGGATTTTATATAAATAAATTTACACTATTCAAAACATAGCAGACTGTGATTTTGCTTATTTAATCTGAAGCAATTTAGCAAACTGACCCAAAGAAAAGTATTTCAAATACCGTGACTTGTAAATGTCAGTTGTTGAGGTTTTTTAAAGAAACAATAAGACAGATGATGTGTTAGATTAACCTGAGCTAGGAAAATAGAGACATAGCCAAAATTACAGACAAAGACTAATATCTGTGCAAGGAAACATGCTGAAAACAAACTAAGTTTGACCTCTAGTAATGCTAGCAGCTGGGTTTTACTTGAGTGCAACCTCAGATCTGTTCTTTTTAGATTGTTTTTTAAGGGTCCATTTTGTTGGACTGTTCCCGATAAATTACGTCTTGGGTGAGTTTGCCACTATTTTCTTTTCTTTCTCTAAGGAAAACCTTCAGACCAATCTATTGAGAAACAAAATGAAAGTTCATCCTGTGGCCTGTTGCTGTATAAATTTTCATGAGAAAGAAATTTATGCAATGGCCAAAATGCTGAAGTAGTGGATTAGCACATTTCCTGCAGATTCCTGTCTTGCATCAAAATTTTCTCAGCTAACTATTTCAACCTGATTTTTCCTTTCGGTGGTACAATTTTGCATAGATTTTTGTCTCCATGTTACAATTATTTTTCAGTGTTGTAGTCTATCCTCAACTGCTGGCTGCCACATGGGGCTGCAGTTTCCTGCCACTTTTTATGTGCTGTGTTGTGAACTGAAATAGGGAAATACTTTAGTCTATGGTGGTTTGGATTTTTTTTTATTTATTTTTTTTGGGGGGGGGGGGCGGTCCATGTTTTCTTCAGTGTATCAGTGTGAGTGAGTGGTGTGATAAATCACAACCAGAGATGAGCAGACACGAACTAAAGTCTCTTAAAATGGTCACTCCTACAGAAGAAAATATATGTACTATTACACTTTTACAGACCTTGGAGCAACATGGCTATCAAAAAGTCAGTCAGAAATAGTTTTGATAAGATTAATTTAAAAAGAGAATCAGGATTTTATCCAAAAGGGAAGAAATTTGTGAGGATGGAGCTGCAGTGCTAAGAGGGGAGCACTCAGCTGAACTGTTCTCTCCGATCGTGTGTCCCTTCAAAAACCCCTTTGCAGGACACAGGTACTTGCATGCACATTGAAAACAATAATTGAAATCTAAGAGTGAATAGTTTGTCTCCAGACATGAGCCTAGAACTCACCCAAGTCTAATGTAATGTACATCTGTAAAAATTTATTCTTTTAAGAATTATCTCCCTTTTTGTGTGTGTTTACAACAGTACTTGAGTTTTATGTCATCATCATGGCTAGGCTTCGCGA
>VZRE01002213.1:0-87671 GCA_013396775.1 Cephalopterus ornatus
TTACCTTGTCATAAAAGGAAATCAGGTCTGATGAGCAGGACTTTCTCTCATGAAGCTGTGCTGGCTGTGATCAGTCAGCCTATCATTGCCTCGCAGGTGTTTTTCAATACCTCCCAAAATAATCTTCTCCATAACTTTACCAGTCACTGAAATGAGATTGAAAGGCCTGTAGTTTCCAGGGTCCACCTTCTTGCCCTTCCTGAAAATTGGGACGACATTTGCTTGCTTACAGTCTGCTGCTGGGACCTCTCCAGAATCCCAAGATTGCTCAAAAATCATCGAGAGAGGTTTTGTGATGGGATGAATCCCATCAGGCCCTACAGATTTGTAGGGATCCAGCTGGAGCAGCAGATCCTGCACAATTTCAGGGTCGACTGGGAGTTGATAATTCTAAGTCATGGTCCTGCAGCCCAGGGCACTGAGACTCCCTTGGTCTGTCATCCATGTTGAAGACAGAGGCAAAAAAAGTGTTAAAGACCTCTGCCTTGTCTCCATCCCCTTTTATGAGGTGACCATCCTCATCCTGTAACGGGCCAATGATATTTCTACACTGCCTATTGCCATTAATATATTTGAAAAAACTCTTTTTATTATCTCCCACAGTTCTGGCCAGCTTCAACTTCAGGAGCTTTGGCTGCACAGATTTTCTCCGTACAGCAGCAAGCAGCATCTCTGAATTCCTCCCACGTCACTTGGCCTTGCTTCCACTGGGCATACACCTTTCTTTTTTGCCTTATTTCCAAGAGAAGACTCCTGTTCAGCCAAGCTGGCTTCTGCCTCATCTGCTTGACTTCTGACATTTGCTCTTGGGGCCTTAAAGAAAAATTGATGAAACCCCCCCCAACCTGAGGCACTCCTCAGAATTGTTCTAAGTAATCTGTACGAAGGAAGGGCAGAGTGACAACTCATCAGTGGTATCTCCTTTTCTTAGAAGCTATATAAATTTATAGATAAATACAATCCTTAATCCATAAATGTGACAATTTGAAATGATGTGTTCGGATTCTTTTATTCCAAAATAAAACAAAAAAACCCTCATGTCAATACCTTAATTTCTCCTTCTGATAAATTTCAGACATCCTGTCAAATAAAGAAGGGAGCTCTTTTTCACATTATGGTATTTGAAATAACCAAAACTTGTACATAAAACTATTACTGCCATCATCAGCTTACAATTTACTTTACTGGAAATCTTAGCAATGCATTGACTATTTTCTTTTAGAAAATAGAATCTCTTCCCATATCTTCTGAATGCTGTGATTTCATAAGCTAAAAGGTAAAATGAGGTTAAAATGTACTCACTTATTTTACTTCTCACTTCATTTAGTTTTTCTCCAAGGCATTTAACTTCAGCAAACCTGTCAATGCAAGGATAATGATAAAAAATTATTCTAAAGAATAACTAGTGAAACTAGGCGATCACAATAAAGTACAGAATTACTCAGTACTTCTTTTTGATCTGCAAGTAGAAGTAATTGGAAACAATTTTCCATTAGGAAAGAGTGCCTGGTCCAAGAGAAACCTTTCTGAAAGAAACCACACAACAGATAAGTTTACTAGACAGACAAAACCAATGTATTTGACCTTTTAAGTTTTAAAAACTATGTTATCTCAACTCTAATGTCTGGATTCTCTTAAATACTCTTACTACGCCACAGTATTATTCTTAATATGTTACTTGCAATGTTTTAACAAACAGTGATATAAAGGTAAAACTAAAAAAAAACCAAACAAGCAAATTAAAATGATGGAAAGTATTAGAACTTCTCTCTAGGAAATTTCAAATTTCAGCCTGTAATTATCATACTGCTGATGAACACTGTGCTGTGTGGAAATATACATTCCAATCACTAAGAAACCTCTTAAACAGAAAATGTGAAAAAACTAAATGATGCTGTTCTTCTATAGATAGCCACTAAGTGAATGCAGACTTTCAGTTGATATTCAGCTACTGCTCAAATAGCAACACACATGAAGATGTAAATAGCAAGCAAGAAGCAGGCTGAGAAGGATGGAAACAAATGAACGAATCAGTCTTTGGAAACTCTCTTTTTCTAGAATGCAAATACCTTGACCTCAAATCAAAACTGGAAATGAGTGCGAAATTCCCTCCAGGTATGTTTCTAAACGAATCCACTGATCACCTCCTCATTATATTCAAATAATCAAATCTTCACATGGTACGTAAAATATTCTAACAATCAGAAGTCGTTTTTTTAGCTTGCAACAGCTCACTCTATGTCTTGCTCCTTAGGAAATGTGTCATATTTAAATGTATTCTTAAAAACCAGCTATCTACCGAGCCTTAAAAATTTATATTCTCCACATTTCTTACAGTCTGCTAGCACTTGATGCCTACTCCTTTTGTGCTTTTCTTCTGTCGGTTTTCTGATGTTTCACAGTAGTGGCTGTCATAATTATTCTCTTACACTTATTTAATTTGGTACTATATAAAACTGTTTAGGACAAATCAGGTTTAGGACATATCAAAGGTTTTCAAATGCCAAATATATTGTGCTGTAAAAATAATGACAGTCAATTCAATGTACAGTGGTAAAGTCCGAGGAGTCACTGAGAGAACTGAGGCTTTTTCAAGGAAATATCAATTGTAATAGTCTAAACAGTAATAGTTTAAAATTTAGAAGGATGATTTGCTGCACTGTGACATTTGTTGTAGGACATTAAGATTGACATGAAATTCTGAGTTGTTACTTGTATATGTACAAGTGGAACCTTGCAGAATGTGGAGGCAGAACTCAATGAATTTAAGCAAGTCTTGTTAAGCAAGACTTCGGCTGATCTGGAAGAGTCTTGGTCTAGACAAGTAACTGAGGAAATCCACAAATTGTACTTCTGTCTAACTCAAATAATGGCAAAATAGAGTAAAGAAATACAACTTCTCCCTGGAGACATGGGGTTTGAAAAATTGCCCCTTCTTAACTAGTCAATTTCCCTGTAAAACTGGAATGAGTTAGAATTTCGGGTGCCTTCATTGGTATCTGCTCACAAACATATGCTTTCAAAGCTGAATTCAACAAGACTAAATGGCTGGAGCTGGAGGGTTCCTCAGCACTTACTCTTTCTTGCACAGACAAGGCAGAAGCCTTTGAAGCATCTGTGAGACTTTATATAAGCTTATTCTACTGGTGTTGACTTACAGCCCCGAGTAGGCATTGAAGAGTGTGTAAACGCCAAAGGGAAGAAACCCCGAAGTACCTCATCTTTCTTTCCCTCAGGTCCCATGAACCAAATAGCAAGTTCCTCAATAACTTAATAATTCTTGAGGCAAATCTCATGTTGATTATTAACTCTGATTCATGTTCACAGAGAGATTTATCTGGACAAGTTGAAGCCATCTATCTATCCAGCCCTAATTCACAGGCTACTGCCAATAGTTGAATGTATCATGTTTCTCAAACACCATAGTTTATAAACTAGCACAATAACATAAACTGAAATTTGGCATTAATGTATGACAGTCCAATGGATTCCATCTGTGACTATGAATCACAGTCAAACAAAATAAACCAGGTAAAGACATAAGATTTGACTCTAATATTGAAAGGTAGAAAGCTATTTCTGATACCCCTCTAATTAAAAAAAAGGTGGTATTATCTAACATTAAGCTGATATTGCTATGAATTTTGATGAGTGAACATATATTGTAAGCTGAAAAAACTTCCTGTGTATCATGGAGACCACTCAACAGAAAGGCTGAAGTTGCCAAATCACGGCTTCTATTACCTACAAGATAAATACTCCATGATGAAACTCCAAAGTGAATTTAGCCACTGATTTCAGTGGAACAAGCATTTTTGGCAAATATTTCCCTCTTTGAATGCAAGTGCCAGTAATTTAAAAATAAACTTCTTGAAAAACAAATCTCTAACTCATAATGTAAACCAAGACAAACTCAAGAGTCTGTCTAATGAGAGAGTGGAGACATTTAGTGAATTAAATGAACATTCACTCGTTTTTAATTATTAGAAATTACAACAACAAACGACCTAAGTGAAACTCATCCTTTCCATGAAACTTGCCCATAGGTATTGAAAAAACAAGTTAGTTGCTAACCAGCTGAAACACAGAAAGCAAGGAAAGAAGAAAATGGAAAATATTAGTGGAGAACAACAAAATGGAAACTAGATTTACATCACATCTGTAAGCTCAGTAGAATTTTACTACTGGAAATATTGACTAAGATTGGGCTTAAAAGCTTTGTGCAATATGCAATATTACATTGGAGTGGCTCAGCTGGGAAGATTTTTTGATAGTATATTTCACCAGAAAATGAGATGCATTTTTCTCCTCAGAGAAACAATCCTAAGAGAACATGGCTACATTGAGAAATAGAATGTTATTAAGTTCTCTGGAAGTCAAGTATAGGAAGACCAAATTGCAGAAATCTGATTCTGTCTGGGCATAAACACATGTTTTTTTGGTGGTTTTTTTTTTTGTTTTGTTTGGTTTTGGTTTTGGTTTGGTTTAGTTTTGTTTTGGCTCATTTTTTTTAAGCAGGGAAGAAGTTATTAATGTAAAGAAGAAAAATAAAAAATAATTGTTTTGTATTAACTGTAAAGTAAGCTGCAGAAGGTCACCTCTTTTATCTTACGAAGGTACTCCTCATAGGCAACTGTCCTAATTGGATAGCTTGAATCTATTTTCTTTCACTTGAACAGTAACGAGCTTCAGAAAGAAATTATCCTCAACCATATCAGACTTCCCACCTTTTAAATCCAGAGACAGTACTGAGTTACAGTACTAAGCTACTGCCTCTGTGAAGAGTTCTGAAGCAGAAGGTGGAAAGCTTTATTCAAAACCAGAATTTTTCTTATATATATGTTTTAACCAAAACAAATGTCTTCAGTATTTGATTTAATCAACTGACTGCTTTTGAGCATTTATACAAGGGTAGTTACAGAAAAAAAATACATGTATATTGTATATGTATGACTATAGTCACATCTGTATGAATAATTTCACAGCCCAAGCAACAGTTATGACCTTCACAGTGAAACTTCCAATTAGGCTCACCGACAGTTCACCATTCAATTAAGAATGATATAATGTGTACTTGATGTCTCACTGAGATGTGACTGGGGCTCCTGAGGTAATAGGAACCAACAGGGAAATACCAGTGAAATACCTCAAAGGAATTAAGAGGTGCCCCTCTAAGAAGGTGACATGGTCAACAGTCCAGCTGAGGTGCCTTTACACCAGTGCATGCAGTGTGGGCAACAAACAGAAGCTGGAAGCCACTGTGCTGCTAGAAAGCTGTGATCTAGTTGCTATTAATGAAACTTGGTGGGACAAATCCCATGACTGGAGTGTGGTTTTTAATGGCTACAGGTTGTCAGAAGGAACAAGAGAGGAAGAGGGGTGGAGGGGTTGCTCTCTACATCCAGAGGAGAATTGAGTATGAAGAGCTGTCCCTAAAGAACAAACGTGTGCAGGCTGATAGCTGATGGGTAAGAATCAGAGACACAGGCCACAAAGGGAAACTTGTGGTCGGTCTCTACTACAGGCCTCCTAATCAAGGAAAGCCTATTGACAAAGCCTTCTTGCTCCAGCTACGGGAGGCATCACACTCACAGGCTCTTTTCCTGCTGGAGTACTTCAAACATGACAACATCTGCTGAAAAAGTAGCATGGCAACACAAGAGACTCCTGGAATGCATTGCGGATAACTTCTTAAGCAAGGTGATACAGGGGATGCAATACTGGATCTATTGGTCACCAGTGTAAGTGAGCTAATCAGGGATGTCAAGACTGGAGGCGGCCTGGGCTGCAGTGATCATGCACTGCTGGAGTTCACAGTCTTGAGGAATATAGGTCAGGCAAAGAGTAAAGTTAGGCCCCTGAATTTCAGGAAAGCAAAATTCCAGCTCTTCAAGGAGTTAGTTAATAGCATCCCTTGGGAAACTGCCTTCAGGGACAAAGGAGTTGAACAGAGGTGGCAGATCTTTTAGAATAGTTTCCATGAAGTGCAAAACTTCTCAATCCCCAGGAGCAAGAAATCAGGCAAGGAAAACAAGAGATCAGTATGGCTGAGTGGAGACCTGCTGATCAATCTAAAGGGCAAGAAGGAAATGCATAGGCAGTGGAAACAAGGAGTAACCTAGGAAGAGTATAGTGGTGCTGCCTGGTTGTGTAGGGATGGAGTCAGGAAGGCCAAGGTGCAGCTGGAGCTGAACTTGGCAATGGATGGGAAGAATAATAAGAAGGATTTCTACAGGTATGTCAGCCTGAAAAGGAAGCTCAAAGAAAGTCTACCCCTCCCTGATGAACAAGACTGGCAAACTGCTAACAAAGGATGAGAAGAAGGCTGATGTACTTGACAACCTTTTTGCTTCAGTCTTCACTAGCAATTTCTCTTCTCACACTGCTTGAGTGGAGGGATTGAAAGAGGAGTAAAATCCCTACCATTGTAAGAGAAAATCAGGTTCATGATCACCTGAGGAAACTGTACACAGGTCTATGGGACCTACAGGAATTATGAACCATCAGGCTAACCTCTGTGCCTGGGAAAATCATGGAAGAAATCCCCCTTAGAAGCTGTACTAAGGCACATGGAGAACACGGACGTGATTCAAGACAGCCAGCATGGCTTCAGCAAGGGCAAGTCCTGCCAGACCAACCTAGTGGCCTTCTATGATGGAATAACTACACCTCTGGAGAACAGAAGAGCTGTGGATGTTGTCTATCTTGACTTCCATAAGGCCTGTGACACAGTCCACCACATCCTCTTTAAATGGGAGATATAAGGATTTAATGGGTTGACTGTTCAATGGATGAAGAATTGGTTGGATGGCTGCATCCAGAGGGTAATGGTTAACGGCTCATTGTCCAGATGGAGATTGGTGACAAGCTGTCCCCCCAGGAGTCCATTGCTTAGATGGGTACTATTTAAAATCTTCACTGATGACAGAGACACCGGGATTGAGTGCACCCTCAGTACATTTGCATAAGCCACCAAGCTGAGAGGTGCAGTTGACATACCTGAGGGACAGGATGGACAAGCTCAAGAAGTGGGCCCGTGTGAAAGTCATGAGGTCTACAAGACCAAGCGCAGGGTCCTGCCCCTGGGTTGGGACAAACACAATATCAATACGGGCTGAGGGATGGAGAGATTGAGAGCATCCCTGAGGATAAGGACTGGTGGATGAAAAGCTGGACATGACCTGGCAATGTGTTCTTGTAGTCCAGGCAGTGAACTGTATCCTGGGATGCATCAAAAGAAGAGAGGCCAGTAGGTTGAGTGAGGTGATTTTTCTCCTTTACTCCAGTCTTGTGAAATCTCACCCGGAGTAATTGTTAAGGAAATTTTCCTGTCTGACTATCCAGGAGCCACTCTGGCACTCTGTTGTGGTTTAGGAATTGTATTCTCAAAATTTAGTGGCTAAACAAAACCACGATGACACTCACTTTCCCTCCCCCTCCAGCTGGAAGAACACAAGGCAAAGATCATTGGTTGAGATAAGAACAATTTACTGGAAACAGCAATGAGATAGCAAAAGCAACAATATTAATACAAAAAGCGTACAAAAGAGAGAGTGCGGAGTTCAACCCAACCTCAGCCATGCCATCAAAAACATTCCCTCTGCTCCAGACCAGCATTACCCCACCACTCTGTTCACCACACTTGCTCCACCAGAAAAGGAATGCCATTCTCAGAAGTGAGAGAGAGTCCCTTTCCCCCACACGCCTGGCCATGATGTAAGATGGTACAGAATAATATTAGGGTCTTGGCCATGCCCACATGGCTCCACGATGCACCCTCTGACAGCTACTGCAAAAAATTCATCTTGTCCTTGGCCAAAACTAGGACACAGTCACACTCACATCACCTGAGCTAGGACCAAAGCTCCTTCACAGAGGGCAGCTCCACTGAGCCAAGAGGTGCCCTGCTTGACTCCCTACACCCACCACACTCACACAGTCAGACAAGGGTTTCTTACTGACTCAACCCGAGGTTTCCCATGGCAAAGTCTCTCATAGGTCTGGACCCTTAAAATAATTTAATCACCATGCAACGACAGCATAACAGCTTGAGCTGATGGCTCCAAGGAAGGACCCTGAACAAAGGAAACCTTGGACAGTGTAAGTGCCTGAAAGTCTCAGCTCTTCCACCTGAGTCACCGACTCCTACTATGCCTCTAAGTGTCTGTTCACCTGGCTGGCTGTGCCCTTTGTTGTACAAAGGGTCAGTGCCAGTTCATAGCCTCTTGTCTTTGGCTCTTGCCACCCAGAGCTCAGTCTGCAGCTCCTGCTGAAGCTGCACGCTGAGCTACCAGCACTAAATGTATTCCTCAACAGTACTGCATCCAGTTCTGGAGTACAGGAAAGACATGGATCTATTAGAGTGAGTCCAGAGGAGGGCCACAAAAATGATCCCAGGGCTGGATCACCTCTCTTATGAAAGTCTGAGAGAGTTGAGGCTGTTCAGCCTGGAGAAGAGAAGGCTCTGGGGTGACCTTATTGCAGCCTTTCAATATTTAAAGGGGGATTATAAGAATGTTTTAGCAGGATCTGTTGTGATAGGACAAGGGGCAATGGTTTTAAACTAAAAGAGAGTAGATTTAGACTAGGCATAAGGAAAAAATTTTTTACAATGAGAGTGGTAAAACACTGGAACAGATTGTCCGGAATAGTGCTGGATTCCCCATCCCTGGAAACACTCAAAGTCAGGCTTGACAGGGCTCTGAGCAACCTGATCTAGTTGAAGATATCCCTGCTCATTGCAGAAGGGTTGGACTAGATGACCTTTAAAGGTTCCTTCCTATCCTCTATAATAATTAGCAAGCCAAGAAAATCTCTCCCAAATACCCAAAGGAAAAATAAGACAGCTAAAAATAAGTAATTTGTGAGCCAAATACTGTTTGTGGTATGACAGTCCAAGTGGTTATGCAACTATAAACAAAATTATTAACATGAGAGGCCTACATATAAAGGGAAGTTATGGTAACTTTTAAACATGTGGTGTCCACACTCTTCTTCCTGTGCAATTTGAACACTGGCTGGGTAACAGAACTTTTGTGTAACTGGTAGTTCAGAGGCTGCATTCCAAATTACAGGCTGGACTTGATGTAAATCCATTTTAATGAACTTGGTAAACTTGGAGCTATAAGAATTTTTGCTAAAAATGACTGCAAATGGCAGATGGAAACTCTTGCTCCAGAGTATCAACATTCACATTAGCACTGATTTCAGCAATCAGCTGATGCCTATTTGAGAAGGGTTACCCAAGGCATTAGTTTGAATCTCTTTGTCCTTTAGGGAAGACAAATCTGTCATCAAACTTTGTGGATTCTGCCCATCTCTATTATATGTTCTGAAACCAGAAGGAAATACTGGTTTGCTTCATAGTAATAACAAACAGAAAAAATATGGAAGAATTGTGATTAACTAGAGGAAATGCAGGGCATGGCTCAGAACTGTGTTGCTCTCATTATCATGCTGTGACCATGAAGTGTTCTGCTCAATAAACTGCAACATCAGAAATCACTCATTTATGCAGTGATGATGCAGTGATGTGGCATCATCTGATATATCGATCAGAAGAAATGCATTACTAAACATCCAGTTTACAGGGATAAATTCTTACATACATCTAATACCTCATCAATTTATGTTCCTGTGGCTGAGTGATAGATCCAGGTAGAAAGTTAATCAATTCAGAAAAGTGTTAAACAGCAAGAGCCTGAATAAGTCACATAGATGTGGAGATCACTTCTTGCCTCCATTTCACGCAAGTAAATGAGTATTAAACTTATTAACTCTGAAAACAATGTCTTTCATGCCTATTAAGAGAGAAAATTGTGTTAAAGAAAGCAGAATAAGGCAGGAGAAAACTGGAGGAGAAAAATTCAGGCCGAAAAAAAAAAAAGGAAAGAAAAAAATCCCAAACAACTATTAGGGGAATTGCTAGTTAAAACGATAGATTGAGAGATCTGCTTTCAGCATCTGCAATCTCAAACCCATATATTTCTTTTGCAGTACAAGGGGAGTTAACACTTGAAAACTGACACTGAAACAGTACTGTTATCCAATCAACATGGACAAGTGTTGGTGGTTTAATCTGAGGGATGTTTAAAATCTGCTGTATGAAAACATGTTTTCAATGTTTTTTCCATTCTCACCATCTTCACCACATTTTGAAGTGTTTTGCCAGCATTAACAACAAATGTGGAGGAGGAAAGTATTATTTCTGTTTGCGAGTGCAAAACTGGCAGAAAGAAGCTAAAATCCCTTGGCAAAAAAGTCAGGAACAACAGACAGATGCATATGTTAAACATCTCCTAGCTTACTATCCAACTCAGTGTCAAAGTCAGTAAAACATTTTTGACAATAGAAATTGCAGTAATTGATTCAGTCACATGGATTTTACTTCCTCTAAATAATTCTTGATTGTGAATGCCATTGCCACGTTGCTTCAACATGGCTATGAGGATAAATAAAACCAGTGGAAATATGCACTAAGATTCCTCATGCCACTTTTATATTCTATCCAGACTTCTATTCTCTTACCACTCAGTGCCTTCTGAATATGAAATGTCCTAAGTAAGAAGAGGCAAAGTTTCTGTACCAAGTTCTCAACGGACAAGAAGTCTGGGATGTCTGGTGTAAAATTATGTTCCTACTTAGACTGATAATGAACTCTCAGGTGTCTTCCTCCAGCTGTATTTTCCTGTGGCACTCACCTCTGTTTCAGAAGCTGTTTGTTGTCTTCAATGGTTATACTGTCAGCATGGTCCCGCTTGAAAACTTCAAAAGCTTCCTGACATCCAAGTGACATCTTTCCTCCTGCCCCAAGGTAAAAAAAAAAAGAATTATTTCACAGTTATCAAAAGACAGACATTTTGCACTTAATTGAATCCTATTTAGAAAAACACAGCAAGTCAGCCCAGGGGTCTTAAAGCACAAAGAAGACTGAAGGGCAGTTTTCCACCAATGGGAAAGCACTTTTGACAAAAGATTTCTATTATCTGACAAATTAATTTTGTTTCACCTCACTTCTCTAAAGTCTGAAAGCTTGTGGTGTATAATTTCTCAAGATAATTTAAAATATTCATATGAAATATTGTTAAGTGTGAGCCAGAGGTATTTTCACAACAGCAGAACTCAATTTGCTTCTGTATTTCCTTCATCTGCTTCACACTGGATCCTTAACATAACTTGAATATTTTCTGTATTCCTGGAAGAAGAAAATTCAGGCTTCTTTTAATTATGTGTTAGTGAATATTTTTCATACCCTTTTATGTGAAGCAGGAATTCTACTACAGAAATGGTTGGTTCCTGCCTTTTTACATTTCCAACGTGGTGTTTGTTTCCTTTTGTGCACCAGAATGTCAAAACTTATTTGGCCTTCTAATCTTTTTAAAAATCACTGTAGAAAAGTATTCCAGTCTCTATAATTTATCAGTTCTCATTGTTAGATGATCTAAGAACCAAGTAAGATACCATGTGTTTGTATTAAAATTAACAAAAAAATTCAAAGGCTTAAGGAGAACGAAACATCATGCCAGCACCTGTGTTATCAGGTGTACATGTATGTCATTATATAAGCAAGGAGAAACACTTAAAAAAATTATAGTACTGAAGACAGCTCAGGAGGAAAAAGGACTCTCAGGACTCTCACACTTAAACAGTGAGAAAAATGCAAAATAGCTCCACCTGTAATTCAACCTCAAGGTTGCAACTTAAACTTCAAAAATTATATTCCTTAAATTGAAATTTGATTCTCTGCCTTTTTTTTTCATCTCTAAAGTCTTTCTTTTGTCCTACTCACAAGCCTGCCTTCCTGCTTCAGATCTACCAGGATCCCCAAATCCACCGTGAACAAGAGCTATAAAATCTCCTAGGGTTTCTGCTGTGCAAGTATTTTCTATATACTTTATGCCAATGGACCAGCATTACCAATAACATATGTACGCACGTAGGATGGTCATTTTTCAGGCTACCTGCTTTGCAATTTTGGTGTGAGTAGGTTTTTCAGGCTACCTGTTTCGTAATTTTGGTGTAGGGGTTTTCTCCTTCTCCAAGTTTCTCCTGCTTTCTTTAACACAATTTTCTCACTTAATAGGGATGAAAGACATTGTTTTCAGACTCACTGAGTCCTATATTCACTTACTTCAGTGAAACTGAGGCAAAAAATAGGCAAAATATACCTAAACAGGTTTGGATGTGCAGTACTGGGATGTTACCCCTTACTGGGCTCTAGCTCTATAAGCTGCATTTTAAAGTCACTCTAAATATGTTCTGCTAAACCTCATCACACTTATAATATCACAATAATTTCCCACTGACTGCAGTGAGATTTCGGTGATGTAAGATACTGTTTACAGTGAGGGCTGTTAAAAAAAACTAGGACTCAGAGTTCAGTGATCAGTAAAAGTTTAAAAAATTTATTCAAAATATAGAGAAAAATTTGCCCACTGTTTCAGTCAAAAGAATCAGCACATCTGTTACTAATTCAAAAATTTTGAGTTGAAAATAGAACCAGCAGGAATGTTTGAATGGCAAAGCATGCAGAAATGCTCCACCCTTTTTGAATAAGAAAATCAAAGAAAGATACAGTGCAGTCTTTACTGCTGTGTGATCCAAAAGAGCAAGAGGATTTAGGAAAATATATTTTCATGTGGTGATGACCTGAGAATATAATGTTCATGTTTCATGCTTGCCTTGAAGAAAAACAGGCAGCTTTGCAAGCAGAATTTTATAGCACATTCATCCCATCACTAGCACTAATTTTAACATGCAGCCTGATTTGACCCTCTAGAATTGCTTTTGTTGCAGAAAAAGTTTGTATTAAGTGCAGAGACCCTGGACAAAATTCATGATCAAGCCTAAAATAAACAATGAATGGCCTTACTCATGCGTAACACTGCAATGTAAAGTATTTAACTCTTCCGGCAATGCACTGCCTTCAAGAGTAGAAGTAAAAACAGTAAAGTAGGTTTGGAAAACAAAACTATTACAGCGATTATTGCTACTGCCTGGCAGAAAAGCATCAACCAAAATTAAAGGTAACCTGATAATCATTTTCCAGCACTAAATTAAGAGGCAGCAGATTTGTACAGCCAAACAAAGCACACAAAAATAGATCCCCAGAACTCCTGGGAAAGGGAAATTTTCTGGTTTATGCAGTGCATTTTAAGAGAATAGAGAAACATATGAAGTAATAAACAATACTATTCTGAAAATGGTATAAAAGGAAAGGAACTTAAAAAGGAACATTGAGATTGTATCTCAGCACAATATAAACATAAAATAGCTACAGAAAAATGTTGCAGCCAGTGGGTAATGACAAAAACGTTTAGGATGATAATAAGGGAAGACAGCAATGTTAATACTAGTAAAAGACTGCAAGAGACACTGGAAGCTTGATGGAGTGGTTGTGTTTTCATTCTGCTCAGTAATGAAGATTATTGCTTCTCCATGGTTGATGTGGTATCTTCAATCATGCTGTTTACATTTCCTTAAATATGCTATAATTTCATAAAGCAGCCTCACCTTCTTTCAAATGGCCTCTAAGTGCCAAGGTGCATTAACATTATTGGTATACTGTTTTTCCTGGGCTTAATTCCAACAAATAAACTACATGCTCTTTTAAACCAAGGTGCTATCAAAGTTCTGGTTTTGTCTAGCTGTAAATTAAAATCTGTGTACAGACATATATATGAAATAAGTAAAAGCAAAATTAAGAAAAGAAACCATTGATGAGGAGAAGTTTTTTGCAAGCTGATGGAACAGTTCAGATAAAACTGATAGAGAAAACAATTTCTTTCACTCTTACAAGCCAAACAATTTCTCCTCTCCTTCTTTAATACCATGGCATGGGGTTACAAAATAAATATTTGAAAATTCTTATCTAAGGAAGAACCAGATATGTCATCAAGTCATTACAATGTGAACTGGAATAATCATGACCATAAAAATAATTTAGATCATTGGAAAAAGCCTAAAAATTTCTTGCAATCACAGTCATGAAACCCCAGTTGACAGGGTTGCATAAAAGAGTGATAAATTTTGTATCAACTTGATTTTAATGATACCTTTTCTGTTAGGTTGTGTAGTTTGGCTTTAATATTAAAACACTTACAAGTATGCCGAAGTCGCATAATGTTTTATTCACAGCAAACCCATCATTATTTGCAGCAGGTTTGATTTAAGTCTGTACTCCTATCTAGTGAACTCTCTTTCATAAAAGCAAAAAGCTTTAGTTCAATAGGCTCCCCTCCTGAAATGTGCAAATTACAGCTGTCCCACTGAACTTGGGTAAGTCAACAGGATGGCAATTAAGGCTCATGCTCTGAACTAGAGCAACAAGATCTGAAATGACCAAGAAATAGAAAGCTTGTTGTAGTATTGATAATGGGCTAAACTTTTGAAACCAGCAATAATGCAAAATACACTGAGCAAAAATGTAATAAGGCTTTTGGGTGTTGCTGATTACTTTTAAAGGTAAGAAAAGAACAAAGTGATTTAAAGACTCAGTTTCACGCCTACAGCAGGTAGAAGTCTGCATAGCAGCAAAGACCCTGGCAGGTATTATGCACCCTATTCTATCACCAACTAATTCAGAGATCATTTATTCTATGCTGTTACATATACAGATGCTATTTACAGACATCCTAAACAACAAATGTTAAGCTTAAAGGAACTTTGAAGTTAAAGGAACATGTAGGGTATAGTGTGGCACTGGGTGCTCAACTGCCAGCAGAGAAATGATATGGTTGAATGCTATTTTTAAGCTAAATGGTATCCACTGCGATTACTTAGGGGCTACACTGATTAGGTAAGAGCATGCAAGTGGATAAACATAGACTTTATTTTGTTGCCACAAGTGATTAAACACTGTTGTACGTATTTAAAGGACCATACTGATTTTTAAGTTTATCCGACACTGACAAATCCTATTGCAGTTTGTATTACTGATCACAGCTGAAAAATACTGGACGATTTCAAAGTACTCTATTTTAGTGTTGTGCATTTTTTTCCTGCCCGATACAGATTTCAAGAATGCTCAATCTGGAAATGGCACTTCCAGTCCTGAGTCTGGCCACCTTCTGTTTTTTGGTCTGTTTATTGAAAAAGGTTTTATTGCTCAGAGAGAGAAGGCCTTCATGAAGTTTAATGCATGAAACCCACAGAAAAAATTTACATTGGTCTTCAGTTAGGTCTGGAAAAATACGTCAAACAATAGCACGAAATTGATATCTTCTCTGTCTGAAAGCAGAACCACAGTGTCTCCTCAAAATCCCACCTCGTAACCAGATTTTGTTCCTAGTATATGAGAGCTCTGAGGGGTTTTCAGCAGCCCTCGTATGAGAGGATGCCAGTTTAACCCACTAAAAGAATTGCAAACAACATTCCAGAACAGAAGAATTAAGATTGCAAATTGAGCTGTTCTGAGGGAGGAACATTAAGACTGTTGACAAAAGCAAACTCTTGGGAACAGCTGTTCAGACCACGCATTCTGATGAGAAAGGCATCTGTCCACATATCTGCCCATGTATCTGTTTTGCAGAAACTACATTTTCACAGAAAAAGACTTTGTCTTTCCATTTCTACTAAGTGCTCTATTAGACAAGAATTGTCAACTCTTGCACTGAAATCAATAGAAGCAAAAAGTCCCCTGGGCTAAGGAAAAAGCTCTCATGCAAGTGAGGGTTGTCTGAAGAATTTCAGGATAGCAACTAGTGTGAATTGTGAGTCTTCATGCTTATGCAGACTGTCAGCCTGTTTGTGTTACTATGTATTATCAAATGAGAACAAAAGAACGGTGAAAATTTTCAAATGAAACAAAAGACAAATTATTTGGTAAGTCTTTGTAATAGAACTAAGGTATTAGAAATCATATAAGCATAATTTGTTACATTTTCAGGATCTATCAAGGTATCATAGCCATCTGTTTGGAATGGAAAAAAGATGTAACGGAGCTTAGGAATAATGAATCAATAAAGAATAAATACTTAAAAATAGGCAAACAAACCCCAAAACAATATACAGCAAATATTTCCCACTGTAAAGCTCAGCTAAAGGTCTCATGAAAAGCATGTGTATTACATATGGCTACCTTCATTAAGCTACTATTCAAGAACGGGAAAGACATAAAACAAGGCTGCTCACAGCACCCCTGCAGTGTTGAACTACAAAACTTTTGGGAAAGTTAAAAGCCTCGAAGGAAAACCAAAATATTCAGATGCAATGAACTAAATAAAACATTGGCATAAAGTAATTTCTCTGGTTCTGGAGTTTCTTTGTTTATTTGCAGGGGTGGAAGAGGGCAAAAAGAACAATTTCTTGAGATTAGGAGCATATTTATTGTGGTACTGAACATTGATCTAGGCAAGTGAATTCCACAAGGGAAAATTTCTATTGTGGAAACCCTTGAGCTAATTGGTCCCTGAGGCATTTACCTAGGCATTATCTTATGCATACAAAATTAATTGATTGACAAGACAAACTATTCCATGTATGTTGGAATAATTTATAAACAGAAGAGAAATTATCACTAAATGAAACACTGAAAATGACTAACAACAAAGAACAATCTTGTACAGGAGCATGTCAGACACAAATCAAAGACAAATCAGAGACAAGAAATTACACTAATTTCTAGTGCAGTGAATATTGTTAGAGGATATGTGATCACTAAAGATGGGATTGCTTTAAGAGTACTAAAATAAAACAACAAAACCTAAATATTTTATATGTCAACTTCGTAAAAGACAATTTTTATAAAGCACATTTGAAATGCTTCCAAACAAAAAAACAAACAACCATTTACAAGCATCCCATTAGGAGTAGGTTATTACATTAATTAATAATCCTATACAGGAGTATTAAGGCAAATATTGAAATGTATGTCAAAACCAAAGGTTAAATGAAGTATAAACTTAACTTAAAACAAGATGAAATTGAAAATTTCAAGATTGTCTAAGACTATAGAACAACAAAACTCCAAATGGGATATGGTAGCTGAATTTCTTCAGTTTCTTTATTTTGAGCAATCTCAAATTACAATACAGGTAAGAAAAATATTTTTCATATTAACCCAGACGCATGTTTTTAACAGCTCTACTTTTACAACCAAAGCCACTTGACCTTGAAATCTAATGATAGTCAGAAACATGGGTTTAGGCCCTTTACTACGGTAAATCTGATACCAAAATTCAACCTCAGAGTGATCTCTACGTGACAAGATTGAAACTATTGAAATAGCTTTCCCTCATTTTCCTCTTCTGGAAAATTGGTATCCATGTTTGTCTCTCTGTTGTCACTCTGCTAGAGAGAACTACAGGATAAAAGGAAATTGTTAATAGCAACTTTAAATACTGTCATCACCTTCACATTATAGAGCACATATTTTACTGAGACGTTACACTCAGTTAACAGAATAATTTTGGTTTGATTCTCTTTTTCTTAGTTATGGATTCTAACAGTTTCTCAGATTTCATGGCACGGAATCAAGATGGTGCAGAATATCTGCAGTAGCATCAATGATTTTTAGGCTGCCTACTTTTGTGTTACTTATTCATGCTAGTATGTTCTCTTTAAAGAGCCAATGAGCAGCAGGGACATCAGATTCAAAGTGGGATCAGAGGAGACAAGGATGCAGGTAGAAGCTACTTGGCATAACCAAAATGTTTGCAGCTATCAGCAGTGGGGAATGAATACTGTACCTATTGATAGTTGTGTTCTGATACAAATATTATTGCATAAATATTTTACATTTCATGTATGACAGCTGGTATGTCTCAAAAGAGAGAAAAAATCAGCTATTTGCAACCATTTACTTCTTTAAAGATGCCTGTGAGCTCATATTTGATTGTATAATACATGACACACATTGAAAGTCCTTAATTAGTAGGTACAAAGGGAGAGCCTGAAATGAAGCATGGTAGGCTTGGCAGAAGCACAGTGGGTGGATACAAAGGAAATTATGAAGTCAAACCCACAAGAACTTTAGGAGACCCACCCAACGGTGCTGCCACTTCTAAATAAATAAGATTCACTTCTGCATATGGCGGAATCATACAATTCATATAACTTCTCATAAAACAGGACATATATCTCATTGTGCGGTTTACATCCAACACCAGATACTACAAGTAAACTGTGCATTTCCCTTGATTTGTTGGAGTCTAAATCTGTACCCTTCAATGGTTGATGCAGTTGTAAAAATTTTACTAAACTTAAGAAAGGGCCAATATTTAGGTGTTTGAGTCAATTCAAATTAGAGTTGATTTTAAATCAACTTTAGACTACTGTGCTTAAGATAAATATTTCAATTAAGATTGAGTAATAGCAGATTAAATGTGTATGCTTAGACATCTTTTACGTAGTTGCCTTGTTGCAGCAGCATCTTTTACCACTTGTTTTAGGCCTGAAAAAGGGCTTTTATGTTCAAAAACTTTTCCGCCATTTTTAACTAGACCAACACATTTGAAAAAAGAGAGAGTACTCTCAACAAAATTTTCCTCATTTGCATGTTCTATGTTGTTTTGAGTGATAGATACAGTTTAAACTCTCCCTTTCAATATATCTTTCTCAATTTTAGAAAAATTACTCTGAATGGTGGATAAGAATATCTTAAGAGCTTTACAAAATCACAACCTACATCAATGGAGTCATGACAGCTTAGACCAAATGCAAGTGAAGTTTTTTGCTAGGGACATCTGCAGACATCTGCATGTATTTTTGGTGTCTGAAGAATAATTTCTACCACCAATCTTGCCAGCAACACCATAAACCACAAAAGAGGCATATTTCATTTTCAGAACAGTTTAGCAGAGAAAAAAGAACTTGTTATAAACATCAATCTGGTTTTGGAAACTTATTTTACTTTTAATTTCATATTACATTTCAGCTCTTTCTTTATTGAGATATTGAGGTTTTAAGTAGAAGCCCAAATGTACTACATCTTAGGTAGAAAAATCCTCTGTAGTGGGTACATCATTAATTAGTAGCAGCTTGGGGCTATCTTAGTATTTCAGGTTATAAACTACGGGAATGCAGGAGCCACTTCATGAGAAATTGGTCTTTTTGGTGGTTTTGTTTTTGTTTTGTTTGTTGTTTTGTTTTGGTTTGGTTTGTTTGTTTGTTTTAATAGCAGGAACTTCAGCACTGAAAGAATGGGGTATGCTGAGGTAGAGAGTTGAGAGAAGAAACCATGAGATAAACTCCATGCATGGTAAGCTATTTCTTTTCTCCAGTCAGTAATCTAGATTAACTAACATTAATATTTACTATCTATTTACCTTGAAGATGAACAGCTTTACCACTTTTATTGCTTAGCACTTAGCTCTTTTGGAAGCCAAAAATCAGCAATTAAGGAATGAGTGAAACTCCTTTTTAAAAGAATGAACTTTGATTCTCGCTCTGTTGAAGCTTTATTGGGGTTTGTCTCTCAGAATGAACACAGTAGCCTATTCTGTACTGATGTCCAGATTTGAAAAAATAAGTAGGTATGTTATACCTCAGCAGTGACTACACTGAATTTCAAGCACTCACCTACTGAGCAAGTCCTGTAACTGCTACATTACAGAACACCACTAATGTGTATTAACTGTACTCTAAATATACACACAAAATTGAGCCTTCAGAAGTTTTAACTAATCTCATCACAACTGAGAACTTTTAGGCATGTGACAGGCTCCAGAAGGTCAGCAAAGTCAAAAATCAGCAGAGGTTTAGAGAACACTTGTGTTCAGATACCTCCATGCTCTTAAACACGTACCCTGACAAAAGTTGTTAAATTTGCTTTGGAATGAAACACACTGTGCCTCTTGTGTTACACAAAGGATGAATTTTAGCAAGACTAAGTAGAGAACAGTGCATGTAGAAAGACAACAGTTATTGCCAGTCCAGGTATATTTATAAATTCCATTTTTGTCTGTAGTAGTTCTGAAATAGCAGCCAAAGAAGAAAAGGAGGAGATAACAATCAGGCCTGGACTTGTTCACTGGTTAATTAACTAAACTGGTTAATTTCTTTCCAGAACTTTCACTTCAGCTTTTCAGATTGTTTTCATATTGTTTTTACAAAACTTTTAGCTTACTTTAGCTAAAGCTTCAGCTCATTATTTTGGACTTTCCTCAGCTGTTGAAGGCTTTTTACTGCTTTTAAAAACTCTTTTGACTGTACATATTTTATTCTGAATGGGAAAAAAATTTATCTGGAAGGATTGAATTTTAAAGGAAACACTAAGACTTTGTACACTGTAGAATAAAGAAAAATTATTCTGAATGTCACATACATCCTTTATTAAAACAAGTTTTGCCAAACCAACATATAAGTATACTTGCCTTCTGATTCCGTGTTAACATAGTCTAGAAGACTGAGGAGGTTTAAGTAAACCTGTAATTTGCATTTTTAATAAAACATTTTGAGCAGAGGCATTCATCAAAATGTTTTATTAAAAATACATTTATAAGAACAAAATTATGCAACACATTAATACTATCTCATCTCAGTATTCTAAGAATAAAACATTCAGAAAGAGATTCCATGAGCATTCTTTCAATACAGTTGAAAGTTTACTTCAGTTCACATGGTTTTGAGCTACAGTCATTAGCCATCACTGTTAGCAACAAGAGAAATCTTGTCTGTATATGGAAATACTGACAAATTAATCAAACTGGAAAAGGTTTTAAGTAGAAACTGTCCTTGGTATGAAAAAGTATATGAACAGCTGGACAAATTTTTAGGATATCAAAATGCACCTATATCAAGACCTTTTGCAATGCTGCTGAAAACTATTAAAAAGAGTTTCACTTCCATCCCCAGTAATTTCATTCTGTAGGGAAAAGTAAAGAATGAGGTATCTTCCCTTTGTTTTTATTAAAATTGTTTTGTCTGCCAAGACTCAAGCCATTGGCTGTTTCCAGTGCCACTGTATATTTATGTTGATTTTATGTGAGCTGTATAGTTGAACATATATGTACTGATGTTACATTGTGTAACTTGCATTCTTGTACTGGGCTACATAAAGTGGAAAATGGAAAGAAATGGCTTCGTGTCAAAGACAAAAAGAAGGGCTTCTATAAATACATAGGTGACAAAAGCAAGATATGGGTCCCCTGCTGACCGAAGAGGGGGACCTAGTTACACAGGACATGGAAAAGGCTGTGGCTCTAAATGCCTTCTTTGCCTCAGTCATTACTGGCATGAGCAGCCTTCAGTTATCCCAGGTCCCAGAGACCAGGAGAAAAGTCTGTATAAAGGTAGAGACATAAACTGCATTTGAATGCTTCTTTTGCCATTCTTCTAATACAGTTCAGACTCAAGAAATTCTAAGATAAATCTCTGTCTTTCTTCACTTAACAGTTTACAGACATTTTTTAAATATTGCATCTAAATAAAAATGCATTCAGACTCTACTACTATATCAACCTATGCATGGGAAAAAATCACGTATACTGAATAAAAATACTGCTTTTATCAACAAAAATGTAACTGACACACTCTATGACAGCTAGGCCATTGTGAGGTGATATTTTTTCTGCTTATAAATTAATAAGACATTAATTATAGTTACTGAATATCCACAACATGCTTCCACGTTCCTAATGTGACAACAGAGTTCCTATCATCTGATTGTATTCCCTGAGATCCCTCTTCAGTTACTTTAGGTATAACATTACTTTTGCCCTAGCAATTTCATAACAAAAAGATTAAAAATTGTCACTGTAAAGCCACAGGACAACTGCAGAAGGTTAACTACATCGATGTATTCTTTTCTTAGTGTGGACATATTTGAATACTCAAAACGTCTAAGTTATAATTCAGTGCAGTTCAAAAAAACCCACCACCTAAATGTTTGCACATGTTTAAGTAATGGAGGATGGAAGGAAGTTGGGCTAAAGTGTTATTAGGATCAATGAAAGTTAGTATTGCACCACCCAATCCTATGTATCAGCAGAAAGCCTCTAAAAACTCGTGTGTCATAAATTTGGGACTTTCTACGTATGACAAAATGGTACAAGCAAAAACCTCATTGCTCATATCAAGACTAAAAGTAATAAGTGGTAATAGGCGTCTCTAGTTTAGATCACTTGAATGAAATAAAAAATGCTTGAGAAATTTCATTAATTTTACAGAAATATCTCTGGAATTCAAATAAATATCCCTGTTTATTCCTCTTGGCTAGGCACTCCTGTTAGAAGAGTAAGAAATATTTGAAAAAACCCAACCAATAGGACTCTAATAACCCATTTGATTTAGAAGCAATGCTTAAACTCTTTGTTTTAAATTGAAGATGTAATTAAGACCAGGAATGTTAAGTTACCTAACCAGTACTATATCATTTGATGAGCTTGTAAACTTATTTAATTCAAGACTGGTGCAATTACTGCCTGTCATCTTCCCAGACTTTACTGCTATGCATTTTAAAGCACATCATTGCAAAAAAAAAGTAAAATTGCATTATATAAAACAAACCTCACTTGAAATACAATCTTTAATTTCCATTATTGTTGTGAAAATTGCCACTCAAATATATAAATATCTCTAGGTTTTGAATTAATAAGACAGAATGTGAGAGTCTCCCACTGCTGGTTATGCTATTTTCAAATAGCCAAAAAAGGATTATTCTTTACTACATTGTATATCTAAACCTTTGCAGTGAGATCTCAAAGCCTATTCATTTCAATCCAGGGATTCGCCTATCCTTTTCCTCTTTGCACATCCATTTTTGGGGCATGGTACATCCAATCTAGGATGATGAACGAAGAACACCTTTTATGTCCAACTACAGTACTGCTCCCAGAACCAAGAAGGAACATAAAGGGCAACGAAGGAGGAACATATTAATTAAAAATTAATTCTCCACCTGACAACCTTAGGCTCACAACATGTTGCAAGCAGCAACAGGGATGACACTGGCCATGAACAGTGTTTATGCTATTGCTACTGCAAAAAGTTGAAGTGAGGCTTTTTTGTTAAATATACATTAACGCATTTTAATAAAGTACTACTACTTAACGATAAAAAAACTCCTATTTTGAGCATAAAGTCAAAATCTATGAGCACTGTAAAATTACTGGACAATGAATTCGCACTCTCACATATTTTGCAGGTGAAGTGATTAAGAAATCTTCTTTGAGGGCAGGTCCACTGCAGAGAATGAATTTCTCTCTTACCAGAGGGAGAATGAATTGCCAGAGACAGCTAAGACCTCGTAACTGTTGCTAAGTTGCCAAAAGATCTGTGTTATTCACTTAATTTTCTGTTCTCAGAGAAAACAGAAATAATCATGTCAGAGTTTACAAATGTAGTTCTGAAATAGAAGTGCACATATCAACTCCAAATCCAAACCGTGAAAGCTCATCATGCTAAAATTTATTAAATTTTTTGATGAAACTTCCATCTTAAATTGCCCTTAAAGGCAGGAAGTGCCTTCTACCCTGTAGCTGTAGGTTAGTGTGGTCTATCCATAGATCATTGCTTCCATAACAATAAATAACCACATTTAGTAAAATAATCATTCCTTGTCTTCATGGACTTTGACAATTTGTACAGCAACCACTCCCCATGAAAGAAAAGCCAGAGAGTAGTTTGATAATGGAGTGTGGTAAAATAAACCTACGATTTGGCAACATCTATTTGCTTATAATAATTCACAGAATGTTTGTCTTTCAGAAAACTATCAGTGTGTCTTTAGAAATTTCTTGAACATTTGTCTTTTTGTCTTATTGGAGGTTGCCTATTTTATAGAAATATATATTATAATTTAAAATCCATGAGCCTATGAAAGGTTATAGTGGTTCCAAATCATTTACTACTAGATGCATATCTGCACTACATGATATACACATTTTTTTGCCATCCAAAATAGTGACGATGGTAAGCAAATTAATTCAGAAGTTAAATTCCTGATCCTGCAAATAAACATGCACAGTCATTTTTTCCTGCAAGTACTCACAGAAATCAGAGAGCTAACATTATTTACTAATATGTACATAAATATATGGATAAGCATAGAGATGCAAAATCTTTCTCACTCCTGAAACCAAACAAGTGAGAAAAAATTCTAATATTAGAAGGCTATCTTAATCACCTAAAATACAACTTATTTTTCCTTTATACAACATGTATACAATTGCACAATAACATGCAACACATCTCACATAACTCTCTTCAGAGTCAGTCCACTCCTACTAATTTATTGTCAGCTTTATTTATTCTGCCTGTAGCCTCCACAGTAAATAAAAAGAGAAAAGAAAAAAATGTAATTATTATGATGATGCCTAACATGTCTATTATATTAAAATTGATAATAATAATAAATCAATCAATCTTCATTCTTCTGAATCTTATTTATTGCCTTTTTTTTCTGTGATTCAAAAAACTCCCAGTTTAATCAAAATTGATGACATTCTTGTCCCAGAGATATTAAAGGCAAATGCTCACAGAGGCAAGACTGCTCTGTTGTTTCTCTGGCTCATACCACAGTGGTTTTCTGGTGAAAATTCAATGGTCTCAGATGCTATGTTAGGAACTTCCCTTACAAAAAACCCCCAGTCATGTAATGTAAAGTATTTGGGTGAAATTCCATTTCATATTGGCACAATTCCCACTGTGAAAAACAACTTCTTCCCATTCTTTTTTAAATAAAATTTGTAATCAACTGAACTCTATGACTAATATGCAACAAAGGATCAAAAGACAATTTTTGCACCAATAACCTCTGTGGTTGTAAATCTGCTTATGTCAGGACATAGAATTAGAAGTGGTTTTGCCCCTTGGAAATTTGTTGAAATAAGTGACTATCACTAGAAAAACAGCATAATTCTTCCTGAATGCAAGTACACTATGTTTCTTTGATGACTTTAAACCGTTTGTTTTCCTGAAGATCAAAAGGGGACAATATATTATGGAAATTCCTTGTCACACAGGCTTACTACAATATTAAATGCGCTGCATCTGAAGAGCCATGAGCTCTTGTATCAGGCTTTAGTTAATTAAATAAATATGCTGAAAATCAAAAGGATGTCTTCCTGGAACTCTTGTTCTTCTGGAATTCCCTTATGCAAAGTTATTTTAACACTCCTGATACAAAACTTAGACATTCTCCTGTTTCCAAACACTAGTCATTGCTCAAACTGATGTCACTATCTCTCTGCATATTTCAAGATTAAAGGAAATTTCTGAAATATTTAGAATTATTTCTCCCAAGAGCTATAGTTGGATGTAAATGGCATAAATAAAGAGAACTGATCAAAGTGGGGACGTATTGCAGAAGAAAGTATTCATAATAAAATATACAATCATTTTAACACTCAGAACTTTCCCAGCTCACTCCAAGTGCTGTACTCTTTTCTTTTACTGAACAAGTAGAGACAGATTTGTGTGAAATATACTTGTATGCAGCTTACTCTCAGAGTTTATAATAAATATCAAACATACTATAAATAGAAAGGTGTGTCCATGCTTGCATAGAATTTTAAGTAGCCAGCATAGCCCAGATTTTCAGAGTCCCCCCCCAAACAGATTAGCTATCAACGAAGAGAAACAATTTCAAGAATTATGTTGCAACAGCTATGTTGACTGAAAGTGAAGAGTCAAGACTTCCAAGATTTTATATTGGTTTCTGCTTCTATTTCACTGTCTTACTTTCACAAATCATTTCATCTGCTCCTCAATGTTGGAAAAACAAGATTTTGCACTTACAGATGGCCTTTGAACATGAAATCTCAGAGCCATCAAGGAAGATCACCCACTCTGATTTATTTCACAGTTGAAGAAACTAGTTCAGAGAGATGAGATCACTTGTATAAGTTCACAAACTTAGTAAAAAATAAAGATTGAAATAAAAAACAGATGCCCTGCATCTCAGTGTAGTATCTTGTTCAATGCAATGTATTGCCTCTATAAGGCAGTTGAAAGCTGAGTTGTTTTATTTATAATTTGAATCCACACAGTAGTAGAGGCATGCAAACAATAGTGAACATGAACGAAAAATATAACAAACAAAAAGGATTCCAAGCCAGCTAACAACCTCAGTCAGACAATATACTTTATCACAAGCATTCAGTGAAAAAATCAGAAACATACAAAGGCAAATGTTAACAGAAGCTCACACATTATTCAGAAAATATTCTTACTAAGAAGTTTCATTTCTTTAGGAATAACGAGAGTAGCGTAAATAGTCAACGGGCACAACTGCAAACAAGAAAGCTGTCTGAAGTTTCTCTGCTTAAGTAATGAAAAAGTGAACATTACAAAACCAAAGAATAGATGATTACATGAAGAATAAAATATAAAAAGAGGTAGCAAAAATAAAAAGGGAAATGTAAAGCTTTCACCCCCCTCAAAATTTACAGCAGCTGCCATTTACGACATAAGAAGCACAGCCTTTGCCACTTTGGAAAGGTTGTGATACAACATTTGCTTACCTTTACTTATGCTTCAATTATTGCACTGAACTGCTTCCAACTCTTCATCCACTAATAGAATGTTTAATGACTGGATAAAGATTCTGTATAACTCAAAAGTCATACTAAGTTGTTTCATAAGTTGTCACTCTGTAGTACGCAACTAGATCTATTACTAAAAACATACATTCTGATTTCTCGATTATCTGTGAACTTTGTAGCGTTTTTTCTGACATTAACATTTCTTCTGCCATAAGTATTTACTTTTCTCTCTAAAATTCAGGATTTTGCAATATTATTTATAAGAAGATGGCAATTCTTTCAAGATTCCTATCTGATGCATCACAGTATGGCTCATTGCTACTACATTTCTCAGTGTTCCAGTTTTCCTTATTAGCAATTCTGAAATAGCTCCTCATTTGAAATAACTCTTCAAAAAATTATTTGATATAAAATGGCTTTTGACTACTGCTTTTCAAGCATCTGAAAAATATCTGTGATTTGACTCTGAGATTAAGGGTTTAGGAAGATGAAAGAAGAGGAAGGTTATGCTTATATAATTGGCAGCTATCCAGCATGCCGAGGAAGGTTGCAGTCACTGTTATTGAAATATTCAGGTTAGGAACCTTAAGAGAGTAGGCAAAAAACCCGAAAAAAAAAAAAGAAAAAATAAATTGTGATTCAAACCCATCTAGTTAGACTAGAAAAAGATGAATTTGCAACAGCATAAAAAATAGCACCTGACTAGTCAGATAAAATTTTCATATTTTTAGCAGAATATGTTTAACAACTTTACAGCTGCCTTGCCAGTAAAAATAAATGCTCTTTTTTATTTTTTTCAGACATCACCATGGTGAAATGGACCTTAATAAACATAATGATTCTAGTAATTATGTGCAGTTATGATTAATAGGTTTTTAACATTACTTTTACTACATAAAGAAACAGTCAATTTGAAAAAAGAAATTATATAACACTGTTGCAACTATATCTGGAAAAAATGGAGTTTGATAATTTGTTCAAACTTCTTCTCAGAGGCTTTTAGGGGTGGTTTTTTTCCGCTACCACTTAACAAACCTCTTTACACTTTCTTTCCTGAAGTCCACATTTTGCAAAAAAGCAGATTCCAGGAAATGAAGTTACTTGTTTGGATACAACTGCCAAAGCCACTTCCTGTACGCAGTTGGCAGAAATGCTCGGGGGAAAAAAGCCTTATGACATTTTTCAATCCATCCAAGATGGGCATTCCATTCAGCCACACAAAAACTCAGTTTAGCCCCAGAACTGTATGCCAGTATTATATATTTGACCGCTCAAAGTATTGCAGTCCAGTAATAATAAATTCAATTTTACATTTGTCAGGAAAAATAGTATCACACAGGTGCCAAACAGCAAACACATGGACTACTTCATCTATGGCCTGATATTATTCAATTTTGTTGTATTTTTCTGTTCTTCCTCTCTTCTCTCTGTGCACCTTCACACATGAATGCACTCTAAAGAGTAACTTATGAAAAGTCTGCAGAGACACCATTCATTGGAACATGACATAACACAGTCATTGTTGTTTTTGGAAACTGACACTATTTATGCCTCATTCAGTGGCAGATAGAAAAGGAAATTTCAATAAGAAAGCCTCTATAACAAACCCTTGGGCTGATATAACGAAAAAGCATCAGATATATTACACTCATCAGATGAACTGAACAGGCTGTCAATGACTGAATCATATTTTCTTGGACTTTGCTAACAGGTGTCTTACTACACCTTGTCTTGCACAAACTCTGTTACGATAAAATTAAGTTTTTGACTGTAACAACACTTTTTTTTCAAACCAAGGGATTAAAAGTACCTATAAACAAAAAAAATCTGCTATTAATCTGATTGTTTTGACTCCAGATCAACCTCTTTATCTTAAAGACTAACAAATTTGCCTAAGGGATCACAATTAGATATGCAGCAGTTTAAAACTGCATCTCTTCTTCTTACAGCTCCCCTAACTTAATGAAGCTCCATTAAAGCTAAAACATGCCTCAGCCCAGGCTTTGAGCTTTCAGTTCGTTTTGGGAGTAACAGCTAAATTAAGGGTGACAAGCAGTTACTACTGTTTCCATTTTATTGCATGTATCATTTCAAAACAAATATTACTGTCTTGTCTCTCTAGACATTTTCCATCTAATAACTCTCTTGGGTTCACTTTTCATTCCCTAGCAACTTAGTTCTTGCTTCCCTCCAACCTACAGTTTCATTCCTCATCTCATTCCCAGCTTCGTTAGGAATACATCCTGAGCCACAAATCTCTTTGTTCTTTTCTACCCTATTTACAACAGAGAACTTCAATCCATATCTGACCTCCTCTTTTTACCCCTTTCAAATCAATTTTCTCCTCCCACAGTTTAGGCAGTCAAGTGTGTGACACAAGGACTGTTTAATACCAATTGCTTCTACTGTCTATTCCATCTACAGTTTCCTGGCAGTCACAGTATTTTCAAAAGAAAGACAAAAAATAGTATTCAGAAACACATTTGCTATTTGTAACTAGCACATGGTCTCTGAATGTATTCCATTAAACACATCAAACGAATTCCTGACACTTGAATAAAAAAAGCCCAGAAACTGTGTGAGAGAGAAAATAAAACACCGATTGTCTTTTTGATTTCTTCTTCCATTTTTTTTTGAGTCCCCCTCCAATGTTTTAGACATTTTCATGGAAATTTTCAACCCAGCATCAAAGCTATTTTACTCAAAAGTTCAAGACAAGATGCAATTTACCCAAGCTTTCTTCCCATAAGTACAAATTCAATGATTTAATATCAAAAACTACAGCTAACAATTTCAGTCATAGGAATATAGAAACACATATCTCCTCTCACAACTGGCACCCTTCAATGTATTCCTACCTTCTAAAAATCCAGAGAAAATCAGACTTGGAACAGTGTGGAAATCAAGTACTAGAAAGCTTTGGGGCACCTCACGAGGCAGCCAAGAGTGAAGACACTTCCAAAACAATGGCCTGACCACAGATCTTCCCTTTTGTAATTGATGCAACTTCTAGCAGGGTTTCTTGAAAAGAAAGTTCCAACAGACTGACACTTCTAGGCCAAAGGCTTAATTTGAGAAATATTGTAGAACTGTGCCATTAAAGATACGCAGAGAACATTTCTATTTAACAGACAAGCAGCTACTTTTTACACCAGATTCAGTTTCAAACCGGTTTAAAGTTGTAGCTCTATACAGAATACACTGCAGGAATCAAACCTAAGGCAAAAAATGCATGGAAGGGTGTAGCAAAATCCTTTATTTGGAAAAAGCGCTATTCATTCAGTTCCTGTCAGTCACAGATTAAAACAAGCTTATCATGTTTATTTACTGGAGTCTAAAACACTTCAAAGTTGTGTTACATACTACAAGTAAACTTTCTCTTCAGGAGTGGTACTGTAAGTTTTGAGTACTTCCCATTGTTCCCATAATTCTGCATAATAATTTTGGGTATTGAAGTGGATTCATTAATCTTCATTTATATCCCCATCTCAAAAAAACAAATATCATATTTTTTAATCAAAATCAAATAGGTCACATTCTGATATATAGTCCTAAGTGAAATACATTCTACAGGTAATCATAAATTGCAGAAAACCATAGCAGGCCTTTTTTTTGCTTTGAAAAAGACCTTAAGTTTTATATTCATCTTTATTTAAATCATTATTAATCATTAAATCACTCAAAGACATAACTAAGACCAAGACATGATAGCAATCTGCAACGATTTATGAGGGAAGTTAGGCATGGGAAAGAAATTCTTTTGACTTAACCTTGCCTCTTCAAACAGTAAGGACAAATGGATGAAAGATTTAATTCACAAAGTATCAAAACATTACATGAATGTTTGACATGTGATTAGGTCCAACTGACACCATAGGGAAATAACAACACGCTTATACGTATTTCTTCAGTGACTAAAACACCATTAGTTTTTTTACAAAAGCCCTGATAACAAATCCTGCTTGGCCATGCAGTGATACAATGAACTTTGTGCCTGCCTTGGACCCATTCTTCTAAGCACTTCTTCTTTTTCTGACTAACTTTCTTAGCTTTACAGGCCATGTCCCCAAACTTGAGAGCCCCCACAAGAGTCAGGGATAAGCTACTTTGAGCTATCCTCTTTCAGTCATGTGGATGTTTTGATCATCAGGCCTTGATGGGGCAGAAGTTGTTGTGCCCAGAAAACAAGCATGTAAAAGATTTAGCTGTAAATATCAAAGCACTCAACATTTTAAATACGCACATGGTACACCAGAAACCAGAAAGAGATTGGCCACATACATATACAGAATTATGATGGCAACTAAAACTGGAAGAAATATTAAATCTTGTGCTTTTGCACTTCATCTAAACACTAAGTAATAGACACCAAGAAAAAACCCAACTCAACCACAAGGTACAAACAGCAGTTCATGCTGGGTTTTTATACCTTCCAGTGAAGTGTCTGGTTTTGCAACAGATGCAGGTATTTCCAGCAGTTTTATGCCCAGGAGGTGGTGCTGCTGTCTGTTTTGAAGTGACACAGGAACATGTCCCTTACAACATTCAAGCCTAGATATTATGTGGATGCAATGCTACGATTTTTTTGGTTTTTTGTTTGTTTTAACTGTTTATTTCAGGAATACAAGCCTCACATGTAAATTTAGTGATTTCAAAAGTTTAGCATTCAGAAGCAACAGGAATATTATGTGAAAAAAACCCAAACAATTATCTAGCACAGCATAACTTTCTCTATGCTGGATTTACTATAAGAAAAGGTTTAGAAGTTTATAAAAAGAATCAAAAATAGTATCAAAATGTAACACAAGCTGTTAAGGCAATTTATATATACAGGGGTCCACTGAGATCTCCTGAAAACAGACTTACAAATTAGCAGAATACATGAGAAAACTCATCAATTGATATTAACACAAAGTCACAAATATCATCCTAGGGTATGTTCTCTTGCTGCCTGTCCTCTGAACACAATTAAATCCTAAACAAGCACTGGAAAATACATTCACTTTTATTCTTAGGGAACAAAAGTGAAACAAACACTTTCAAAAGGAAAATCTACTTTTCTTCTGTATTATAAAAGGTTAGTTGCACATTGACTTTACTGTTTTAAAGACAGTGATTTTAAGAGAGGATAAAAGCTACCACTTCAAACTTTATATCTCTTTCACTGAAATTTCAGATTCATCTAGTTTTAGATGTATTTCACATGATATAGCTTGCAAGGATTTTCTTTTTAAATGATCACCGGAAGCTCATAAGTGCAAAGGAAAAAAAAAATGCCTGAAAATGTGAGCTAAACATAACATTAAAAAATATAAACCAATGCAAAGAGAAAATGGCAGTTGAAATGCTCCAGATCTTCATTAAAACATCCTTCATGAGTCTGCCTTTACTTTAAGGAGAGCATAAATCAGACATATACATACACTCTAAACAATGGCAAGATACCAGTCTCCCTTCTAGTGAAAATTTTAGTGAAATGTATTAAAGCCAAAGATATAAGAATCTTGAACTACTGATGTATTCCCTATATTATTGAGATGTGCATATGGAGAAAATGGTTTGATTTCTGTTGAGAAATAAGGAAAAGAGTGACAATATCTTCCCAAAATAGAATGTAAATCATAGATACATAGAATTTTTGAGGTTGGAAAATACCTCTAAGATCATCAATCACAACTGTCAACCCAGCACCACCACTATGGTCACCATAACCATGTCCTCAAATGCCATATCCACACTTCCAGGGATGGTGACTACACCACTTCCCTGGGCAGCCTATTCCTTATGCTTGACAACTCTTTCTGAGAAGAAATTTTTCCTAATTTTCTATCTAAACCTCTGCTGGAACAACTTGAGGCCATTTCCTCTCATCCTGTCACTTGTTGCCTTGGAGAAGAGACCAACCCCCATCTGGCTAGAACCTCCTTTCAGGTAGTTGTAGAGAGTGATGAGGTCTCCCCTGAGCCTCCTCTTCTCCGGGCTAAACAACCCCAGCTCCCTCAGCCTCTCCTCATAGCACTTGTGCTTCAAATGTATAATGCAAATATTAAAGAAGTTAATCTCTCCATTCATATTTTTGGGAAAGTTTACTGTGAGTTCCAGCATGATAAACTAATTCTCTTAAAGGTTTTTATATTTAGGTAATAGAAAGCCTAAAATGGCAGCAGAAAGCAATAGTGACATTGTAATAGGCATAATAAAAAAATTGCAGAAGGTTTCAAACATGGCATCCAATATTAACAGCACCAGATTTTCAGATTAAATTTCTATGTTAGTTCTGCCTAGAGCTGAATTTCAGAATACTGTTTTTGAGATGATCATTATTTGAAGGAATTAGAGAGTTACAAAAAGCATTAAAAAAGCTAAGATAGCAACAATAAGCAAGCTCAGTAACACGAACATACAGCAACAGTTTAAGGGCCACGAGTTGACCAAAATGAAAAGGCTTGAAAGTATTACACTCCAGACACAATAAAACAAAAGACTGAGAATACTGATTATAGAAAATTATTGGAAACTAGTTGGATGATTAGGAAAATACAAAAGACAGCAAAAGATGAAATTTAATTTTATTTGAATGCTGAAAATCAGGTAGGGCGCTCACACTAGGAGTAGGACTATTTGTACTAATATTTGGCATGATAGCATTAACAATAGAAACAACAAAAACAAAAAAATCTTTCAGCCAGTGTTTTGCTCAACCATCACCAAATGACTCACCTATAGAAAGAATATTGTCAAGAAAAATGGCAAAACAGAAAAACTATTAAGGGAAATAGATTAATCATAAGCACTGCAACACAATACAAAAGTAGACAGTGTAGAACTTTGTCATGACTGGCTCCACCATTCACTGCATCAGTCAGATACAAGTGGTTTGATGAAGAACTGGAATTATTGCTAAATGCTTACAAACATTAAATAATTACTTCACTTCTGCCACAGGAAACTGGCCTTAATTATCTACATGTGAAGGATCTTTGATGCACACAAGTTTGCAAAGAATCACTTCAGCTCTTTGTGTAACTGTCAAATCGTTTCAACTTGCAAAATTGCCTTAACCTAAAGAAGTCTTAGACCAGCTCCTACCTGACTGTATGAATAAAAAGATCACAGACTGTTTTCAATGTAGCTTGGTAGATAGATACAGCAGAGCATCTCAGGCACAGATTTGTAAGATCAGCCCTGCAATGAAAATCGATAAGAGCTTTCATCTGACCTAGAAGTAAAACCTACCAAACTTACTGCATGACACTGTGGAAAACCAAGTATCATCTCAGCTCTAGCAGTTAGTTAATTTCCAATAATTTGTTTACTCTTTTCTTTCACACAGAAGTCAATAATGGTCTAATTTTTCTCAGATTAACCTAAATATTACACAACCTCCTGCTAATATAACGTTATTCCTTCGAAAGTATCCTTCTGAACTTACAATGGGGACTGAAAATGAATGAAACAAAGGCACAGTTACTAAATAGGTCTTCCAGAGTTAAAATTGTAAGAGTCAAAAAGATGATGCATGAGAGGCAAGTGAACCATGCCATGATTTTTCCACCAAAAGCATCCAAAATTTAGGAGCCAATTGTCACTGAGGCAAAAAGACATATTAATCCACCAAATTCAATGGAAAAATTTTACAATAACAGCAGCATGAAATTGGCCTGAAACATTTGGATGAAACTTATCTTAACCAGTTAAATGGATTGCAAATATCAGAAAGAACTAGGGATTTGTGGGATATTTCCAATAATTTCTACTTTGGTTTTATATTCAAATATGCTGAGATTAGTCTCTCAAGACAATATCTGTTTTTGTTAGGAACAGAATGAAAAACAGCATTTTTTAGCTTAAATAGAAAAAAAAAAAGAGAGAAACAGAACTCTAGACTATTATTTTGCAGAATTAGCAATATCTGTACAGAAATATATAACGATTAACTAATGGGAGGACATTCTAGTCTTTTGATTACCCATATCCGTATATAATGTGCATGTAGTGGCTCTGTTAAAAGATACTGTAGCCTCTCAGGACTGATGTTCATAACAACAACAATATGGAAGAGGTTTTACAGGGGTATTTGCCGAATCTGACAATCAATATATAAAGGAATTTGATTACCCTTCAAGTACACAGAAACCCTTGGAAGCATATTTTTCCTCTAAAGTATCAAGAGTTGAAGAGCTTGACCAAAAAAAACCCCAAAAACAACTTCAACGAGTTAGTTTGAAGGATCCAATAGCCAGAATATGGCTAATGAAAGAGGAAGCCAAAAAGATTTGAAATAGTAGAGAACTTCCAAGGAACACTAGGTTACATTTAGCAGACTAATCTGGATCATAGAACAGTAAACTAGCATAAAAATACTGGAAAGTTTCCCCATCTAAACAGACTCAAGAGGAAGGCAGTAAAAACTGCCAAAAGCATCTTTAACAAGCTTTCAAACATACGTTCCACATTGGAAGACATTCCCATCTAAGAAGTGGAAAGACATGATGGGCATCTTAGAAAAAACAGAAATATTTTGTAAAACCAAATAAATATGGAGAAAGAAAAAGCTGTTGATATAAGCAGTAAGTGTCTTCACATAACAACATTTTCAATATATAAGTTTCAATGTCTCTGAGAAACTAATGAAAGTCCCATAATGATCTGCTCCTTACTCTCATTAAATTCTTACGACTTCCAAAATCTGCCTTTGATGTTGCAAATGGGGACCAAGCTCCAAAAGGGAAAATCCAGGCTTCATCTTCTAAAAATAACCCTATGTTCACATTTATAAACAGTTACGATGACAAAAATTGTAACACACAGTGCTTTACCATGGAATACCAAATGCAAGGGCTCACTTAACTTTAAATCTTACAATATGTATTTATATTTCTTTGTCACAAAGAATAGTCATCTGTTGTTCCTTTCAAAGATGTTAGAGAGTCTCAAACTTCTTAACACATTTTTTTTTTTTTTGCTGTTCACTAATCTCAGTGAGTTCAGTTCAAAGTCCTCACTCAGGGAAAACTCACAGTGGATTCACTGTGAAGTCTGACAGAAGAAAAGATCTTGGAAGCAGTACAGACAGAAGACAAGATTTTGAAAAAAACCCAAACAAACAAAACCCCCACCCCCAGCAGTTAATCGAATGTTCTATAAATTCACAGAGGTAGTCTACTTGGTATTTACTGCAATCAGTGTACATTTAAAGACAGTAATTTTTTCTAGAAACTACTTTAGATTTTAATTTTTACTTTTTGTTCCTTCCAAAACATTAAAAAGAGGAATAACACTGTGATCTCTAAGGCAATGAGAGGTACCAAAATATATAAAAAGACATGACAAAATAAAAAATTTCCACAACTACATGCTACAAACATGTGTCTGAAGATAGACATTCATTCATGTTTATTATAGAAATTGGAGCCTTAACAATACATCTTTTATCTGGTAACTTGAAATATCAGAAAACAGCTTTGTTAAGCTCAGCAGAAGTTCAATAAAATTATTCAAAAGCTTATGCTGACTGTTAACATTTGCTGAATTTATTTTGAAGGCTTTTAAAAATACCTAAATCTTAAGCAGTGAAGTCTGATACTTCCTCCTTCATCCTTAAACTTCGCAATAATAAAAAAATTATTGTACCAAATAATCACTCTACATTATAGAAAACATTTAATGCTTAAGAAGTTAGCAAAACAACACATCTTGTTTTAAAAAGTTGTTACGAAGGTTTAGCAGTAGCAATGAAACATGCACAACATCAGTAGAAGTTCAGCTGGAGAGCAAATGGAATAAAAACTTTTTTCCCAGACCTGTAACAGAAAATGTAGCACATACTTTCTTTTCTGACTAAGGAGAAAGATCAACAGTAAGTCTGAAAAGTGCCTTAAACGCACCAGTGAGCTCTTTTGCTGGTCAAATAGCAACAAAATGCCTACATGTGTTTGTTGACAAAAGATCTGTCATGGGCACAGTGCCAAGAGTCTGCCACCAGATATCCCAAAGCACTACCGGACACAGAAAAGACCCCAAGATACAAATAGGTTTGCTAAGCATTTAATTTTTCTGGAGGGTTAAGACCTGCCTTTTTTCTGGACTGAAGGACATAGAAGAGATTCTAATAGAAAACCTCAGTCAAACCTTTCCATTAGGGAACTTTCTGTGGGTTTTCAACAATAGAAGGAAGCATTTTTCCCTGAATTATTACATAAATATATAAAATAGATGAGATAAATATTTTGAGAAATCTTAATACAATACAAAAATATTTAGCTTTCAGAAATGAGCAGTTGGTGCGTTATCATCACTATTTTCATGCTATTCATAATCATCATCTGTTTATAGAAGCCATCTCTCACCTTACATTTCAAAGTCAGCTTGTCAGCCCTTCAGCAGGAATGCTTTTTTGTATAGGTGTTTGCATGGTGTTGAACAAAATGTGATCTTAAACCATGAAGGGGGTATACAGGAGGTCAATTCTCCACCAACTTCTCAAAAAATCTCACAGCTTCTCAATGAAAGATAAAGGAAGTGGCTCAAACTGGTCAAAACATGATCCTGACAAAATCTTCTGTGAGAGCAAAATAATCCCTTTCAAGTCCATCAGCGTATACAATGATTTGAAGCTCTTACTGAGATTTATCGTGTTCTTTGAGTGTCACAATAGTCACACTATTGTCTGGTAACCAGGCTGTTTATATTTCAAGAGAAAAACAAATCCAGCACGAGGAAAAATGGCATCATATGTCTCTTACGCTGACAGAATTATGCTAAGAAGCAAGCAGCAGTGTGAGACTGATTTCAAAATAAGACTTCTCTGCACAAAAGAAGTGGTATAATGCAGTAACAGCATAGTACAACAAAATGTTTATCACTCCACTGGCATGCATGATGAAGTCTAACTTTTTCTTGTTTTTCTAGGTTCCTTCATTCTTCGAATTATCCTGAAACTACTAATTTATAATAATTCATATCATCTCCTAAGAATATGTGTAGTTCTACATTTATATCTCTACAAGATATGAATTATTAGTACAGCTAAAGCTGCAGTAGATACTTTATGATGAACTAAATGATTATATTAAGAATAAAATGGTTGAAGCATTTGTAAAGCTCAGGTTTTTATGCCAATAATTTATCTTCGCATTTTCTGGAATGTTCATCTGAAACATAGATTAAATTCATAGCCAGTTATGTCTGCTTCAGATTTTTGAAAGATATTCTGATGCAATAAATAACAGCAGCTACTGAGTTTGCTGTAGTGCTTTACTCACTCTCACTCACGTAGTTATGGGTTTATAATTTTGAGTGCTCTGTGATTAAAGATGGGTATTGAAAAGCAAGTTCTCCCCTTTCATGGTATAACACTTGGACTAAGATAAGTTCTGATCTGTTCACTCCAAGTTCGCTGGCTTATGCAATCTGTGAAACCTCCCCAGCAATGGGAGCTGACTTGCCAAAATGCAAGCAGCAGGATGCCTTCCGTTGTTTCCAGGCACCCTACCTATCATTCCCTCCTAAAAGAAGTCTTTTGGGATCCGAGGAAAGCAAATCTGACAGGATGTAAACTGGTATTATTTTTAACTGAAGAATTCAATGGTGTGTAACCCAGTACCATCAGCGAAACCTAGGACGTTACTAAGACACTGCACTTGCATATTCCTCTGCTACGACCATCCAGAAGAATATGCTGATGCAGACACTAATATACATTGAAAAAAGAACAATACAGAAGACTACAGTGATCCACATGTCCAATTTCAGTTGTGTTTAATTAGGTCTGCCACTGGTATCAAACCTCATGTTCAACAATATTTCACTAATTACATTATTTTGAATATGATATTCAAACAAGCAGTTGAAGACATACTTGTTCAGAAAAAATGCCATTTAATATTAAATCAAAGACAGGTGGAAGGAGCTGCCATTGCTCAGCATGGAGAAGACTCCAGGAAGACCTCATCTCAGCCTTCCAGTACTTAAAGGGGGCTTATAAAAAGAAGGGAGAGGGACTTTTTATACAGGCAGATACTGACAGAAAAGGGGTCATGGTTTTAAATTGAAAGAGAATGGGTTTAAATGAGATGTTAGGAAGAAATTCTTTACTGTGGGGGTAGTGAGACACTGGAACAGGTTGCCCAAAGAGGTTGTGGATGCTTCATCCCTGGAAGTGTTCAAGGCCATGTTGGATGGGGCCCTGAGTAACCTGATCTATTGAGTGGCATCCTTGCCCTGGGCAGGGAGACTGGAACTAGATGATCTTTAAAGACCCTTACAACTCAGACTATTCTACGATTCTATAAAATCAACTCTTTGCAATTTAGTATTTATTAGCAGTCAAAAATATGCTATAACAGTGCCCAAAAACCTACTTGGAAATCACAGAATATTCTGAGTTGGAAGTGACCCACGAGGATCAAGTCCAACTCCTAAGTGAATGGCCCAACTCCTAAGTGAATGGGCATTGTGCCCACAACCTGGATGGGGTACAAACCAACTGAGCCAATCTAATGTCAGACCAAATGTGGGGTGTTAGGCTTTATCCATCTTTCAGTTTGTACAGTCATTACCATTAAAGGCTTCTGTTTGGAGTTTCAGGCATACAAGCAGTGGGGAAAAGACAGAATGTACACGAAGGTAAATACTCCCATATGTCAAACCTTTGAAGATGTATTACGTTCCCTCAGTGTCTTTTCAAAGAGCATGCACATTCAATGCAGGATGGACTTCAAAAAAAGATAAATTACAGCTGTGCCCATACAACATGTACAGTTGTAGAAGTCAATACTCATTCACCTTCAAAGTCAGCCCTCTGCGGGACAAATTTGGACCAGGAATTGTTTTACTGCTGTGATGAGATAAAAATTTTCCTGTTAACACAGATTATTACATCAAGCTCAGCAGTGAAATAGTAGGACTGCATTTCTCCTACTCAAAGCAATATCTGGATAGGCTAGACTAGAAACATCATTACACATATCTTCCAATGCAGATGTGGTCCTAGATCATATGGGGAAAATTATAAAAATATGCTTCACCACAGAGAGAGAGTAGTTCTGTGAGATAATACATTTTTTACCATAACGAGAAACAAACTTTGTCTGCATAGGACTGTCTGCGTTCTTATAATTCATTTACTTTTCAGAAATTTAGTGGCATAAATAATTGTTTTTCGATGGACTCAGTAAGAGGTCAACAGGTCTGGAGATTTTACAATGTAAAAGCAGCAGTAAACCCAACACGAAAGTAACAGAATGAAATTATTCTATTTTCTAACACAGAATGGTAAAGATCTATTTCTGGGCAAAAAAATGTTAAAGCTACACAATAAATCAGCAGGAAAATAAATGAAAGTCTATCTAATTATTAGACAGACTTTCTAACAACTGTTTCACTAAACTAAATATTTTTTTCCTATGCTTTTTGCTGATTTCCTAATTTAATTGTTTTCAGGATAAGGAAATGAGATAGGAAAATGGAAAACACATCAGAGACACTAGAAATAACATTGAATTATATTGCATTAAAGCAGGCTAATGACAGCTTTGAGAGTACAGAATTAAATAAAGAAAGCTAGACTATTAAAACAGGTAACATATCATATAAACCTTCATGCTATTGAAAATTGAAATCTTCACAAATAATGTAAGGTATGCAGAAAATTTAAATGATGAAGAATAGCTTTAATATTACACTATTATGTACACTAATATCACACTAAAGCTTCTAGTTGGGAGTTTGACCCTGGCTCAGGCCCAAGCCCTTTCACACACCTTTAGTGAACCCTTAATGACTACAGACAAAGAGGCATATGTATACAGTTCAGATAGATTTTGAAATTAATGGATAACTTTATAATTATGAGTATCATTTTCAGGTTTTCAATATATGAAAAATGAGGCTCTGTGCTTGAGTGAGAATGATGCCTCATCCAAACTTAGAATCACAGAATGGTTTAGGTTGAAAGGGACCTTGAAGATCATCTTATTCCAACCCCACCACCACAGGCATGGACACCTTCCACTAGAGCAAGTTGCTCAGGGCCCCATCCAACTCGGCCTTGCTAATGCAGAGTGCAGGAAATAAAGTTCAACAACCCAGTCAGTTGGAGCTGATATGCTGGTTCCTATTTATGTTCAAAGTAAATTCATATGAACATACACACACAAATGTTTGCAAAAAGAGAAAGCACTGATCAAAACTGAGAATTTGCTAATGCTTGCAAATTTTTCTTTAAATTGTTCTTTAAAGACTAAAGAACAAATGGCACTATATAAAAGACGTAATTATGTCAGTCATTTGTTGATACAACATAACTACTTTTTGCTGACATATTTCTGAGGTAATCAAAAGCTTTATGTTATGATTATATTTAGCTAATACTACTGTGACACCAAATTAAGTAAATTCTTCCTTTAAAATGAGAAGGAGCATTATAAATAGGAAAAGTTGAAGACAAAGGGATTTCCTCACTAGCTGAGTAACTGAAACAATAGCAAGTGTGACAATTGACTCCTAATTCCATTACAAAGCAATTTCAGAGGATAACCGGCAACCTTAACTAGTTTAAGAAAAACATTCCCTCTAGTACACCAGCAAAATCTAAGTTTCTATTTGCCAGCTGCCCTGTCTGAAATTCAAGCTGCAGATTCTCTCTTCTTTCAGTTTAAAACCCCCTCACAAAATGCGTAAAAAAGTAAACAGAAAAGCAAATCCTGAACATGTAATAGTTATATGTGATAAGCTAGGCTGAGGTATGTTCTTTGCTAACAAAAGCATAAGCTCTTCTAGAACCTACTGACACCAAAAAACCTTTTTATTTGAACAATTCAACTAGAAAATAAAGACAACATGCAACTATGCAAGAAAAATCTGTCTACAGTTACTGGAAGTCATTTAAAGTGAATTTTGAAATGAACAACTCGCAAGAATATTGTTACTTATTGCCATAAATAACCAGCTCAGATGACATAAGGAAAGAAAACTGCAATGGTTAGCATTTAACCCTTTCCAAATAACCACTATAAAACTGCCCTACATACACAATCCATGCTAACTGTTTAATATTATTTCCATTGTTTGAGCTGCTTCTACAATGATTTAACCACATACTTAAATCCTGTGGTATCACTTATAGAAATGAGGTGAAATAGATCCCTAAAATCTTGTAAAATCAGATTCTGGGAATGGTTGCAGGTAGTTCTGAAAATTTAGTATGCAGAAGAACACATTTTCAAAAAAATTATCAGTAAATATTACTTCCACCTGCATATCTTTTAAAACTCTCTCTTCTGGAAACTAATGATTTGAATATTTAATCCCATGATTCAGTATTTAAAACGTTTGGGGCTGAATACATAAGCTTCCGGAATTTGTTGAACTAATAGCCATATTAATTGAAGTGTGCAAGACAATATTAGAAGAATTAGTTATGAGTTCTGATGAGGCCTGTGGTAAAACCTAACTCCTGAGAAGAACATTTAATGCTTTTGCAATTGTCCCTCTCAAACTTCTTTCCCACTCTTTCACAAGCCTCCCCAGCCAACTGACAATTTCATCATTGCAGAAGCCTGTCAAAAACCATGATGAGAAAGCTTTCCAAACCCATGCAGAAATTTGAAGGTTAAAAGGAAAAACTGAAGTCAGAATATGTATCTGGTGGACAGCAGAGTATTAAAATTACATATTTGCAAATAACTTATTTTGCTATGTACTTTGACAACCATGTTTTTCACCAGATGGTGTTCTTTCAAGACATTGTGCTTCATTCTTAGATAGAACAAATGGGATTAATCAGGTCTGAGGCATACAAATGTGTTCAGGTCTGAGTTCAACAGGAAAGAGAGCTACATCCTAGCCATTAGCGGACAGAAAAAAGAGTTTTAGCCTGCCGAGGAATGTATCAATGTATCTTTGCACTGTCGTAGCTTTGTAATAAAAGAGAAAAATAGTAAAACAGCTTAAGGCTTATGGTATTTTTCAGCTAAGGGTCTCAAAACAGTAACTTGCCTGCAAAAAATACTGAATGTGTCTTGGTTACAGACTTTTTCTCCATGTGATATTGATCGGTACTTTACAGTTTTATTATTTTATTTTTTATTTTTTTTATCAGCTTATAGGCTGCTTTTCCTAGTATGGGCTTCCTTTATACTAACTCACAGAATTTTTCTCTTTTCCTTTTTTCTTTTTCTTTTACTTGAGCCTTCTGGCCTTATTTTACCTATTAGTTCTTGTTCTTAAATATTTCTTTTATTTTTGATAATTTTTTTGGGTCATGATCCATTCTAGTTGTTATTATTATTATTCAAATGCAATTTTAAAGACTACAGAAAAGCTCTAATACTTCTAAAAAAAGGATTTATTTAAGTGTCATTAAAATTTCTCTTCTAGCACAACTTAACATCTGATATGACGGCTTTATGCATACTATGTATACAGTGAGACCTTTCTCAACACTGAACTATCTACATATGTTTACAAGTGTTACACAGCAAATTTTTCTCAAATGTGTCTCTTGTTACCATGAAGAATCAAACTGCAACAAAAGCTGAAATCAAAAATACTTAATCTTCTGTCTACAAGAACTTTTAAATATAAATGCTAGTTACATATGAAGATAAATATTGAAGTTTGTTACTTTCAGAACTCTAAGAAATAAAAAAATAGAAAGTGAAAATCAAAATTATGTCTATATTAGGGGGAAAATACTGTTGTTTTCAGAGACACAAAGACATGAAAGAGCTTGAACACTCAGTTATATTCCTATAGAGACAATTGATCTCCTGAGGTTGGGTTTAAGGCACACTGGCAAGGCTTTACATGAAGTATTAGTAAGTGTTTCTACTACTTTTTTAGGTCTACCATTCTAAGTATTCCCTGAGCACAATAATGCAAGCATTTTAAGACATAACATTATAAGGCATTATCATTATAATAACTATCAGCTATACGTTACAAAAGATTGCAAGTGCAAATGCTGCCAACATTATTCAACTAGTAGCAGAATATCAGGCCACTCTGAAGGAATGAACCTAAAATAGTTCAATGCTTTTTAATGAATTATGCTCAAAAAGGTCTTTTTTTCTAAGAATTTAGTCAAAGATTCAAGGGCCTGCAACTGAATTCATACTCTGGTTTTGTAGGGCTGTCCCACAGAATATTCACACCAGTTTGTAAAAGCCATCAGCCCCTTGAGAGAGCTTTAAATTTAAAACAATATGACTGATAGTGAAAATACAGCTTTCCCGTTTTGGTTCACATTTGAATAATATGCTGTAAATCATACTGGAATAATCCAGTAAATGTTCTTTTAATTAATTACACTAACCTGTTTGTCTAGAAAGAAAAGGTAATCTGTGAACTGGGCTCTGCCTATCTTCCAAGTTTATAGAAAGAGACTGCTCCAAGTCTGTAGAACAAGCAGATGTGGCATTAAGCTGGAAAAAAGCATCTTGTGCTTTCTTTTTTTCTTTTTTTAGCATATTTATCAGAATATCTGCAAGATACATTAAGGAAATAATTAAGAATTTATTTTTTTAAATATATATAAAGCAACAATCATCCACCTTAGTTTTTCCAAACAGTGGATTCATTTTTACTAAACACTAACAAATTCACATGTTGACCACAAATTGTTGATCCCATTCAACCAACTCCTGATAAAAGCATTTACATACAAACAGGAAGGAAAAGTCTAGGATCTTATTGCCGTTGTCTGACACTCCCTTTTTATTTTAAAATTTTGTAATAAACAAGACTTACAAACAAAAGAAAAAAACCTCTTAACTTACAGGTAGCCTCCCGAGTGCATCCCATGTTTAGGCTTTTCACAGTATGAAGGTTTATTAAAATGCAGAAAGGTCTTTAAGAAGTTTCTTGCAATAACGCTATGCATTTACTGGAAGTATATTTGGTATAAATACATTTTGCCTCGTAACAGCTCAAAGAGGGCATACAATAGAAATCGTGTGTGTTCAGATGAAACCACAGAAGTACCTGTGATATGTTTTTGATATGTTATTCATTTTAATCCTAATTAATCTTCTAAATGAACAGTGGAAAATCTAAGTAGTCTTTAGAGAATATTATTAACTTGACTAGGTAGTAATACTAAAATACTTTCCAATTCAGTTGTTATGATAGCTTCTAGTTACTGTAGGCAAGAAGGAACTCATGGTTTATTAACTGAACAGCTTCCATACTTCCCACCACTTCATCACATTAGACATGTTATTAATGTGATGACGTGCAGTCACTTGGTGAGTCTCTAAATCAGTCTTGTCTGCAAAGTCTTAATTCTTATATTCTTCCTGTATAATTCTACATGGATTTCCACAAGTTTCCTCCTTGTACAAACAAAGCTGTGTAAATCTATTGAGTACAAGTGCATTTGATAGCGATCTTTTGCTTTTTTTCTCATACTAATGAAATAATTCATTTCAGAAAGAAATGTTTCTAGGAATTCCGACATTAAAATTGACATAAAATCGAAGTCTTTTTGAAAGGAATGAGTCAGTGTTTTAGATAAATTTGTTTGAAATCGCACCTCGGAAAATGGAAATATTATTGTCTCTGACAGAGCAGAATTACAGAAGCTTTCCCACCACTTCCATTCAAACTGGTAGCATGTTACACCCCAATGAAAAATGCTATTTTCATTTAACATTTAAAATTGATCAGGAATTGTTGAGGGCAAAGAATGCAATTGAGTCTGCTCTTTACTAGTATCTGTGAGAGAATCCCTGCTATCTTCAAACTTAACAAACCCACATTTTCTTTTCTCTGCCATATTCAAATTTTACCCACTGAGCAGCCACAAAGTTAGGGACACATCGATGTTGCAGTTTGCCCACAGTTCTGTCAACCTGCTAAAAATAACTCCCACCCACTGCGCTACAGCGCAGGTACTCATGTTTCTTGTGAGGCAGTGAAATGGACAAAGCACATCTGAGCAGTTTAGTATTTTCAAGTCCAAGATGCTTTAGCTTTAAGTTTTAAAGTTAAATGTAAAAAGTACAGCTTTTATATTTGTTCTAAAGGCATACAGCCCAATAGTCCCCAAAGTAGCACTTCATTTGGCTAAAAATAACATGTACAGGAAATTCTATTCTTTGTAAGGTAATAAATTGGGTTTTATATTGCATGAGAGTTTCCCCCTCTAAAAAATGGTTTAATTTGCTTGAGGAGAGTGTTTTAGGTGTGACCTGACCCACAGTATTTGGATATTGGGTGGACCATTCTAAAGCTAAGTGGTGCTTGGATCCAGGATTTTGATTTGGATAACAACTGAAAGAGATGCAGGTGAAAAGCAGAAGTCCTGTCACACAAAAGTTGGGAATTGAGTATTTGCTTTAACTCAGTGGGGGCAGCTTCCATACAGTGCATCTCACACACACAAAACCCACTGTAAGCCAGATCATCTCAAAACAAAATAATAGTTTTTTCCTCACAAAGGATACTGATTTCATTGTCTCTTTGCTGCAGAAGGTCTTTAAGTTTTTCCAGTTCATCTCCTGATTCTTTGTTAGTGTCTTCTTCAGAGATGTCTTGTGAGAACAGTTTTTTATCAGAAGTTGTGGGATGATTCATGAGTTGCTATTAGGAGAAACAAAAAAAGCATATCCTTTTAACTTTACCTCCAGCCCAGTATTATTCTACTCTGACATGGTCTACCTATGGTAAGAAAGGTAAATTCTAGGCTCTTGACAGAACAAAATCACGCCCCCAGTCAACTGTCAACTAATATCCATTGTGTCAAGTAGGGAATAAACTGTATTTGTTAAATCTTCACTACCAAGTGTACAGTTTACTTTACTCTTTCTAGACATAAATTCCAGTGTTCTCTGGTATCACAGAGCTTTCAATATTAACAATATAAGTAAAAATAAGTATTTAAGGACAAAAAAATTAAGATCAGAAATGCATACATTGTTTTATTGGAAAAACTGTATCCTAAAATACAGAACAGTATTACCTTCTATTGCTCTCCCCACTAATTTCACAATTAAGAAAGAATATCTTGTTTGCTCAATGATTCAGAAGGGCTTGCAACACCTTCAGGAGAGTTAGTGTAACAGATTCAGGGATTTAGTGGCTTTAATCTACATTTTTATATCTTTCGACCTAATTTGTCCAAAATAAAGCCTCTATAGCACTGGAAATACAGACAGGAACATCAAGCCATATACAAATACCTAGTCTGTGTTGATTCCAATAAGTACCAGTGCTCTATTACAATATATTGCAAGCTGAGATCCTTGCTGAGGTTTCCACAAAACGCTGGTGAATTTTTCCAACTAAATTTAAATTTTCTATCAGTCCTCCAGGCACTTCAAAGTTCAGTTGTTTTACCCTTTTCCAGCACCTCTCAACTGTATTGCATTTCTTTTAACACTTTTCAACCGTGAATGTCTTCAAGCTATTTTCACAGTGTCAGCTGCACTTCCATCTATGTCTTAAAAAATACCTTCATATGAATGAAGCAATACTTGATCTTGCGCATGTCAGAACCAACATCCAGAGTGCTATCAGGATCATTATCTTTGAGAAATGTTCCAATTAACTCATCCAACCTGAAAATACACAACATTTTTTAAGAGAAGAAAAAAAAGATATCACAAACAAGTGGACAACTCTGCAAAGTGGTGTGTCAAATACAATACAAAATGTACCAAGCTGCCAGATATTAGTAGGCTATTTTCCTTCATGGTCCATGCATTCGAAATGTACTTTTGTTCTGATTACTAAAAGCTGGATTTGATACCGGAGATCCTACAACTGCGTATCCAAACGTACTTGCATCTGCTAAGGAATAGTTCTAGAACTAACAGCATCTAAAAAGTAATCTTTTCTTCTTCTCATTTATTTTACAACCTTTTATTCTTTTGCTATCTCATAATTGACAAAACCTGTCAAGCCTGTCCTCTCAGAAGACTAGATTTTTAGAGGCTTTGGACATAGGATTCACTACTATGTATGATTATTTGTGCAAAGCAAAAGCCCACTTCCTTTTCTATTAAAATAGTCAGCAGACAGCATAGCTTTCATCCATAAAATTACCCGCTCCAACCATCAGGCAAAGCAAACTATCTTTTAATGCAGATATTTACAGATTTCTCAAAGACCTACTGCTCACAACCAACCTAAAGACCTAGTAATGAAGTAACACCAAAAACCACTCACTGGAGGAGAAAACTGAATAAAGAGATGGTCTCAACACTATCATCTGAAGATCAACACCAGGAATTTCACAACACCAGGAATTTCACTTCATACTGGAGATACCTTTATAAAAAAATACTTAGCCCCAAGATTTCACACTGCTCTGCTTAAAAAGTTGAAATTCATTCAGCTTGATGGGGAAAAGCCATGTTGGAGACTGTTTAATTAACTGAAATTCAACAGAAACCTAATTATGGGGTTAGGTATAAAGACTGAATTGAAAATTACTTAATTGCTTACTTGTCACACTTAACTGCTACAGTGGAAATATGCAGTATGTATCTGCATTTCAGAATTTGATACTCTTTTAAGGCAAGGTGGTCACTTATTTAAATTTGAAGGCATTTTGTTATACTGGGTGAGTTATGTCAGAAAAGGCTACATTAATCTGAAATAGAAGTAACTAACCACAAGATACTTGCACTGAAAGTATTAAACATAAAAAACCCCCTAAAAATACATTTTAGAAATCCTAAACCCTCTATTTTTGTGTAGAAACAAATATTAAAATAATAGTCTTTCATTTGTTGTAGTTAATAACATCAGCAAGCCAGCTGCTGCATTCTTCATTAATTATAGCTTACTGAGGCTCTCAATAAGGCTGCCATGCAGAATTTATGCTAATCAGAACTGGAGCATGGATAATCATAGCTAATTTCACACAACAGCAAAATCAGCATCATATGAAGATGTCTTATAACTCACAGAGATCCAGAATGGTTCCATTTTTTCCCTTTTCTCTTGTATGTTATAAGGTAAAGGAAGTTATAGAGCATTAAATATTTATTATTTAATGTTATTACAGTAGACGAAGCCTCAAAAGGCAATTTTTCATACATTTCCATTCTTACTTTTAGGACTACAAGGTTCTGCCCTGAGAACAGCAGGCCTAACTTATACTAATAAGAGCAAGGGTGTGCTGAGGCCTATTGCCAGAACCCTGCTGTATCAGAAAGAATAGTTTTCCCAACAGAAATTCCCCAAAGGAGGAAGAACATGAAAGTATCAAAGAAAGATCCATTTTCTGTGAAAAACAGCAGTAAACAAAGAATGAGGTTTTCTTTCTCAGTGCTCACCGGAAAAAGAAAAAACAGATTATACACATGCACACACACACACAAAAGCTTCCTAAGTCAATGCAAAGGGAACAGTATAATGTGAGTTAAGACATTAATTTAAAACTAATTTTGATAGTGGCCTTTTACATACTAGCATAGTACAAAAATAAAGGTATTGCAATGCTGATCCAGGCAAGTTTGAATCATGAAAACAGACTCTGAAACCACAAGCTGTGTCAAGCACAAGTTCTTATGTTGATGACTGGAAGAAAACTCGCCGTAGAATAGTCATAAACAGTTGAGATAGAAACATGTTAAACTAACAGTGCTCTCTTGTTAGTGACTGTGAATCAGTCCCAAATTCTTGGTCTAGCATTTCCCTCTCTATATTTTTTTTTTTTTTGGCAAATAATGTAAACACGCACTGTACTGCAGCTTGGGGACAGCTTTTACATTATCACCTTTATTTCTCTTCTGTTGCTTTCCACTCTTCAGAAATTCTTCTTTAATGTAGACTGCTGACCATTTAGACCATGCATTAATCACAAGAGCTTTCTATCCACATTATTTCAGATTCCACCCAATTTTTCTGATAGCACAACTGCAAAATGATTAAACGAGCACTGTGCTATTTCACTTTTACCCATTAATTAAATAACAGACTTCCACATTTTTAAAAAAAATCCGCTTCTGAATCAGGCATATGTTTGGATGAACCAGGATGCAAATTACACAGCTGAAATGCATCAGAAAAGCACTCCCAGCCAACTGAGAGTATGTTTTTAAAGTCTGGAGCTCTCAATAGCTTGCAGGATGCATGGTCTCAAATCACAGATTTGGAAGGACTTGTTTTGACCTTGCTTTTTGTGCCATGATTAATTTCTGGGAGAGCTTGCCTTTTAACCCCTGATCCACTGTATATTTATTATGTATTGAAAATAAGTTAACTTAAATAACAATTAATTTTGTGTGTCAGACGTGAAGTCTGTGACAAGCAAAATGGAAATCCAAGTTTATGAAAAATAGGCTGCTAACAAGGCAGTTACTAAAACACTTGTGGTAATCAGAGAGGTTGCTTTAATTAAAGAAGTTTGTTTAGCTTGATTTTCTAATAGTTTTCACTGGTAACATACTTGATATCAATTTTTCCTTGATATATTAATTCTGAAAATTATATTTGAGTTTAATAATGATGTCTGCGTTCTTTAAAAAAAGCAACTCCACATCTCTACAAATTTCATGACTCGATCTAAAAAACGCATGATAGTTGGCGCAGAATTACTATTTAGGAACAGCTAACTTGAAGCTAAGTTAGTTTCAGTATGGAAAGACCATGGAGGTTCTAAGTAGTGGATTTTATGAATAAGAAGATGAGAAAAAAGTAAGGTTTTTCCAGGCATTGTTGTCAACAGAATGACAGAAGACAAAAGTACACAGAATACATTTGAGCTGTCCCTGAGAAGAGCTGTAATACATTACTGACAGCTAGTGCACACAGACATATATAGAGGATAATGCTGTATTCTTTATCCAGAAATAACTGCTTAACCTCTAATTTAATAAAAGCGTGTTAACTCCTGGGTGAAATAATAATTAAGTTAACTAAATAGTGGAACCAGTTACATAAGCCCTGGTACAGGCTGCATTGATTTGGTGCAGTCTTAGAGCAGGGAAATAAGAGCAGTAAGTCCTTGAGTGTCTTCCATTTCTACAGTCTGGAAGATTTTTATGCTTTTTAAAATATCTATACAGTGCTCTAACAACTATCTATTACATGAGATTCTTCTGAATTAGATGGCAGCCATGTGACAAACAGATGTAAGATGAGTTTCTACACAGTCAAAAACCATTAATTTCAATGATGATCTTTGTATCAGTAAAACTAGGGGTGGTTTTGAACGGACGATAAAAAGACTAAGACTAGCTTATACAGGAAAAAAGTGCCTACAGTAATTCTAAACATGCAATTTTTTTGCAAAGAAGAAACATGTCAAGTAGCTTGCTGAGGAGATGATTTCCTTCTTCAACAGCACTTTATAAAAACAAGCCAAAAGCGTGTACATAAAGAAATGCTACTCACTGCCAGCTAATATTTGTGGCCATAACAGTAGTCCTCTTCTAATCACTGGAGTATAGGTAAAAGTAGCAAGAGAAAATTAACCTTCAGTTTATCAAAATTTAAAAAATTAAAATATCTCTAAGGTCGAAAGAACTTGAAATAAAATGAAAGGATGTAGGACAAGCATTCAAAAAACTACTCATGTGGATGAACATCAAGATATTCCTACAGTATAGATGGGAGAAGTAGTTTTGAAAAGATTCAGTAAAGTATCACTTACAGGTTATTAATTAGACATAGAGACTCAAAAGAAAAAGATTTTCAGAAGATATTTATAGTGCCATAAGATGCAAACAGGTACTTAGTAGCACTTTCAGAAGAACTCAGCTGACCAAATGTTCAATGAATTTCAGTGAGATTAAAAAAGCTCCTGTGATCACTTTTGACCACATGTATTTGAAAATTACCTCCAAGATTTTTTCAAGCATCTAAATAATCAACTAAAGCTATGTTATGTTTTCCCATACATCTCACTAATACGAGTTAAACTATATTTCATTATGATTCTTGAAACCGTATGACATTAGGTGACAGGTATAATTTTTAACATTAGCAAACCGTCTATCTTCCTCCCACTCCCATACTAAAACAAACTTACTAACCTTTGAAAAGAATTCTGCAGTTTATTATCTCTCAATAGTTTCAGTGTTTTACGTGATCAGTTGAAATGATATAAGATTTTTTTTTGTACTTTCGGTGGCCTTGGAACAAAATGCAGGATCACAGAAAAGTATTTACACTTACTTTAAGCATCTAGCTTAGGCACCTGCATCAGGAATATGAACTTTCTGTGTTGTCACTAAAGATTTCATAACATGTAAGAGGAAAAAATGTCCTCTAGAGAAATACATTGATTTAATAGCATTCTAAATCAGGCATCTGAGCTAGCAGTTAATGTGAGACTACCTTATTGCTATGATAGCTTCTTTTCTCTTGAATATTGATTGCCTACACAGCTCATGTCTGTCAGTCTGCAGAGCTGTGTTGACAAAAGGCAAGATGATACGCCTTTATTTCTTCCACCTTGCAACTGAAATTCAACACTGACATCAGCAAATAAGAACATTTGCTCTGCTTTGTAAAGGAAGCCATTTGTTCAACAGCTTAAGTATGAGTAACTCTGAAAGCTTTATATTGTACAACAGTGCAATATTGTTAATACCATGATAGCATACAGATGTCACGATGTCGAAACAGAAAAATGAAAGACAGAAAGAAGTAATGAGATATCCAGGATTTAAGTAAGATGAACAATATATGACTGTTGAAGTAAAAAATAGAAGTGACTGTAATAACATATGTATCTGAAAGAAATAAGGTAAAGTTATTAATAAATTAAAGTGCTAAGCCAGTACTTCCGGTCCCATTCTTAGAGAATTCCAACTGGCAAAGGCTCTGGAAGCGTAGGTGCTCTGGAACACAGGACCTTGATTTGAAATCCTGACTTTCTGGGCACAGATTGTAAATTGCTAGGGAGCTCATTTATATGATTAAAAAAAATAAAAATCCCAAATGAATAAAAAGACTCTCCCTTTTACTTTTGGCATGCATTTTACAAAAGAAAAAAACATCATTTGAAGGTAATTTAATTTTATTCTAAAGCATAATGCAGAAGCCTGCAAGAGTACAATTTCCTTGTGTTTGGGCTGTATGATGTTATTTTTTATTTTTTAAAAATAGTCCAAAGATCCCCTTTTTTATTTTTTTCTCCTAAACAAGAAACTAATTCTCCAGCTCAAAGAAATATTTAGATCAGCCCTTTACAGCTAAGGAAGTAGATGGTAAGATCCAAAGCAAGCAATTCAGATTTTGGAAGCATTTTATGAACTACATTCTGAACCACTTATGTAGTCTAGCTGGATTTTTTATGTTTTGCTTTTTAAATAAACAAAATGAGAGCAGCAGAATTCATTTATGTTTAAAATCTATGAGAATAAAATAATAAAATTAAAAATATGACATACTAATAGAAATGCTTACCATTTAACACAGAATTCTGAAATAATTACAGGCAGCTGTAGCTTTAGTCACATGACTAAGTTGTGTTGTATTATAATTTACCATTCACAAGAAAAATCAAGAGCATTTGTTTTTCATTTTTTTTAAACAGTGAATGACAATACAACATTGTAGTGATTCCTAGGAAAGCCTATTTGACACATTTTTTCCTTCCATTAAATGAATAATAAAAAAAAAATAAAATCCCTGAGGACACATATTTGGTTTAAGTGTGGAAAAAAAACAACAAAGGAACCTCATCTTATTCATATACTGATGTCAATCACTTAGCAAATTCAACTGCATTGAGTAGCCCACTGATTTCACCTAGAATGCCCTGAACATAAACAAATGGAATGAAGCTCATTATTGCAAGAAATGTTTGGCATTTCTTAACTTAGTAAGTCAAGAAACATACAAAATAAAATTTTAACATATTATTAACACTTATTTCCTGGGCAATCACCAACATTTAACTCCTGCAACAGATGAGGAGAGCAAAAAACCTAAGCATTTTGTCAGATTAAAAAAATAATATTGGATCTACACATGAACCACTGGACTCGGTTTCTTTTTGGCATCCGTCTTCTACTGGAAAGTGCCTGAGACAAAGACTTGTGCAGGACAACTAAATAAATATGTACTTAGTGCATATTTAGTGCATTTTCACTGACATGATTTGTACCTTTGACCAACTGTGTTCAGAATCAAAGAATAAATTAAAAAAACTGGCACAGAATACTTTCAGCAGATTAATTTTGCTCTGACCTCCCTTAAAATATGTGTGATGAATCAGAATAAAAAGAATTAAAACATACTTCTTATTAGTTAATTATTTGCAATAAAATTAACTCCAGTAAGGCTTTCATTAAAGTCTAGGAATTCTGAAAAAATCTACATAAACTTGGATTATTTATAGAGAGAGAGATATATATATACATATATACATCTTGAGGTACAGATTATTTAAGTTTAAACAGAAGATATAACAACTAAGCAAAAATGTCTAAATACTATTTGAAATCCATAATAACCTTAATTAGAAATTCCTCTCTGTCATATTAAAAAGTCGTCAATAATAATAAAAAAAAATCCCCTACAATACTAGTCCCCTAAGAACTATTCTCAAGTGGCAACTTGAATTAAAGCACAACACAGTATGTTTCATTATTACCTATACTATGTTTCTTTTCCTCATCTCCTGTCATAACAAACCGATCTATATGTCTCCTGATAAATAATATTATTCAGGTTTCATTATAGATGCAAAACTACATGCAAATCATAAAACAGACATGTTTTAGCCTTTTTTTGTAAGCCTTCATCCAGGTCAATACTTCTGTGTGGACTACTCACTTGTGTATTTATTCTTTAATGTGAACTCTTCAGATAATGAGTAGCTCCAAACTCAGATGGTCAGTCTCAATAAACGGAAGTGCCATAAACATTTGTCATGTTCTGTATTGACAGACTCTAACTGGAGACAGAGCACTTAGATGCTACTGGCTGATTGTCATAAATGCTCAGAACATTTACGGATCTCAACTTCAGACATGTAAAATCAGTGTGGTCACAAATGTTATTGCCATATAAAAGCAAGCTCAAAAAGTATGCATGTTCAAAACCACAGAAAGATATTTTCATTGAAGTAATGGCTTTTTATACTATGATTTGATTACACATTCATTTGGGTGTTTAGTCCACATCAGTTGTTTATGTGAGCACTCTGTTTGCAAGACATACAAATGTAAAACTCATAAACCCCGACATTTGATATTTTCCTCTACTTGAACTGCTTTTAAAAACATTGACTTAGCTTGTGACATTCCATTCAACTACAGCGTACAGTACCAATAAGCCAGTCTGACTCATGTATATGATAGTAATTCTCTAGCACTATCTCTGGCTCTCTGCTTGAAAAACCTCTGTATATCCAATTTTTTTGTTTCACTTTAAACCATATCAAAAATAATGATCCTTGAACAATGCCATTTTATAGCATTGATGACTGATGAGGTTAATTGTTTGAGGTCATTCTTGTTTGCTAGTGATCTTCAGGAAAAGTATTATATCCCAGTCATCAGTACTGAAGTGTTGTTCTATATTTTAATTGCACAGCGCTTGTTCCAAGAAAGAACTTATTTTTAAAACAATGAACACATGTGGTACATGAGCCTGAGTAAACACAAATAAATTATAAATTCAAAATTTAAAATTCTGTGTTGACCTAATATAGCTGAGGTCCTTGGAATTTATTTCTCATTCTGCATCTTATTACAGGTAGAAAGTCATGAAAGTCTCCTCCCTGCTTCCTTCTGAAGTAATCGGATGCAAAATTCCTTGCTGTGATCTCAGTAGAAACCTTTTCTGACAGTGCAATGCACCACCTATTGTGCTACGTAGATAAAAAGGAAAGACGTACAACTAATACACTGTATAGTCACATTTCTGAAACAAGTCCTCCCTGTGTGCTATTGTTCAACTGTATGCAGATGGGACCTTCCTAGTTTTTCTTTGCATGTTCATAGTAAAAACTTTAATCAACCATTAACCCAATCCCATTCATAAGACTGCCATTTTCGTGGCAAAAAGTCAGCTAGAAAATCTTAGGAAGTAAGATTCATGACTGTGGTCTTAAAAAACCCATTGACAGGGTTTTATAATAATGTTAGCAAAGCAAATCTTTAAAGGAATATATAGATTATTTAAGCATGTCTGAATAAAGTCGCTGAGTCAGTCATCTTCTTGAGGACTAGTTCTGTCAGGGCAAAAAGAAACTAACTAATAAGGGCATTTAATTCTTCTTGTAATAAATAAGAGATACCTCTCAGTTCTTGCTGTTTCTTTAATTTTCTTTCTAGTCTTGGTCACATCTAGTGCTACTCTGTAATGTTATTTGTGCATTTGACTCCCATATGTTTGGGCAGAATGATAAATATATATTAAACCAGTAGGAAATGAGGGGACATGGTTAGAAGAATATCCTGGTAACTGCCTATGTTGAAAATTACTCAGATTAACAGTATATTAAAAAATTATATATATAAATAATGCTACCTCACTCCTCATCCTTGATATGGATGTCATTTTGTTTCTGAATTAAAACAAAGTAAGAATTAATAATGACAACGATACACATGAGAAACTCAAGGTTCAAGGTAACACCTTGTCCTCATGTCTCCAGAATCTTCTGTATTTCAGGAAAATGTTAGCACTGACAGCTGTCTTTTGAACCACTCCCAAGAGAAATAAAAGTAAGACTAAAAATTCTCACAGCTTCATTTTGGTTACCATTAATGTATTACCAAACAAAATTAGGCAGTTACTACTTTCTTTATAGAGATGAGGTACAGAGATTAAGTAGGTCCATCCTACAGAATAAATTTTTCAAAACTGGAAACTGAATTAAGTTATTTTGAACATTTAGACTAAAGTAAATATTTCTACATTATACATAGAAAGATCTTACACTCTGTACTGATCTGTTACAGAAAGCTGCAGGATGTTAAAATACTTACATGTGTTAATACTGCATTTTCAATAGCATGCTCTGTACAAAGAAAAATGAACATTTGGCTTTTAAGACACTGATTAATTGTGGATCACAAATGTGAGATTTCTTTTGGTTTATGTCAAACTAACACTGCAGCAGGATACTTTGTAGCACAAGAACATTCCTTGAACTCTACTCAGATCGCATACCCAGTTTTGAGAGAGACTGTTTTTCATTCTGCACTATTATACAACACTTCTTTTTGCCTGGCACTTGACAGGCATTCCCATCCTTTGCGTTTACTTTACTTCACTTCCTCAAAGCTGAGGCTGCAAAAACACAGCCAGCAGCCTCATAGAGCTTTTCATGGAAAACTGCCATTGTAAACTGGCACCTAACTTCACTTTATTATTCACTCAGGGAAGTTTAAAACTCTGAGATGATTTTAAATATTTATGCCAGTAAATGAAAAGTAAACTGACGAAAAGTATAATAATAAAAGAAAAAATGAAAACAATGTAAGCCATTACTGAAGTAGCTCTTCTTGTGAAAGCTCTGACGTTCTTTGCTTGCCAGTCACCAGCTCCAACTCATCCTTCAAATCCTGGATCTCCTTTTTCAGCTGGACAATCATCTGTAAACAGCAAGGCATAAACCAAGCATCATCTACAAATAATAGCTGGTTCATGATTTTTGCATTAGAAGGCTGACTTTAGGTAAATATTATATTTTGGTTTTATCTTTTTTTAAACAAGGTCTCTTTTTTTAAAAACTGTTAAAATGCCTAAATACACCAAGCACCTTTTTTTTCCTTTTTCCATTTATAAACCAAAGAAAAGTCTTCCAAACTCAGTAAATTCTTGTGCTAGAAGACATGGCTGTAGAGAAAGAGTTCAAAAGATTTTTTGCGAAAGAGAAATATAATTTGACTTGGGAATAAAAAGAGCTTCTCTGTCTTGTTAGTTTTGCCTGTCAATAACGAAAGGACACTTTAGAACTGACATCTTTGTTAGAGAAAGGGCAACTACACACCAGAAGTGGTTTTTTTTTTTACTTTCCCTTTAGAAATAGAATTTTATTAATTCTTATTAATAAATCCTTATTAATAGTCTACTAATTATTAATAAACACATTAGAATTATAGCATACTATACTTGCAGGATGCATCAGTTGCTAACAACAAACTAATATCATAAGGCAACAAAATTAAATTGCATTAATAAACAGTAATGATTGCGAGAAAATTGCTTGGAGAACTGAACTCGATTTTTAAATTCTAATAGTTCATTGTTGGAACACTACTTTGGGAAAAAAAAGTCTGTGTAAAACCATATTTTACAAATGAAAATACTTTAAATATGCATTTGGTTATTTTAACTCTAGACCTACTGTTAACGTATTTTTTACAACAGAAGTATGAAAGGCTAACTTATAATATTTTATTTAAGAATCTGTTAAAGTGATGAACTGTTAATTAAAGAAATTTTAAGAACTCTTAGAGAATATTGCAGAAAAAATGCTATAATCTAATTTTATATTGCCCCACTGTGGTGCCACACACTGATGTAGTCTGTGCTACTTACTGAGTCAAGCAAATAAAACTTGGGGCTGGAGTATAAAATGGTAGACAGCTGAATGACAGCACCATCTCTGTTCAATGCCCAAATTTGTTAGCATGATTAACTTCAATCTGACAATAACAGAAATACTAATTTCATGATATGGATAAAAGATTTTCAGATATTATTAAGACAAGCAAAAATCTACGGAAGCAGAACAATTAAATTTCTATTTTACATGAATGCCAGAGAAGATGAGGTTTAATTCAAGCTCAAGACTTTTATTTTCAGTTTAAATCTTGGGTCATGAGTGAGAGAGGTTCAAAGATGAGTAGTTTAAAAGTACAATGGATACAAATTCATCTTCTCTAGTAAGATAAAAAGTCAGGAAGTCTCCATTATGTAGAATAAAGTTTACATAACAGTCAGACTTAGCTCTATCAAGAAGTATTATGAACTCCCTTTATAAAGCATGCATTCAACTCACAGATGATAAAAACTGCCAATAAATTGTGTTGGATTTTTATCGAAAAAAAAAATCCTAAGTTGAGCAATTTACTGAATAATCAGGTTGCACGCTGGGAATGTACTTAAGGTAGTCAAGATGGGCAACAAATTCCACAATGAACACAGAGCCACATAAAGTCAAGGTACCTGTGTACCCCTGCCTTTTCCACAAGCAGGGATGGTTTTCTAACTCTCACGAGTCCACTTTGCTTTACTTGCTAAATGATCCTGCAGAGCAAGACATACCAAACTTGCGGAGTATAGCTCCACAGGATGTAGTAAATGCTCAGGAGCCTGAATGTGTTCCACCTCAATCAAAGGCTTCTGTGGCCATGGAAGAAATGTTTTGCATGATTTGCTACTATAAAGCCTATGTAGGAAAGAAAAAAGAGGACGGACAGATAGAAATGAAGAAGTTGTTCAATGCCTACTGGGTTTATTTTCTGCCTTTTCTCTTTTCTTAAATTGTGATGCTGTTACTATTAGAAATTTCTTGGAGAGATAAATAAATAAATACATAAATAATAAAGAAAAACAGCAGAAAACCTGACAAGAATCTTCTATTCCCATTGAATTTCAAGGACAAGAGACAACAACAACAAAAAAGTACAATCATTAACAGTAACTGAAACATGCTAATTACCATCAAATAACAATTAATGAAATCATTAATCATCTAATTCCCAAGTTTTAAACAACAAATGCTTCTTACATTATATAACCTAACATTCTGCAGATTCTAGAAATCCTATTTCTATCTGCTTTACTTATCTTCATTTTTTCTCCTAATGGTAACTTCTCCGAATTCTTTCTTCCTATCCAAAATGTTCCTTGAACCAGTTTCAAGGAAGAACTGTATCTGTATGTTTCTTAGCTTTATAATACACAAATTGTTTCAGTGCAGCAGTGTGCTTCCACCCAGTGACTAGAAATCTTAGTATATTTTAAAGTGTTTCAGAGCCATCCAATTATGTGTGTTTCTGATTTAGAAATTAACACTCGGAAAAAAACAACACAAAACTGATTATGAAAGTGACCATTACTCCTCAGATGCTTTAATAGTTGGCAAAGCCTTTAGAGGTTTTATAAAGGTCCACTTAATTATAATTATGTCCAAAAGAAAAAAACCAGAATGGTAGTTATTTTATAGAAAATAGTTGGAACTTGCATCTAAAAACAATTTATTGGAATGATTCACTATGAAATTCTCAATATCAATTTGACTGCTATTGATTATTAAAATGTAAAACAAGCAATCTCCTTCCCTCCACCCCCAGACAACTCTCACCAATCTGGGGTCAATTTCTTCATTAAGAACTGCTTCATTCTTAATAAGAGCAACTCGTTGTGCAAATCTGCAGGTTGATATAGATTCCTGGAAGGAAAAGAAAAATAAAAGAGAGAGAAAAGAGAAGAATTTCAGTTAGCTTTGCACCAGGTAAGTAGACCAGACTGCTAATGAAGTCACTAAACTATGTTTCTATTTTTTGAGTATTTTTCAGAAATATTCTATCATTTCATATTCCAAAATAACAATATTCAAAGGAAATTAGGTTAGCATATTAATGGCAGTGACATATAAAACTGTTAAATCATAGTACACGTTTTATTGATCCAGTTAATCTCCTGACCAACTGTGTTTCAGATAAGTCCCTGACTGGTACTATAGGATAAGAAAGCCATGGTATTTAGAAGGTAGTAAGGTTTGAATGATGAGAAAAAGAGAAAATTATCTAGAACTACTTTTTTGTTGTTGTTGAAAATGGGACTAAAAGACAGTGGGAAAAGAGATGAAGGGAAGAGTGGAGGTCCAGGAAAAATGAGAAACAAGCTGGGAGACTTGGAACTAGAAGGCATACACGAGAACTGTGACACCAGATAAATGCCAGATGAGCTAGGATGGGGTGCAGGAGAAAGGAAGGAAAAAAAAAAAGATACAAGACTGAATTTGTGGAGGAAACTCTGTGACAACCAGTGTGTACTCCCATCTAGGGCACAGAATGAAATCAAAGATCCTTATATGTATTGTTCCTCCTTTGAAATCAGCTGATACTTGAATGTCAGACCCTGCTAGAGAACTGTATGATAAAACTTTCTGAGATGTGCTATACTGCATTTAAAAGGGAATTTACATCTACTTTACTACTGTAACAGAACTGATTTTCAGAATCAAAGTAATTATGCAGTTTTCAGTCCCCCAACATATGAAAATACCAAGTTAAATGTTATGTTCATATAGTTCTTTTTCCACAGGACTTCTGTCTCTTTCAGTGCTTGAAGGGGTGGTATCTGAATTAGGGTCACATGAGGAAAAATGCTAGTGTTTCTTGCCAAAACATAACTTACACAGAGAATCAAAGGAAAGGAAGGCCTTTCAATTAAGAGAGTTGTACACAGTATTAGCCGGACTCTCTGTTTGCCTCTGCTGTACAGTTCCTGTGCAGTGATGATCAGCTAATGTGATTTTAATTAAGTTCTGCAAATATATTGAGTACAGTTATATGTACAGTGCTCATATATACATTTCCACCAGATCTCTTTGCCCTGTTTAGTGTGAAGCATACACTAAATTAATGAGTAGCTAATCAATTCAGTTCTCGACGTTCAATATGGAAGCTTACAATTTATTTATTCTATGCCATGAAAACAGTCATCAAGCCTGACATCTAGTTTCCTAATCATTTTTCTATAACGCTTATCATCACAGCACCTGAGGGCTTTACAAGAATTAATCAATTAATCCTCTAATTATTGCTTTACTGCAAGTGTGCGGAATGACTACACTTAACAGAAAGGAAAATAAAGCAAAAAATACAAAAAAATTTATATGCAGTTGTTATCAATATACAATGTTCTTTTCAAAACAGCTTCCATTCAGCTTCAGCTACAGCTTTATTAAGTAATATATCTATAATTCAGAATCAACATCTTCTTCAGGCACTCCACAAAACTAGCACAAAAAATGTGATGTACTGATTTGAGAAATTCTGTATAAACTCTTTGGTAGAAGTAGGGATATAAATTAGTTCTCTAGGATAATATTCCATTTGTCCTCTTCCTATGAGGGCCCTTTCATACTTTGAGTTCTCTGCTTCATTTGCAAGAAACAACACTAGATCCTTAAGAAAGTGACTTTTATTATACAACTTCAATTCCCACTGGGCAGTAGTTCTGTCCTGTGCTTCATTTGTGAATGAAATGTATATCCCATGGAAAAAAATAAGCAAACATGCAAACCAAGCACAATGACTCATGCACTATCCTAATTCTGACATTGACTCACACTGAATCATTAATTGATAGTAATTGACTTATCATCTGTTTATATTATTCAGACGCTAATTTATCATCTGTCTATATTATTTGGACATATCAGATTATGGAGATTAAGGAAGAGATTTTAGTTTTTCTTTATTTTTGGGAGGACTGAAGAATAAGATCTGTTGTGTGGATTGTATATGTTAAAGCAAGAACATGAAAATTGTCAGTAGCTTACTCTGCATAATTGCTTGGGCTAAACATTCCCAAAATAGAAATCTAGAACACAACGTGAGATACATATATCTGATGGATTGATATACAAAAGGGTGCTATCCCACAGAGCCTAAAATAAAATTAACAAACTTACCCAGTTGCATTTGTAACAAGACAATATGCTTGCATAATTATAGTAATGTTTGCAAGTCTGAACAATCTGTTTTCATTTAACAGCAAAGTCCACTTTCTAAAGAAAAAGAAGTCTACAACTAGATTAAGTATGGTTTTAGTAAATGCTTTCCACTGTATTTCAGAAAACAGTCTTAGGCTAAACAGTTTTTTTCCTTGTTTATTCACATTAGAATACTTTGATGTTAATAAAACCAGGAAATAAATATATTATAAATGGCTTTGAGTGGGGGTTCTATGTATTCACATCAATACATATTTTAGAAAAAAATAGACTAGACTATTTCAGTTGACCTACAATGATCATCTAGTCCAACGACTTGACTAAATTAAAGCATGTTGTTAAGGGCATTGTCCAAACACCTCTTAAATACTGGCAGGCTTGGGATGTCAACCACCTCTCCAGCCTGGTCCAATGTCTGACCATCCTCTTAATAAAGAAATGCTTCCAAATCCAGCCTGAATCTCCCCTGGTGCAGCTTTGAACCATTCCCATTCATTCTATCGCTGGATATCANAACACCTCTTAAATACTGGCAGGCTTGGGATGTCAACCACCTCTCCAGCCTGGTCCAATGTCTGACCATCCTCTTAATAAAGAAATGCTTCCAAATCCAGCCTGAATCTCCCCTGGTGCAGCTTTGAACCATTCCCATTCATTCTATCGCTGGATATCATGGCAAAGAGCTCAGTACCTCCCTCTTCGCTTTCCCTCCTCAGGGAGTTGTAGAGATCAAAGAAGCTTCCTTTGCTTCAAATTAGACAAGCCCAGATTCCTCAGCCGCTCCGCACAGGACATTCTTTACAGCTTTTCATCTGCTTTGTTGCCCTTCCCTGGATGCATTCAGGGCTCTTCACATGCTTCTTAAATCATGGGGCCCAGAGCTGCACGCAGTGCCCAAGGCGTATGCAGACACCAACACCGCATACAGCAGGATAATCACCTCTTTGGACCTGCTGGTTGTGCTGTGTCTGATGTGCTCTGTGATGTGTTGCCCTCTTGGCTGCCAGGGCTCACTGCTGACTCACACTGAGCCTGCTGCTGACCAGCACCCCCAGAACCCTTTCTGCATGGCTGCTTTCCATCCACTCCTCTCCCAGCTGATGTTTGTGCTGGGCATTACTCCACTGTAGGTGCAGAATCCGTCATTTTAACTTGTTAAATTTCACCCCATTAATCATAGTCTGATGTTCCAACCTATCTAGATCCCTCTGCAAGACCTCCTGTCCCTCAAGAGAGTGAACAGTGACTCCCAGTTTGGTATCATCAGCAACCTTGGTAATGGCTCATTCAAATCCTGCATTCAGATCAATGGTGAATATACTGGAACAGAACTGGCCCTAGAACTGAACCCTGAGGAACATTGCTGGAAACCAGTCTCCTGCCAGATGTAGCCCCATTCACTACAATCCTTTGATAAAAAATACAGACCTTTTTGTAAACAAAGAGAAGAAAACATCACTACACATAATTCCAGGGCAGGAAATTAGTGAAGGGACATAAAAGTATCAAAAAAAATTTCCATAAGTCCCAAACTACCCCACCCAATTCCCTCTCCAGCTGTCTACCATACTCAATGCAGTCTTGACTCCAAAGAAATCTAATAGAAGTTCTGTCAAGGCTTTCAGTGGAAACGCATTTTCATAGCTCAAAAATTTATTAATCAGGAAATCAGTAAATTAAAAAAAAAAAAGAACAGTTCATTACTAGGCGCAAACCATTTCCAAACTGCTCCTTGACTTGAGGTTACTTAGAGAAAAGCACATTTCCTGAAGGATATGTCTATATCCTAGTGCAATTTCCACAGATAAAATTATCTCCTGGAAACAAAGTTAATTTTGTTTTTTTTAATAAGGATAAGAATTAAAGCATACACATTTGAATTGTAAACTACAATAAAATTCAAAAGAGCAGGATCATTAGAGAAGAGGAATTCTTTTTGTTCAAAATAGATAGAAATAACATACATCTATGTTTCTTTTGTCTACAGCGAGTGTTGCTATCATGGCAGTCATGCAGTTTCCTCCCAGGCTGTCTCTTAGCACTGAGGTCATCATAGAGTTTCGGTAAGGAATGTGGGACCGGTTTTTCTCTGCAAGGGCAATTATTACCTAAAAAATAGCAAAAATAGAAAAGACTTGGAAATTTATATACCTATTAATGAGTGACACACTAAAGAACAAAAACAATCTTCTCAGGAACTTCTGATACAATAAAACTATGCTTCTGCACCTTAGTTGCAAAGCCACTGGTTTTATTGAACAAATTTCAACTTAAATTTCAGCGTGTTTATATGTCTTTGTAGGAGCTGGACCTGAAAGACCAAATAAATTAAATTTTATCATACCCTAGCCTTACAGTCTCTCAGCAACATGGAAACTGAATAAACTCAAACCCACAGATTTTCCTAAAACACAGGATCTTACTGAAAGTCTTCCTCATACTTTTTTGTCTTAACAATAAAATATGAATAGAATTCAAAAGATAAGATAAAAAAGAAAGAAGATTAAAAAAAAAAGAAAATAAAAACTTCCTCAATATTTGCTAAAGCATGCTTTAAAAACTACACATTCTTAAAGCATGTGCTTCTTAGATGGGTTGATACATTTATTTCCGAGAAAACGTCTTGGAAAGCAAAGCACAAATAAAAGGGTGCATGATTACAATGTACTGCTGGAAAGAAACGATTCAGTTTAGAATGTATATGCCTTGGCCAAAAAGGAAATTGTACACCTCCTATTCTCAGTTTCCCTTCTCAGCTGTTTACATTATGGGACCTAATTATTATTAAATAAAAGGCTAGATTACCCTACGATCTCCTGTGATATAAAAGATTCAAACTGTTACCTGGCCAAGGACTGTACTGAAAAACTGTAGCTATATGAGTTGTGCAAGCTCTCCTAAATGATTAGGAGTTGGTTTTCCTTTAATAAATACTACATTCCAGTTTATATTTAATTTATGCTGCATTTACAAACAGTGTTATTTTAGAAAATTTAGTAGCAACCTTTTTGTGGTACTAGTTTCTCTTAACAGTCTTCAGAAAGTTAGAAGTTAAAAACTATAAATCTTACACTGGCAGCCCTGAGAGACATGAATGCATAATATGAAAATTACTGTTTTGTAAAGGAATCTTGAAGGCCATTCCTGGATCAAGGTTTTCAAATCTCATATATTACAACTTGTTATATAGAAAGATGTTAAAACTTTATTGGTTTATAATACTGCATAGAAACCTCATAGTAGTCTAGTGCATACATTAATAAGCACACTCTCAGCCTCTGCCACACAGAGACTATAATCAGAACAGACAAGATGGGAAAAGATATGTTATTTCCATTAAAAATGGGAACTTTCTTACAGAGAATATCATTTTTTCTGAAGCTCATGCAGGAAGTCTGTAGTCCAGGTGGAATCTGAATCCTCCCACACTAACACTGGAAAGCTTTGTGACCAACTCTTACGATGCAAAAGCCACTGTACTGTCATAACACAGAAGATTTTGGTCCCTTTAGTAAACCTCACCTAAATCACTGATCAATCTTTACAATCCAATTAAGCAATCCAGAATAGAAAGAGAAGAATCTGAAGGAGAGAGAAATAACGTTCGTTCATAAAGTGAGAGAAACCACCTCTCTGATGTCTGTACAGACTCTGAACCTGGGTCCTCTAACAGCTACTAAATATGATAATTGGAAAACTGTCTCATTTAAGAAGGCATTATTGTCCTTTTAATATAAAAAAGGGTGTTTTTTGGTTTTTTGTTTGTTTTTTTTGTTTGTTTTTGTTTGGTTGGGTTTTTTTAAATACTGGTAGATCTGAGCTTAATAATATTACTAAACCAGGGCTGTAATATGCAATATGCTGATTGAAATCAACATAATTTAAGGCAGAAAGTTTCATTTTGAGTGGGTCAAACAAACCTCTTTAAAGTTTAGTTAATTTTTCAATGTGGAAGCTGTCAGTACTATAGTTACTCACATCCCATATGACACGTTATCGAGTAGAGTAGGTACACTCACAAATGATTTCACTGAAAAGTATGGAAATATTGTCAAGCATAAAGGAAGGCCTGAGACTCACAAGTGGTTCTGACATGATATGAAGTGTGCCCACGGGTCCCTGTTCTTGTCCACATCCTTTATGCAAGGCATAGATCTGCACCAGTATCTCATGCCAACAGGCAGCCAGAACACCTTCTCAGAGTGTCCTCAGGAGACGAGGATTTTGGGGTGCTTGCAGGTACAGAGCTATCAGGTACATCTGTATCTTCCTGTTTAGTGTATCAGATGCTCTGAAGCTATATGCCTGTTCCAGAGGTCTTTTTTTATGTCTCCCATCCTATCTCCCATTTCTAGTAGAGTTTAGCTGCTTAAGCTCTGGTTTTCACAGCAAAAAAAAAAAAAATCAAACTCTGTTGCTGATGTCTTGTAGTTAATTACAAGCATTCTTACTTTTTGGGCAACATCTGTTTGTTTCCAACATATACTACAGGTCTTGCTGGAAATAATTCACCCCAAAATCATGATTTTCTAATCAGAAACAAATGCATATATTTCAATTTAAATTATTTAAAAGTTTCTAGTTTTTATGTTACCCTGGTGTCTGTATGTTTATTAGGAAACATCAAACAGAAAATGATGTTTTCTATAAGATATGATGACTGGCAGTAATTTCAAATTTTATTAAAAGAACCTTTGGTAGGTATGGGTAGCAATCATTCCCTAATGAGTAAAATCATTCAACATTCCCTAAATGGAACACGTGTTAAATGACAGTTAACAGGCATATTCATTAAAGCAGCGAGAACATTGTACTCTATTATTTTGGGGAAATAATTCCATTATAGTGTCAAATCATGTGGCAGTATCACTCTCAATTCGCAACTCTAAGTCTGGTCCAGGATGCTCTATGTTGTGCATCAGAATGGAACATCTACACACACAGTTACAATGCAGTTGTAATTCCAGAACATGCTACTACATCTCTCAGACAAAGAAAAGCTACCCAGACATGGTATTAGGGACTTTTAAGTTCCTGCTGCCATTTTAGATTAGCTGCATGACACTATCTTCATTTTTCTCTAGACATAGAGGCCACTTGGAGAAAAAGTGCAGTTGATTTATTTGGAGATTTTTTTAACACACTGTGAATATTTAACAAGCAGACCAAGTGTGGTAACACAGAGCTGTTTTACCATTGCCATCTCAATAAAAATCATTTCACATGACTGTTTTATTATGAAAAGTGTTTAAAAACCTCATAACTCATCACTAAACCACCAGTAGACAACTAAATATTTAAGTATATAAATAAGCTGATTTGGAGGAATCTATATACTTTAATATTAGTCACTGAAGGGTCAGAATTGAATGGTTTAATTCTCACTGAACAAAGAGTTATTTTTTATAGTCTTCAGTGGTCTTTTATTCAGTATCAGAAAACATTTTTATTAATGATACACAATCACAGAAAGAACCCAACATGCTTATTTCCAACTGTAGTTCTTCTAAAATAGGAATTAAAAGTTGCATGGAAAAAATATTTTTAGTTTCTACAGCACTTCAGACCAGAGTATGTCAAAACACACTACATAGATTATTAAAGTCAACTTCATATAAGCTCATGCCATGTTGCATTATAAATACATAAAAATCATACAGTAAATAAGAAGGATCCTGAGTATAATTTGTATGATTCTGTTGCAGTCCATTTTAGAATCACTAATCCTTATCACTCCCGTTGAGTACAACTGAAATACAGACTTTTTTTCCAAGGTAAAATTTAAACAAATGGGGGGTCTGAAAAAAATTGAGGATAATAGTAAATGACTGACTGCCACCTGCTGTGCTTTAAGCTTCTTCTTTTGACAGACGAAATATCTCTCATTGTAGGTTAAATGAAATGCAAGAGAGTTGTTCTTGTTAACAGAAAAACACATAACACAGAAATGAAAAATATTCTTCCCAGCAAGCAAAACAAACAGTTATACTTCCTAATCATAATTTTAAAGAATTGTCACACGTCGACACCTACAAAATTTTCTGCATTTATGGATTTCCTCAATTGTATATTTTACTAAATAACACATATACTGACATGTAAATTAAAAAGGACAATTTTCAGAGTTATGCATTTTTTCTTTTCTCTACCCCCTTATTTCTCCCACTAACTGAAAGCCTCACAGATCTGATATGGTTGTACATAAAAATTTTTAAAGAAGCCTTAGGAAAAAATACTGTATTCTCCATCAGAATCCCCCAAAATAATTAATTTCTGTCAACAAGAACAGTGTTTACTGTACTGTGAAAACAATATTATGTACTCAGTCTTAGGAAGAACTTAATTTCTTTTACGGGTGTGCGGTCTGAAATCAACACTTGAAAATCTTCAATGATTGCGAATTAATAGCACAGCATTCATAAAAGAGATTTCATTCATTGCCAAGTGTTTCTTACCCTTGGTGTTTTACAGTATTCTAAACATCAAACATACAAAGCATCACAGTAGATCAGGGAGATATATTTAAAAAAATTTAATAATAATGACAATTAATTATTATCAATAAAACAATTAATTTAAATAATAATAAATTATAAATTATTTAATTTTTGTAAAAATACGATTAATAATACTCATCATGGTTAATAAAATCTTTCATATCCAAAGTTTCCATTCACTGCTACTATCTGAAGAATTTTTTTTCTCAAATTAGTAAGATTAGTTGGGAGTAATCTATTTTCTCAATATTTGCCCTTTCCAAAGAGGAAAAATAAAAAGTAGCAGTGAAAGGAGGATAGGGATTTTAGCATACCTTGAATCAAGAGGCTAACTGTTTTCCAGTAACAACAGCTGAATAACAAAGATTTGTGGAGATTTATTATTATCATTGTAGTTACATCTGTGAGTAGTAATAACTAATTATGGTAGTTACTCCATAAACACATTACCAAAGGTAATTATCAAAGATACTCATTAGTAGAGGAATACAACAACATACAGTAGAAATTTAGAGCCTAGAAATTTACCCTATTACAACGCTTGAACCAAATAAAACCAAAACACTTCAGTTCACTGATGTTTGAGTGATACATCCTGATCCCAGCAGTGGAAGGGGAAGAAGATTACAAAAGAACATTTTATGTAGACATATGGATGCAATCTTTCAAATATCTTTAGTATTGCAGATAAAACAAGAAAAGGATTTTTGAAATACTACCCTGTATACCTACTATAATCTTACTGCTTAATTTTTAAGCTTAATTTCTAAGATTTTCCTAAATTAAAATATGTTAATTTAAAGGAAGAGCTATCAATTCAATTTCAAAAAATTGCAATAAATATCCTAATATATCAAGTTTTCCAAAACATTTCACATTGCTAAGTAGGGATGTAGTAAAAGGAGAAATGTTTTACTCTACCATACCTGTTCCAAATAATGTAATGACAGGTTGATATATTTGGCTTCTGTCAGCAAGTGACCTCCAACTCCAGTCTTTGCAACACGCTCTGATCCAGCAAGGTCTACTAAGTGCAACTTGGAGCGTCGGATAGTTGCAGATCCAGGTTCCTTGCTGGAGATGTGAATAGTGAAAATGCAGTGAGATCGGCTGGAGGCTTGATTCATTGGTGTCTGCAGTGAAAAGAAAGGAAGAACCCTCAATGTTCAGTGGGGAAATAAATTTAGCTTTTTACAGCTCAATAATCTGGCAATCAAAATCTCCTGTCCAGTTTTTTAGCTATCGGATCTGTAATAAATATGCAAGAAGCCAAAAGGATTTACCGGACATTCTTATTCTGGTCAAATACTTGGATAACTTTGATCTGGACAAATTGTGCTGCAAGCAACCAAGGTTACTCCAAGATACTCTGAGACTAGCTCAGTTGGTTAGAGTCTGGTGCTAATAACACCAAGGTTGGGGGTTCATTGCCTGTCCGGGCCATTCACTTAAGAGTTGGACTTGATGATCCTTGTGGGAACCTGTGGCTATGTGACTGAGCACATCAGCAAAGCAAGTGGTCTTACTATGCTGAGGAATATTAGAAAAGGGTGCCTTGATCAGAGGGAAAGTTATGAATTCCTGATCTCTGAGAGGTTATCAATTTCCCTTTGGTGCACCCTTTTCTCCTTTTTTTGGGTTTTGACAGATAGCTAACAGTGTTACTAGGACTAGTTTGTTTTATAAGGCTTCAGACTTTTGCATTGTTACTTTTATCAAAAAAATTAACTTGGCCAAATCGCTATCAGAATTTTATGTGACATGACAGAGTTTTCATAAAAGGTTTGGCTTTAAATGTATTTATTTGGTATAAACTACTGCCATACTTCCTTAACTAGACACATTCTTGGTCAATTTTTAGAGATGCTCAGTTTTAGCATCACTTTAAAGGTTTTTTCAATGTATTTGAAAAGCAGGACAGAAAATTTTAAACAGCTCTCAGTTATTCAGATTTCAAATGATCATATGCCATCACGCATGCACTTTTCTTTTCTTAAAAAGACTTATAAAATATATCTTTAATCATCTAAAACACCTTTCATTTAGCTGCATGAAGCCATTGTTAGAAACTTTAAAAGAATTCCTTATTATCCTCATTTTAGAAATAGCTAAAGCTTTAGACTATATATAGAGATTAAAGTTTAGCATACAGATAGTAATTTTATTTATAAATTATAACAAGTATGACAACATTGTTTTCAGGGCATAAATGCAGAAAAATAGGGGAATGAAATAAATTAGCAAATTAATATTATTTACTTAGCAACTAAATCTATATTTATAGCTGCTGAAAAAGATGATAAAAAAATCCTGGTTATACTGTCTACCTTAATCTCTTATCTCTACTTTATTCCTCCGTTATTCAGGAGTAATTATTTATGTAGGCGTAGCCTGTGATTCAGAATAGAAATACCAACATTTTGCTTTTATTTTTTTACATAATCTGCTTTGATATGAAACATTGCAGACGTTAAAATAGCCTGCCCATTGCAGGTGCTGAAGATGTTGTCTTGTTAACACAGAAAGGACAGCTCTTAACAGAATGATTGCGAGCTGAATAATCCTGTAACAGGAATAATATGGACAGCTATACTGCTTGGTTCAATTGTCTCAGCTTCAATTTCCTCATATTTTTTTTCAGCCTTAATAGTGCCAGCAACTGAGCTGTTTTTGGGAACTGATTCAGTCCAAAGGAAAAAAAAATAAAGTCTGCAAACCATAGATATTTAACCTGGATCAGTTTCTCAGTTCAGCCAGAGCACAGCTATGGACAACAGTTCTAGTAAAATACCTGAAAATGGCAGCATACAGGGTGTGAACAAGTAGGTAGTGTGCAGGAATAGCATACACCTGTAATTGTTGGTGAAAATTCTGTGTGTAAATTACAGTCTTAGCACTATTTTCTCTTGAGCTGCTTTACCTAATAAAGGCAAGCTCAAGGGGAGAGGGAGAAGAATTTTGAACTTTAGTTTATACAGATGAGGAATTTTGGAATTCCCAATCCTGTGAAATAAGCATCAGAGCATCAGAGTGCAGTTCCATGCTATGCTGTCTTCAGAGGTGACGCTGAGCAAATGAAAAGGAAGTGAGTTGTAGTGTTGGAATGAAAATAAACAGGCTCGGGGAAAGGTGTCAAGCAAGAAAATACTCCAAAACTTACTTAAAATGCAGTTGTACTAAGAAAAAGTTATATGCTGTGAAAATGTACTTTATTCAGCAATTCTGATTCCATGAATAATCAGAGCCAGCTTCACTTATTTTATTAGGACAGCTATAATTTTATTACTTGCAGCTCTGTGAAGCAAGACTGGATATTTTATTTTTTTCCAGCTCAAAATCTGCAACAGAATTAATATTTAAGGACATTCACCTCAACAGAACTGATATTTGAGGACACTTTGCACTAGAGACATGTCATCAGTCACACTGTACTGCAGACAAGTCTAAGCCAGATCAAATACAGATTCAGCTGGGGAAGCACATGAAAGAAGCAGAACAAGTTACCATACTTCTGAATAAGTATTCTGAAGCCAACTTGAGTTTCAGTCTGCAGCAAAACCTCATGTATTTCAAAACGTGCTTTTAGTCACACCTGTTTAACACCAATAGAGGCAAAAGAAACCAAACATAACTGAAGTATAAAAGGAAATAATTTAAGGACTGAGTTCCAAAACAGGGCAATATTTCTTCTATTAAGTCCTTACTATCTACTGCAATACACTAGTCACAACTTTATTTTGTGCGTTCCAAGTAGATTTGGCAGGACTGGCCATTAGAAATTCTACTGTTTTTCTCTTCACAGCTTCCTTTTTTCATGTGAATGAAAAAATGAATGAAGCTGATTTGGGAGTCATTGGCTAGAATCCCAAACTGGTATTTTTGTAAAGTCCTTTTTCAGAGTAGAATCATGATTTAATAAGACACCAATACTCCTTTTTACAATATGATGCTATCTCTGCTTTGCAGTTCCAATATGTAGGAATCTCTGTTAGAACTCTTGCAGGAAGCATAAAGCAATAAAAATTTAAACTGTTAAATGGGATGAGATCGTGAAACATTAATTGCAGTCATAATCCCCCACACTTTGCTTCTTTTACCACACAACTAGATGAAAAGCATACATCAGAAATGATGACTTGTCAGCATCTTCAGTCCAAAACCAAGCCTTTTTTTTTTTTGTTTGGTTGGTTGGGTATTTGCTATCTTACATATGCAACTTCTGAGAATCACCATTCATCCTTTTAGAAAGCTAGAAAACTGAAAACCAACAAACAAAAATTTCTGGACAGTGTCTCAGAGACTACTAAAATGTTCCTTTAGTGACTTTCAGAGTTCGTTTTGGCTTTGTTAGCAGTATTCAAACCACATGTATATGAAATCATCCTCACACTAATTTGATGTGATGAAGAAAAAAAAAGAAAGAGGGGAGTGGCCTGGTTCTCAGCAGATGGTTGCTATTGTGAGAGTTATATATAGAACAACTGATGAGCTGCAGTTACTTACAAAGAAATAGTTTTTTCCCAGGAATTCTGTGACATCAGAAACCACATAAGCAGACCTTGAACGCCTTGTGATATCACAAGAACAAAAAGGAATTAATGCCAGGTCATCTGTTGTTGCCCATTTGTGGCAAGGTAAAAGAGGAATTCAATAACATTTAAGATCACAACTTGGTAAAGCAACTGTCTTTTATTTGGAAAAAATGAATAAGGCATATTTCAAGCCATACAACACAGAGTTCTTTTTTTCCAGGACCAAATATACCTGTTTGCCGAAATTAAATTAATTGTATAGAAACTTTGTCACTTTAACTACTACATCTATTCATAAAATGGGTTGCAAAAAGGTGGTTTCTACTTAAATGAGAATCTACAGCACAGTCATCCTGCAAGAAACATCTGAGCTGGATGTTTCTGGCAAGGAAAATGTCATGGAATGACCAAAAATTTGCTGGAGCCTACGTTGTCCATCTTAATCGAATTCTTGCCTATCTTAAATCAACAAAACACTGCAGGAATTGATGCATTTTCTCAAATATTTAACTTGTTGCAGCAGCTACTATAAATGTTGTTTTCACTAAGAACAGCCATAAATGGATGCTACTGGTCTAAATAGTGTTCTTAATAACTGAGGGCCTAAGAGAAAGTTTCTTAAATAGGCGAAAGACGTGTAAAAAGCTGTTTGAAAATCCCCATTAGACTAACAGAAGCTGCTACTATGTGGAAGAATAATGTGTTGATTATGGCTGCCAAAACACTCTGACAAAGAAAACACACAAAAGAGTTCAGGACTGCTGGGACAAAAAGATTTTACAGGTAATAGATGCAGTTGTTCAGCCCTTATTGCAAACCATCTCCACTTGGCAGCTTATACCATTCCAGTGCAATCTTTTCTTCCTCGAATCCAAATATTTAAACAGCAGAAGAACATGAATTCCCTGTATGAGTGAATTAGTGACTAGCCAATGCATAACTGAAGAAAGTCTGATTCTGAAATTTTGCATTTTTTTTTGATAATGAAAAGGTACAAAATTTTCTTTAAAGGAGTGTTTCTTTCTCCTCTTAAGGCTTTTTCACTCTTGAACTTTTTGAAGAAGAGCAAGTCAAAAGAGAAAAGCACTGATAGCATCCAAGACTGATATCAAATTGATTTTCTCCAATCTCATGCTACATTCAAAGGGGTCTCTGTAGGAAGTTCTGACAGCTACTCATTTCAAAGTTCAGATGTATATCTCTGCCGAATGAATATAAACTCCACCAGTTCCAACAGAACCGAGCTACATGGAAGAGTATGTAAGTTGATAATACGAGGTTCCCACCTTTATATTAGGTAGATGAGTGAGAGCTTATTATATCTTTAGTTTCCTTTTTAAATAATATGGTACAAGTGAAAGGGCTCTTCCCGTGTACTTAGGTACACTTGACATAGTTGAAATTGAAAAATTTTTGCTATGAAAATATAAGGATCAGAATAGGTGCAATCATTTCCTAAAAGCAATACTTTATCTTTCCCTATTTAACACATGTACAGTTTCACAGTTAGACCACAGGATCTCAGGTAACTTTTAAAGTAATTAATATTCCCTGGTGAGGATATTATTAAACTTTATATTATATAATGCCTTTAATCCACATAAATCCCAAAGCATTTTAAGGACTATTCAAAGTAGTATGTACAACTAGTGATTTCTTTACCATACACGGAAATGAAAGCATCTGTGCTGAAATGACAATGCCATTTAGTGCTATTAACACTATAGAATAGGATTTTTGGAGTGGGAATAAATTAACACCAATGAGGAATCTAGTAAAGCAGAAAATTTTAATTCCGTCTGGAATGCAGCACTAACATGGATACCATGCATTTTTTTGTCAAGTGTCATTTAATCTCATATGTTCACACATTCAAATCCTATTTTTAATATTGTATACAATAAAAAATGCAGTCAAACACTACAGGGGCTTTCTAAATATATTCAAGAGAATAGCGATGGACAATAAATACAAATGGAATGAGTCCAATTCAGAGGCCACAAGTCAGTCCCCACAGCTATCTTTAAATCTTTAAAAGTTTCATTCTTTCTTGAAATAAACATATTTAAACATTGCCAAAAGCTTACTGCTTGCCCCATGTGTACTTCAAACATTTTAAATGATGGAACAAATACTGTGCAGTACGTATGGTCTTCCAAATTCAAAAAATGAAGTATTATAGGTATAAAACCATATACTAAAATGTTTCCTTCCTCATTAAAACAAAGTACTTTTTCATTAGGGGAAAAATAAAATCTCGCTTTACATGCAACTGCAGCACTCAGACACATCTTTATCTCAGATAAAGATTTTACAGTTTAGAAATTGATGCATGTCCTTGGGAGAGAGACTACCTTACTCTGCTATTTTAAGAGAAATACTAAAAAATACCAAGAATTCTCAAAATCACAGAGATTTAGGCATGTTATTTCAAAGAACAAAGATCATAAGACATTCCCATCACAAGAATTTAGAGAAGACCACTTCAGTTGAAGATATATTAATAGCAAACCAAAATGAAATGGTTTTTGAACACTATCTAAATGGCCAAACACTTATTTGTGCATAGGAGCTTTATTAGATCTTGTTGCTATGACCTGTGTCATATTGCAAATTAGATTTTGAAATCCTTGGTTTGCATGCATATCAGATACCTAAATCAAAGTTGGCTTACAAAATTGAAATACAAAAAATGATTTCAGATTTTATAACCTGTTGCTGCAGATCCTCATGCATTTAAATGTAACAAGAAACTGGCTATTATGGGAAAACCAAAAATATAGCCCTTATATTTGGCACAGCTGCCAACAAAAGAATCAATTTTTTGGGTTTGATCTCTTCCTATTTCTCTGGAAAAATATGAGACCAAAAATTCCTATTTGGATTTTTACATTATGAATTGTTTGTGCACAGATGTTTCCCACCTTACCATTTCCACAACTTGTAGTATATGTCAAAACTAGAGGAAAGGACCAGTTCTACACTGACTAATAAAGTAATCCTACAAAAATTAGATTAGCTTCCTTTTTTTCCCTTCTCATGAGCTATATAGTTATGTGTGGGAAAGAAGCATTCAGCTATAAATGTTCCCTTAGGTTCTGACATTTAATGAATTAATGAATGAATGTAGCCTGTAAAATACCTCTAACGTTATGATCACTTTCTTTTTAGCACAATCAGCGATGAGGGGAAAATGCAGCCTGCAAATCACAAGTTAGACTGCACAGCTGATGCAGAAATTCAATTGATATTCTTATTTTCAAAATTATCAACTCTTCAAAGAAGGGTTATTTCAGGTGTAAAGAATCAGACTGCAATTTTAGAGGCAACAGATTTCATACGTGATCCATGACAGTTGTCTGAGTTTTTCCACAGCGAAACTCGTCATCATTAAAAAAGATGAATCAAACATTTCTTTTACTTTCTTCTCTATTTAGGTTTATTAATCTTGTGCCTTTTTCTTTAGTTTACTTAAGAGGGTTCTAGTCTTCAGAGGTCAAAAACTATTATCATAACTCAATCAAGATTTAAAAATATGGACATCTGGAGAAGAAGTTGTTTTATGTCATAAGTCCTCTTTCTTAGACATCTACATTTATCTATCATTTTTGCAAACACTATTCTCTCATTCTGATAAGTTATCATATAAAGTACCACAGTCACCTTAGGCCCAAAATGCCATATAATAATGGAGATATGTAATGCTAAGAGGAAGCAACAATCAGTAAGTTCAATGAACTGTACTGCAAGATACCTGCTGCAATCATAAAGGAAAAATGTATGATGTAATTGCATAAAAAAACCTTTTACAATGAAATCAGCCTCAGTTGGAGCTTTTAGAATCATGCTAGCATTCAGACTAAGCAAAGTAAATATTGTTGCAATATGTGGTAGTTAATCCAAGCAAGTATTCTCAGCATTTTTTAAGTATTTTTCATTAAAGACCAATTAAACAATAACTTTATAGTGTTTATATAACAAAAAACTCTTGCAAAAGCAGCAAAACTGATGTTGGCATAGCATTTGCTTACCCAAGCTATTTAGATTAGTGAATTCTCTACTATTGGGGTGCCACACAATCTGATGTCTATTCCTACTGTTTTCTAGCAAGTACTAGCATGCTTCAAATAAAACTAACAAGTTGTAGATTTAAAAACAAGCTAAAGAACATTTCCCTCACACTTTTGACTTAAGACATGGAACCTTGTGTCACATGAGATTTCACGACAAAAATTTGTCAGGGTCAAAAAAGGCCTCTGGGCAAACTCATGTAAACAAAAAGTACAGCAATAGTCATTAGTTGATAGTAGTCTGAAACACATACTAATGAAGAGTAGATTTTTTTTTTTGAAGTATCATTGTTGACTTGGTTTATCTTTTACTCATCTCTATATATTTTCCTATTAGCCATTACTTCATCTTGACATTTAATGACTTACCATGTTTATTAGTCTTGCTATTTGTTCATAACTTTCAGTGCTTGGGATATATATTCTCCTTCCAAATACATAACAAAATTGCCCTTTACAATTGCTGAGTTATGATCCTGTTACCCAGCAGTGTATCATTCTTTAAATATTTGGTCTCATTTTCATACAGAGGGCCTCTAGACTGACCAGAGATTTTCCCTATCTTTCTCCATACAATGAATTCTATTTTTCTCTTGACCCTGAGATTAGCTCAGTTGGTTAGAGCATGGTGCTAATAACGGCATAGGTTGTGGGTTTGATCCCTTTATGGGCCATTCAGTTAAGAGTTGGACTTGATGATCCTTGTGGGTCCCTTCCAACTCTGAATATTTCGTGATTACTTGCTATCATGATAGGTTTTAAAGTTCTGAAATCAATGTCAACTTTTTGTCTCCCCTACTACACTGTTTCAAGTTCCTCTCCTCTACAATTTTTCCATTTCAATATCATGAAGCAGTTCCTTGCCTCAATACTCCCATTTATTAACAGCCCTTAAATTATTTCTTGCCTCTCAAAATGTAACTGTTGAAATAGTCCTCCTTGAGAAAGAGAGAAAAAATATTTGTTTTGCCTATTTACATTTTGTAGTCAAGTGCTTCTTCTCCTGTGCTCAGGTATACACGGTCAGCCAGCAGGAACACAGAACTACTTAACTATTTCATACGCTTTAAGTGTCTTCCTTGTCAATGATTTATGACATATCTTTTTGGTGATACAGAGGAAGAAAATCCACAAAGTTCTTAATTAGAATTAACTATATTGTAGTAAAGACACATTGACAGTGCTCACATTTTACAGTACATTTTTTAAATTTACATTCCACGTCCCAGCACAAAGATAAGGAAAAAAAGAACCTTCCAGATTTTGGATACGAAAACATTTTATTTGAATTTTTCAGAATCAGTAAAAACACACTTGTCTTTCCATATTTGCACATATTTATTTTGAATTTGCTTTGCACTACCATTTGGGGTTTTTGAGAATTTTTCTGGTTTTTTTTTTTTTTTTTTTTGATTTTGTTGTTGCTGTTCTTTTTTGGGGGTTTTTTTGGGCTGGATTTTTGGGGTTTTTTTGTTTTATTTTTACACGTAACACCACGTTTATGCAATAAAAAGAAAAAAAAGAGGGGACTGATAACTTATGGTAAGCACTTCAAAGGCAATTTAGTACTTACATTGAATCATGAATTATTTGGGGTGGAAGGAGCCTTAAAGATCATCTAGTTCCAACTCCCCCTGCCATGGACAGGGACACCTTCCACTAGACCAGACCCAGCCAAGCTGGTGTCAAACAATTCCAGGGAAAAACTTCTGTGGGAATTGTAGCTGACAATGCTGTGTAAGGGCATGTTTTCTAATCTTTAAATGTACATGTTTGATGATACATGCCACATTCAAAAGTCAGGCTATAGTTTACAAGAACTTTTGTATTCTACTTACTTGAATTTCAGTAAGTTATGACATCAACAACCACCAATCAGATTCACTGTGGGAAAACAGAAAGCTCTTTGCAAAGTGAAAGCTGTCATCAGAGAAATGCTCATCTATTTATCATCACTGTGGAAATACACTCAGAAAGAAGATACTAATTTCTCTCCAAGGACTTCCAAAATATACATCTTATGTGGAGAGGTTTATGACCATTTTAACTCGGGTGGTGCTAAGGAGGATTTGGAGCAGCAATTCTCACCTCAGCAATCATTCTGTTGGTGTCTCCCAGGAAGAGTAGGTTTAAGGCTTCCTCTTCATTGGTTGCTTGCTGAAGAGATAAGTTTTTCAGATGAATGTTTTGATCAGAGTCTTCCATTATTGTCACTTTTCTACATGGAAAATAAAAACAACCACCAAATGAAAACTATAGTTTTAAAGCAATATTTGTTCCATACTTTCATTTTGATTGCATGCCCCTAAAAGGTGAAATCTAATCTCCCAACCCAATCATAAAGTAAGGACTAAAGAAGTGAAAAATAAATAATACCCATTAAAGGAAGGGTTGATTTTTTTTAAAACTGTCACCTTCTTTTTATTCCTTTATTATAAACCTTCACATACAAAAGGAACATTTGAAATCTATAAGTATCAGAGAAAGCTTAGGGATTTTTATTTTAGTGAGATACAGTAAAATCCCAAGAGCAAGAGGTTAGATGAATCATCGCAAACAAATAATAAGTGGGGGTTTGTTTTCTATTACCAAGCACAGATGATACATAAAACATATCATAATCTTGATGTACAAATAGGCATGGAATATTTCAGAATCAACACATCTGTAGTCAACATGTTTCTAATAACTTTGCATTTGCAAAGATTATTTCTCTTTTCATTCTTCTTAAATGGTAGTAACTACAACTGTAAATTATCCCATTCTTAAATTAAAAGCAAGGCAACAGAATGATATTATTTATTTCCACTGACGTCAGAAATACTCTTAGCTGCACTTCTATAAGCTGTAAAGTTTACAGAAAGGAAGTTAGATGCAAGTAGCAAGGATATGGCAAAAGCTCCAGGAGAGCTGCTAAATATTACTGAAAACCCTTTTCATTGATTTAAATAGTCCTTTAACACAAGAATTTTTTTCTTTTGAAATGGTTACTGAGAGTTAAACTTTATTGGCATTACTGAGTAGCCACTAGGATCTCCTCATTTGGAACACTTTATAGCATCCAACATGGAAGCCAAGTAGTTGCCTCACTGAATCTGGAAAACTCCCAGAGCGAAGAATCTGTTAAAATGGAAGTACGCTAAATCTGAGGATGAATAACCTATGCTTCAGGGTGAATTACATGTTCTGAGACAATTCAAAACAAGCAAATTAGAATTTTTTTAGAAGTTAGAGGGTTTGTTTCTAAAAAAAAAATTTTCTTCTGTGTAAGTATAGATAATACTTTATACGTATACACCTATATGTGTACATATATGTATATACGTATTTTTTCATGTTCTTCAAGGTTAACCACAAGAGGGAGTATGGGGCTTGAGTTTCTATCAGTAGATAGTTCTTGCATGTTAATTACTTCAAGCTGCTTCAAAACCAGAAAGATACGGTTTTGTCCTGTTTTGTCTTCCTCCCCCCGCCCCGCAACTCACAAATCAAATCAAGCATCTAAGCAGCATTCCACAGTATTGCTCTTAGATATTCGGGAAGTACTTCACAGTCTGATGGTCAAAACATTTGAATGGATATACACAAATAATTTTAATAATTGCGCTACACTATTTTCAAGAATAAATACATGTAAAAGTACACATAATGCTTCTTTAGTATTCATAACAATTGCTTTTCCAAGTGTGATTGCCTCCCATTTATTGCCTTATTTTTGTGTGGTAGCGTAAGACATTACTAATACAGTCACAAAACTCAGCTTCCCCATTCAAAGTATAAACCCCAAAGCATAATTCGGCTCTTGCTTAATGAATTTTTGATAATGTCAAGTTGTATTCTGTCTGCAATTCCACCTGTGCATGCATCATAGAGTAAAGCCCAGAATGGTTCTGATTATAGTATGATGCTCTAATTTCAATATTTTGAAATTTCATGGTGAGCATCATCTATCTATTTTTTATAATTTAGGAAAAACAGTATTGTTTTATTATGCACATTTGGCATAGTATTTAAACTTTTAAGGATCTTTTCAGTCTACACTTTGACCAATGATCCTTCCAGCTCAGAATATTCTGTGATTTTGTGAAATAATTTCCAGAGAAGTAAGATGTAAAGCTCTGGAGGATTATTATATCAGAAAGGAGACAGTGCAGACCTCACAAAACAGCGACAGCCTCCTATACAGTGGCCTTGCAACTATTAGGAAGATTTCCAAATGGAAGCTTACATTTGCACATCTGGAGAGGCACCTATCAAAACTTCCTCAGAATGGTGTATTACTAAATGACAACAAAACTATTTTTTACAATGCTATGAAGTTACTATATAGTATGATAATAATTTCTAGACTACATTTGCTATATTAGTAAAATCCTTACATTTCATGGCCCTAACTTGGGTGGAAAAATTCTGTTAAGTTATCCATAATAACTGAAAGAAGGCAGAGACAAGGTTTTGTATTCTTTATAAACAAAGAATCTTTTCCATTTCGCTTAATGGATGGAATTAGTAGCTGACTATGAAGCCTGTAGGATGGGATCAGGCTTTATTAGCTCGGGCCCATTCCTGAATCAGCTGAGCTGCCACTAATGCAGGAGAGCCTTGCACACTGAATGCTTTAATTTATGAAATTCTTGTTACTGGCAAACAATGAGGTTAAAGCTCACTTTGATTAATTAACACTATTTCATATGCTATATAAATAATAATTAAAAAAAAATCCTTAAACTATTTTAGAAAAAATGATGATTTTAAAAATAAGTTTCCTATTATTATATCTGTCTCTAGGGCTTAGAATTGAAGAAATATAAAGCATAATTAAAAACTTAATACAAATTTAAAAATTAATCATAATGATAAAAATAAATAATACATGAGGATACACATCTTCTATGATAATACATGAGGAGATTATAGTGATACTACTTCAATGTGAGGAGGTGAGTATACAGCCAACAATAAATCTAGGAAAAAGATAAGAGAGAAAAGCAGCAAACATGCATCTTGGAGTCTGTCTAGAAGAACAGAATAAATTAATGGATAAGTATAGCTAATGACTTGTAAAATTTCAAGGAGCTTTAGGTTTTAAGAAAGAATGATCAGGATAATCATTTTACAGATCACCCCAAAAAATGATCTTTCAGAAGTACAACTCCCTGGATACCACAACAGAGGAAAAAGTCAACACTGATTGAAGAGACGAGGCTGCAAAGTAATTCAGCTACCAATACAACTTTCAATAGCACACAGATTTGATTTTCCATTGAAGTATAGACCTAGAGCATAATCTCCTTGGTATGTGAGACACAGCAGAACTACGAGATGAGTAAGTATTCAAGCAGACTGTTTGCTTGACATGTCATACTGTGATAGGAAGTCTTTCCCACTGTCTCCAATGGATTCTGTTGTGAGACAACAAAAACACACTTTGGTTGTTCTGCACATTACGGACATGACTGGGAGACTTAGACACTTAGGAGTCAGTGATTCACACAACAGTGACCCTGAGCAGGCACAGCCTGCGATGTGCTGCACACCCAGAGGGGCATTCAGGCCTGTGTCGCACTGCACAGATCCCTTGGCTGCACAATGAATCTACTCAGTTCTCATAAGAACACCTTTTAGAATGGAACTGGTTTTTTTGTAAGCAAATTATAGAATAGTTCAAAAGGCCGAAAGAGAGAGCTTCTCTCCATGGACTGGAACTGTACTGCTCTGTGCAGTGCACCGTGGAGAAATCCGTTCAGGCCCTGTCCAATGTTGCATGAATGCAGGGCACCCAGCGTCTGATGGGTTGTAAGATTTACTTGCCACCTATATTACTCTTCTTATTCTGCCTAATTAAAGGGGTTACATTATTAAGCCATTTGTTGTCAGGCCTTTCTTACTGAGATCTGGAAAGAGCTGTGCATTGCCTTTCCCCCCTCACCCCACCATGCTGAACAAAAAGTCCAAACTGAAACAATGAGCTGGTGGTTTGTGGAACAAAAACCCATACAAAATATGTTAGAATTTGCAGGCAACTGCAATAATCTCATTTATAAAAAAAAAAAAAGGTTTGTTAAATAAGCTTTGAGATTCACAAGCAAAGTTGCCTTGAATTAATTTACTCATCAAATGCTTTTAAAAAGGTCACCTTAGAAAAGTTTCACTGACTTCCTACTGGTTTTCAGGAAACAAATCAACATAAAAACTGTATGTGAATAAACAATACATAATGTATGCTGAAGTTATTGTATACATTTAAAGTGTAATTTGTTTGAACTGTAATAAAAAAAACATAATCTTTGAAGAAATGATTCAAAACAGTTTTCAGCTGTCTCCTCATTAACAAACAGAAAAGCTTAACCTTACAAAAATATATTTCCTATATGTTGAAAATTATTCCTTTAGCCTTTTTGTTTTCGTTTTCCATGTCAGCAGTTTGGTATCTCTTAAAGTCCTTGGAGAGCAGTAGAGAACAGAAGAGTACAAACCCATTTGAAGTAGTTAACCAATATCCAGTCACAGATTTTTTTTAAAGTGAGAATATTTCACACTGATCCCATGAAACATAACAATTCTAATATATGTTACTAATATATATTGATATAGGCATCGTTGATGTTTGAAGTTAATTGGCTCTTAATTTCAAGTGTGTTTTTCTTTTTTAAAGTCTGACAGCATCATACTTAAACTTCCACATCTCTCTCTCAAAGAGAACTCTACAGAATCTTCACACAAATGTGGGGAATCATTTATGTTGGTTTGAAGTTCAGATTGCATTTTTCCTTGGCTACACAGAATCATAGAATCAACTGGGTGGGAAAAGACCTCAGAGATCATCAAGTTCAGCCCTTGATTCAACACTGCCATGGTTACTAGAGCATGGCACTAAGTGCCACAAATCACTCCTGATTAACGGTTATCTAAGCTCTTTGTGAAGTAGATCCTCAACTACTGCAGTTTAAAGGCTAACATTCTAAGGCAAAGCAGCATTAGTTTTAGTTTGCCTTCAAATGCAAGAGGGTCACCTGCCATAGGACAGGTAAAGAGGTAACTTAGCAGTTGTCTATAACTTAAGTCATTCTTGACAAATGGCTCTATAACCTCCTTCTTTACTTTTTTGTAATTATTCAGTGCTGAGAAAATTCTTACTTCTTAATAAATAATACGAACTAGTTAGGAAGAGTACTGGTAGGTTGTAACTGAAGTGAAATTTGTTAGATTCAGTAACACTGAGTTATATAAATTACAAATACACTACAACAGAGAATCTGTTGGAGATGAAAAGCTTTTGCACAAATTCAGAGCTTCAGAAAAATATTCCTAATTTGAACAGTCCTGCAAAATTTTTTGAAAACATGAGGTGGCAGTAAGTATTTAAATAGTCTTCTATCAGCTGTATTTTATAGCGACAATTTTATACTTTTTACATGTTTGAAAACAACTATAATTTCCTCGCATAAACATGGAACTCTTTACAGCTACAAACAGAATTAGATTGTCAATATTAAATTCAATTTTTGCATTCTAACAAGTAAGATTCTTCAAATTTTTTTGCATCTGCACATGTTGGATTTCACTGGGTTTCATGCTACAGTGTCACAAAATTAAAATACTGTCAGTTTTGTATAAGCAAAACAAGTGACAATTGCAAACTAAGACATATTTTGGATGAAGCATTAAGGTATATCGAAGGATATCCTCTGTGGGCTACATGTAATATCATTCCAACAAAACATCAAGAAAACTGGTTTTTTTCCATTAAAAGTTTAATGTGCAGATATATAAACTACATTTATGCATTTTTCAGGAATTTCCAGAAAACCAGTGATTTTTTTGTGAGAGTTTCTTCCCTTCTCATTTGGCAGACTCTAATGAAATGGTTATACAATGTTAAAGATGAAAATTTCATAGTCTACAGAAAATACGAAGTATGGCTACACACAAAACCTTGACTTCAGGAGCTGAGATTCCAAATCTAAACATGCAATGATTAGATACGATGGAAATTTTTTACAATGTTTATTATTCACTTTGCCTTAAAGATCAAATACAATTTTATGTCTCATTTTTCAAGTACTAGCAACAAGCCTGTAGTGTGCTTTTCGTAACTTTTATTACCTGAGTGCAATCTGTGTTTATTCTTTTCATTGAACAGGTAACATAAATCCATTAACACAGAGTTTGCTCGACAGAAGTACGTATCTTTGATTCAAATTCCATCCCCTTCTTTTGCAGGAATATGGATAAAAAAATATTCTTCCAAAACAATTTGCATACTTTATGAGGTTAACTAATCTTTTTGCTTACTCTTCTAAAATGACACATTTCTTCAGTACTCTTGTCCATCTTAAATACTTGGGAAAGTATCAGGACTGACTGCTAATATTTACCCAAGCACATTGGGTAAATACCCTGCCTTTGGCTTTGTATGGTGTTGAAAGCCTAGATGATCTGCTGTGGAGTTCAACAGAAAATTATGCACAATGTGACCCTTTTACAGTACAAAAAACATTAGCTCCTTTTAATGTACTCATTAAATACAGGCTTTCAAATAAACTTGAGAAAGTTAGGTTATTTTGTATTTTGCTACAAGGTTTTTTAAGCACATAAAATTCTCAGAAACATTAAATACATATTCGGTAATAAACACCTGATAAATTTTAAAATATGTGATTACTACTTACACGTAACTTGTACTTTGTAATTTATGAAAATTAATTGAGTAATTAAAATAATTAATCATACCACTACCCATTCCTGCAATTCACTATCCCTTTCTAGCTCAGAATGACACTATATATTTTTAAATTTTGAATCCTCAAACTACAATACTAATAAATAAACAAAAAATATTGTATGAATTAAATACTTTTACACATGCGGTGGTGCGTACCCCCTCCCCTGCCCCTGACCGCATTATGAGTTAAATATGACTGGTGAAGGTATAGTTTTAGTGTACAGAACACATTTTATTGATAAATGATGTACTGGAAATAATCATGTCCATGTACAGCAAAACCTTAAAGCACTTGTTAAGATTACTCTGCACAGAAAAATTTATTATCTTACTAAAACCCATCCTGCAATAGTATACACTATTTAAGTTTACAGATAGTTATGATTATCCCAGTGTGCTTTATCCCTAATTTATAACCAAATTATCAACTTTTACTTTTTAAAATAGCCCAATGCATAACAAGGAGTTACTCTTATGCTTAACTGAATCACTATACATAACAAATTTGGAGATTCTAAAATTCTTAATTTTTAGCAGATAGTCAGTACTTAGTTTCAAAATGTGAGATATTTTCCAGAGTATATGACCCCCAAATATCTGTTTCGAAGTTTCAATTAAATTAATCAAATTCAGTTTATTCCAATTGAATAAATTCAGTTTCATAAAATGTAAAATGAAATTAGTTCAAATAAAATATTTCAAATAACTTAATAATTATATTAATAATGTAATAAACTTGAATAACATAATAGCATTAACTTTAATAAGCTGAATAAAGTGTAACAGACTTTTTTAACATAAAACCTTGAAAAAATCTGCACTGTAAAAATGGGCACAAAAATTAAATTATTACCCAAATTAGCCTCTGATGTAAATTTTTTGTCTGCACAGCACAGGAAGCACACAATAACTTAAACTAAAATTCTAAACTTTGCCATGAAAGGCATTAGTAAATATACACAGCCTTTAGAGCACCAATGTGTCACAAAGTGCTAAAATTTACTTCCATTTTACAGGTGAAGAAAGCAAAATGATGATACCGATTCACAGCCCAGGCTCATACTTTGCATTTGTCTGCTGCCTTCCTAATCTCTAGACTAGTTCATTTTATAGAGATCGATCTCGAAAATTTTTCTGTAAGTATGTCCTAGATACCCCATATTGTGTAGAAAACTAAAGCTCTATTCTAGCACAATAAAATATTGTGTTGGAAGACTTTTTTAATAAATAAAATTGGTTTAATAATATGTAAATAACATAATTAGATATTTCAATATAAAATTCTATTGATTTTCTGTTATTTCCCCACTGTAAGTTTTCAGTACATTTCCTGGTCTTGTATCAGCAATCATTTAATTGCTATTTACATATTTCTGTTACCATTATGTTGAGTGATAAAGTTTATGGTGCCCAGCATTATTTCAAAACATCTGCAAATCCAGTCAAAAACTCATTTATTCCTAAATATTTACTGTTTGCTTAGTTATTTAAAGAATAGCAAAGACTATATAGTTTTTTTATTTTATATTTATAAATTAGATAGAATAGTTTATAAACTATTATTTCAGACTTAGAAACTAGGATTTGGATTTCCTACAAATTAGAAATTTTTAATTTCACCAGGTTGGAGTGTTCATGACCTAGAAACCTTTATTTACTACACTTCTTCAAGTATTAGTAGGTGCTGGTGTCTGATCAATGAAAACTATTAAAATAATTATCCATTCTGAAGTAAATGTCCTGTTCTTTGGAGTTCCTTGTGGCCTATTTTATAGCTGTTACTTTTTCATCATCATCATGGCTAGGCTTC
>VZRE01002216.1:7972-26604 GCA_013396775.1 Cephalopterus ornatus
TGGGGGCGGGGGCCGCTCCCTGCCCGCCCCTGCCCGCGACCGGCGCCGCCGCCGCCGCCGGGCGCTCAATGGAACCCGCCGCCTTTTATATGGGAAAAGGAGGAGGCACGGACACTCCTACAGGGGAGGGGATAATCCATCCCACCTTATCAGCACGCTGGGATTTGCATATCCCCATGGCAACGCCCCCGGGGCAGCTGTCAATCTAAGGGATGCGGGTTTTTTTGGGGGGGGGAGAGGGTGGGGGGCACCCCCCCAGCCGGGCACCCCCGGAGCCGCCGTGCGCCGTCACCTCCCACCGACAGCCCGGAGCGGGGAGAAAGAGCAAAGAAATCGTGTTTTCCTCCCTTCCCCCGAAAATGGGAAAGACCCAAATCGGGAGTTGTTGAGCCCGAATTGGGTTTGATTCCACCTCGCTGGATGCAGCCCCTTCCCCACCTCAGCGGCAGCCCAGCGTCCTTCCCGGGGCCGGCCGTGCAGAAAGCCGAATATAGGTATTTTGGGGATTTTTAGGGATGCTACCAGGAGGTTTTGGTGGGCAGGGAGCAGCCACGAGCGCCAGAGCCGGCTCCCCGTGCTCCGCTCCGGCTTTTGTGTCGCCGGAGGTGACACCCGCACGCGGCACATGGCCGCGAGCGTCACCGGCTCAAGGAGCGGGATCAACATCGCAGCACCTTGGAAAAGGCGTCCCCGGCGCCGAGGGGAAGCTGGTCGGGAGGTTTCGGGGGTCTGGAGGAGTCCCCGGAGGGGATGTGGCCTCGCTGTTGCTCCTGTCACCGCGAGGCTGCCGCAGGATGGGAGGGATTTGCAGGGAAACTGAGGCACGGGGGGAGTCGCCCTGGAGTTGTCCCGCCTGATCCCAAGGGATGAGCGGCTTCATCCCACAGAGGCATCAACACCCACCCATTCACCCCCTCGGGGTCCAGGATTGAATCCCGCATCCCACTATATCCCAGCCCAACCGTATCCCACCCCACTGCGTTCCACAGGCACTTCCTTGGGATGGGAAAGGTGAAGGTCCCTGACCATCCCTGCTTGGGGACTTGGGGACAAGGGACACTGCCCACCGCTGACCCTTCAAAAGTAGGGATTACTTGGGCCAAATTGATGCAAAAAAGGAGGGGGTTTTTCAGATGAAACCCCTTATCCCACTGCATCCCAGCAATTAAAATCCCACGTCATTCCAGCCCCTGGAGGGTCCATCTTTCTCCTCCAAATTTTGTTGGGGCACGTGGGGGGGATTTGTCCCCCCTTGGGAAGGGTCACAGTCACAGGCAAAGCCCCAAATGAGATCCCGGTGGTGCCGGATGTTATCCCACATTGGATAACCAGGGACACAGATATCCCACACTGGAAACCCCAAACTCTGGCACAGGATAATGGCTCGGGAGAGGGGGACAAAATAAGGGACAAAAAGGGCATCTTGATGATTTTGCAACAAAACCCCCTTTTCTCTGGGTGATTTTAACCCTTTTTGCTTTAATCCTGCCACCCTAAATCCGTCGTCAGTCACGTCGCGCAGCGGGATTTCGGGATCCTGCCCTGGAAAAAGACGGGGTGCCACCTCCCTACCCCTGGCACCGAGTTCATGCCTGGAGCTACTCCCACTTTGGGGGCACCCGGCCACCCCCAGCAGCTGCCACCCGCCATGGGACGGGAGCCATGGAGGGATTAGGAACGGGACGGGATCCAACGGGGCCGTCGCTCCCCCGTGGGTATTTTTAGGAAGTGCCCGTGGCATGTCCCCAACCCTCCTGGACACGCCAGAGCCGCCAGCTAAGTTTACTCACAGGGGGTCAAGTGACATAACCAGGTTGGTGGCCTCGGGATGGCCTCGGGCTCACGTCACCCTCCGCTTATGGAGCTCCCGTTAACCCTTCCAGCGGGGCTGCCTCGGCTTCCCGGGATCTTCCCACAGCGTCCAGTGCGGGGGGCTGGTGGCTTTGGGGACCTCTCACTGGGACATCATCCCATGGAGAAGGTGGTGTCCACCGGGATGAACCCCGTGAGCTGGTGGGAGCGTCCTGGTGATGCTCCACCAGCATCTGCAGCTCGACACGGAGAAGGGTCAGGAATTTTGGGAAGGGGGGAACCACACAGTGAGGGTGGAAAGAGAAGCAGGAAGAGGACAAGGATGAGCAGGAAGAGGGCAGGGAACCTCTCACCCCATGGAGAAGGTGGTGTCCATCGGGATGAACCCCGTGAGCTGGTGGGATTGTCCTGGTGATGCTCCACCAGCATCTACAGCTCGACACGGAGAAGGGTCAGGAATTTTGGGAAGGGGGGAATCACACAGTGAAGATGGATGAGGAGGAGGAGGAAGAGGAGGACAGAGAACCCCCCACCCCGTGGAGAGGGCGGTGTCCCATCAGGATGAACCCCATGAGCTGGTGGGACTGTCCTGGTGATGCTCCACCAGCATCTGCAGCTGGACATGGAGAAAGGACAGGAATTTTGGGAAGGGGGGAATCACACAGTGAGGGTGGGAGGAGGAGGAGGGCAGGGAACCTCTCATCCCATGGAGAGGGCGGTGTCCATCGGGATGAACCCCATGAGCTGGCGGGACCGTCCTGGTGATGCTCCACCAGCATCTGCAGCTGGACGGGGAGAAAGGACAGGAATTTTGGGAGCGGTGGGAAACCATACAGTGAGGGTGGGAGGACGAGGAGGAAGAGGACAAGGAGGAGGAGGAGGAGGAGGTCAGGGAACAGCCCCCCTGATGCCAGGCAGAAACCCGAGCCGGCGGGTGCTCACCCGGCACCTGCTTCCCCGGCAGGGCACCAAGAGCGTTGCCAGCGGCGCCTGCCGCAGGAGGGTTTTCCAGGAAATGTCTATGGAGCCTTCTAGAAACTCCACCCTGTGCCACCCCTCCGTCCACGGCACCCCCAGGGAACGCCCCCGCCGGGTGCCCACCGTTCCCATCTTCCCAAGGAGGGCGGATGAACCCCACCCACGGCAGCTCGCGCTGGAGGCGCGGCGGCTGCCGGAGACTTTGGGAGAAGCCACCAGGGCTCGGAGACGCCTCTCCCGGGGCCGAGCTGATCCCAACTTGGAAATTAATCACCCCCAAGCGGAGCCTTAATGACAGCCAGCAGCAAATTCCAAGCCTCCCCGGGATGGGAGCGGCGGTGCCCGTGGCGGCTCCGGGAGCGGAGGAGCCGCTCGTTGCCTGGTTTAATTAGCACGGCACGAGGCTTAATCCTCGTCAGGGATCCATGGATATGGGAAAAAAACCCAAAGCTCCACTCCGGCCATCCCGGAGGATTCGCAGCTCCTTCTCCCGGCGGGTGATTTTTAGTGAATTTAGCCAGGGTTTTTTTTTTTTTAGGTGAAGAAACGTCATTTCTGGGTGAAAAAGTTGGAATAATAATAATAATAATAATAATAATAATAATAATAAAAAATCGAAGATTTAAGGGTTGGATTTGGCTGGATTTTTGCTGGGATGCTCCCGCTGGAAAGAGAGGAAAAGCCACGCTCCCATCCCCTGGGGAGGAAAGTCTTTTATTTACAAATCAAACCACAGGAATTAATAAAAGGACGTTTCACAGCGACGGAGACGACGGAGCTTTTTGTTACAAAGCAGCTCTCGGGATACAAGTGACATCCCAGGGCGGCATCCATCCATCCCTCCATCCCTGGGGGGACGCTCTGGATTTGGGATGGTGACAACCCCCCCCCTCGCCATGGTGGGGGTCTCTTGGGACAGGCGTGTTCCCCTGGGGGGGCGTTTGGGAGGCGACGCCGTCGCCATCGGCATCTTCCCGGAGCCCCCGGAGCACCTGAGCCCATCCCATTCCCAGGAAACGCCCTCAGGGAGCCCCAGCGCTCCCCACATCCCTCCTGATCCCTTTTTCCTTTTTTTTTCCCCCGCGGGATTTCGCCTCTGAGGGGCGGTGGGTGGGCAAAAACCCTGGAATACCCCATGGCTCGGAGGTGTCCCCCAGATCCCATCCGTGGCGGGGGGGAACAGCATCCATCATCCCCAGAATCCCTGGGAAGTGGTACCTGTGGATGCAAAACCCCCTCGTGGCTGGTGACGTGACGCCCTCTCCGTGCTTCGCGCTCCTGCAAAAACAAAACCTCTGGAGGAGTCGGTTTGGGCGTCCCGCCGGGAAGAGGAGAGGTGGGAATCAGGAGCGACCGGATCCCAAAATGCTGCAGGATGAGAGCCCGCCACTGCTCCCAACACACATTCCCACTAGGAATGCTCTCGGCACATGGCTCCGCTTCAAGAAATCCCCTCCCAGAAGCGAGGGAATGGAGCGGGATGGAGGGATCAGCGCAGTGGGGGCTTTACATCCCGTTACATCCCAGCCCGTGGCTGCCCTGGATGTGGGAATGTCACGGCATTAAACCACCTCCGGTGCCCGGATCACCCCGTGCCCGGGACAGCAGCGGAGCACCCACAGGGAACGGGAAGCTCCTCCCAACCCCACAGACATCCAAGGAGCTTCCCTTGGCAGGACCTGCCTCCGACAAAAACCAACTGAGAAAGGGCGTTTATTGGTCAACTCAAAGATTCCAAGCAAAGCCGCTTCCCGCGGGAATTCCCGGCGGGAGCGAGTGGTGTTATTTCCCACGCTGGTCCTTGTCCAAATGGTGTCCCGGAAAAGCGAGAGGGAGAAGGGGGTGCCGTGTCTGGACACGGCGTCCTGAGGTAGGTGCCAGGTTGTTGTGCCCGGCTCTCCGGTTCCTGAGCGGGTCGGCTGTCCCGGGATCGGGAATTCCTCACAGCCGGGGCTTGATCTGCAGCCGTTTGCCTGGAAGGAGAGCAGGGAAAGGGGATGGTGGGAGTAGGGGACACGCCTGGACACTCCCAGGCTTCTCCTTGCCTGGTCATGAGGGGTTAAAGCACCGGAAAACTGGGAATGTGGGTGGTTTTCCGCCCCGGCAGCGCCCACTGGCCTCACCTCTGGCACCTTCCACAGGGGTGTTCTCCGAGTCCTCCGAGGAATCTCGTGGCAAAATCCTCTTCCTTTTGGTGGTGCCTGGGAGGGGAAAGGGAGAAAAGAGGAGAAAGTCATGGAGGTTGGCTCAGGTCACCTTGGAAATCCCTTGGAATGAAGGTGTGGGAGCGTCCTGAGCTCCTCTTCTGCTCCATGTGTCCCCCTTGGCCATGTCCAGGATGCCTCATTCCCCAAATCCCTGAGAATCCTCAGCTCCCTAAGAGCGGCACTCGGAGGTTCCTTCCCATCCATTCGCTGCGAAATTCCCAAGTTAGGGACGAAAAAGAGAATTAAAAAGGATCCAAACCTTCCCACCGGAGCACCAGCTGAACACCGGGATCCGCTTTGGGGCTGGGAGGGAGCCGGATGGACAGAGCTCTGGGATGCAAGGGGTTAACTCCTGCTCCGTGCTCCAGCCATGCAATCCCCCAGGAATTCCCAGCACTGGATGCTCCACGTGATGGCTCCTGCTTCCTGGATGCTCATGGAAAGCCTCTGGGAGGTGACCTCCTTGGAGGACAAGCCCAGGGTCATCCCATGGATCAAGGTGGGAAGTCCTTTCCCTGTCTCTCAACCCAGCACTGGATGCACCTTTGTGCAGGTACTCCTGTTTTCCCTCTCCAAAGGGTTTGGAAACGTGGTTCCGGGGTTCCACCTGCCAGAGTGAAGGGTGGGAAGGAGAGCGGTGGCCCCTCGGGCGAGAAGACACCGGGACAGATGGAAAGATTGGAAAAACAGGTGGTTTCCCAGGAAAAATGGGCCTACAGCTTGTTGGGAGGCTTAGTGGGAAAATTCCCACCTCACCTGGGATTAGAGGGGGTGGGAAAGGTGATGGAGAAGATGGAGGGAATCCTGCCCAAACCCCCTCCAGATGTTCCAGGGGGAGCAGCACAAAACTGGTGCCTGTTCCCTCAAAAATTCCACAGCACGATTCCCAAACATACCCAGCACGGAAGCGGGACCACGGGGACCTCGGAGAAGCCCAGTAAGGAAGGATTTGGGGGGATTTCGGGAGGCAGGAAGGGGGTGGAGGACCCCAAGCACCGCCCAACAGCCGGGAGCCTCCAGGAGTTTTCCTTGGCTTTTCAACTGGGATGAACGAAGAGGCTCCGAGCGGGAGCGGCGCTGGCAGTGACACACGGCTCCGGAGCTAATTCATGGAAAACAACGAGGGCTCATCGAGCGCCTTCCCACCCTCAGTACGACATCCGTACATCGGGGGCGCGTCCGGGGATTTAGTCACCGGCGACGGAGCTGAATCCCGGATTCCGGGAACGGCGACACCCGTGGGGTCCCTGCTCTGCCCTCCTCATTCTCCAGCTGAATCCAACAGGGGCGGGTTTTTCCGGCCTGGGATTTCCAAATCCCGCCCTGGTCGCTGGAATCGGGGCCCAGCAGAGCTGCTGGTTGTCACCCCGAGGGGTTAAAAACAGGGTGTCCCTGTTCCTGCTCCACCGGCAACCTGGTCCAGTGGGAATGGTGGGAATGGCTCAATTCCCTTTGGATGAGCTGGAAAAAACTTCAGTAATGAGTTGTGTCCCACCCTGGTTGCTGGAATTAGGGTCCAGAGCTGCTGGTTGTCACCCCGAGGGGTCACGATCAGCATCTCCATAGTCCTGTGGTGTCAGTTCAATGGGAATGGTGGGAAGGGCTCAATTCCCTTTGGATGAGCCGGAAAAAACTTCCTCAATGAATATCTCCCACCCTGGTTGCTGGAATTAGGGTCCAGAGCTGCTGGTCATCACCCTGAGGGGTCAAAACCGGCATCTCCATGTTCCTGAACTCTGGTCCTGTTTCAGTGGGAACGATGGGAAAGGCTCAATTCCCTTTGGAGGAGCCGGAGAAAACTTCCTTAGTGAAGATCTTCATTAATTAATAACTTCCTTAATGAATATCTCCCACCCTGGTTGCTGGAATTCGGGTCCAGAGCTGTTGGTTGTCACCCCGAGGGGTGACAAAATCAGCATCTTCCTGTTCCTGCCCCACCAGCAACTGTGACACGGGTTCAATGGGAATGGTGGGAATGGCTCAATTCCCTTCGGATGAGCCGGAGAAAACTTCATTATCTGATGTCCATGAGGCACCTCAAAGCAAACACGATTAAGGAAATAGAAATATAGATTCCATTTTTTTTTTTTTTGGGATTTTTAAATTGACCGTAATCAACTTCCCGACTTCGGCACGGAGCCCAGACGCTCTCGGAGCATCCACAGCTCGATTCCAAACACACCCCTCAAAACTCCGAGGCGGGAATCAGGAAACAAACCCCAAACAGGGTCGCGTGAAAGGACTAAAGCGGTTTGGGTGGGGGGAGATGCCGCTCCTGGAAAGGCCGGAGCGGAGGGACGGGCGAAAACCACATCCCAAAACACTTCCAAGGGGCGGGAAGCCCGGAGCAAACGGTGGGTGGGGAGGGAAAGGGGGCGCCTCTTCTCCGAACCCCGTGAAGGAAAAGGAATTTTCCGCTTTTGTGCTTGGGAGATCCTGCAAACGGCGTGATCAATCTCGGGCCGCTCTCCCGCTTTTCCCTGCCTTTTGGGAACAGGCTCCATCCATCTCCCAGGAACCAGGTGTATCATTCCTGCTCAGCAAAAAAAACCAGCCAGGACCGAGAAAACCCTCCCTTTTCCCCTTTTCTTTTTTTGGATTTTTTTCCTCCCACTTCCATGATCGAACTGCTTCCAAAGGAAGAGAAACCACGAGCTTTTCCATGGGAAACCGGGGTGGCTTTTCTGGAAAAAGCCGGAGAATTAGGACTTCCAGCACCATTTTTTTTTTGTTTTTTTCCCCCCCCTTTCCCCGATGGAAACCAACATTTATTTTGCCTGAGCCGACGGAGGCGTCAGGCAGACGGAGGGGACCTGCTCTTCTCCAGAAGAAAAGGAGGGAAAAGGCAGGAAATCTACCAGGAATGTATCATCCAGCGCGAGGGGCGGACGGGGCACTAAATCACACCTCAGGTGGCCCCATTAGGCTTTTTCAATCAAACCTGGTTTTCGGAGCCGAGAGGCTCCAGCTGCATCCCAGAGGGAAGGGGGGGGAACCAAATTTTATCCAGCTGCTGTCCAAGAGGGATTTGAAGGGATTTCAAGGCAGGGAATTCTCCTCCAGGTGAAGGGGAGAAGGGGGTTGGGTCCGTGCTGGGCCCCGAATCCTCCCCCCCTGCTCAATTCCTGGTCGCTGAGGGCTTGAAAATGTGGGATTCTCCACGGGGTGGGAAAGTGGGAAGCAGCTGGAGATGGCCCGAATCGTGGGTGGAAGACGCCCAAGCCCCAGAGGAACGGGACACGGATTTCCGAACTCCACCATCCCATTGTAAAAGGCTTTGGAATTTTTGTTGGTTTCCCTTCCTGACGGGATGTTCGGTCTCCATCGCTCTCCGATGGCAGCACCGGCCTTCTCCAAAATTAACCTGGGATGGTCCCGTGCAGGGCCAGGAGTTGGACTTGGATGATCCTTGGGCGTCCCTAACTCAGGATATTCCTGATTCCAGGACCAGGAGATGGTTGGATCATGGCCCACCACCAAGGAGTTGCCCCCAATGGGGTTGGAAAAAAGGAGGAGAAAACCCCCACTTCCAAAGTGATTCCTCCAGAAGCCAAAGTTGTGAGGAGTTGGACTTGGATGATCCTTGGGCATCCCTAACTCAGGATGTTCCTGATTCCAGGAGCTGGGGATGGTCGGATTATGACCCACCACCAATGGGAGGGGTCAGGAGAAAGGAGCAAATTCAAATTTCCAAAGTGATTCCTCCAGAAGCCAAAGCCGTGAGGAGTTGGGCTTGGATGATCCTTGTGCATCCCTAACTCAGGATATTCCTGATTCCAGGAGCTGGGGATGGTCCGATCATGGCCCACCACAAACAGGGGGNCCACCACAAACAGGGGGTGGGTTGGTCAGGAAAAAGGAGAAGCAAATCCACATTTCCAAAGTGATTCCTCCAGAAGCCAAAGCCGTAAGAGTTGGGCTTGGTTGATCCTTGTGTGTCCCTAACTCAGGATATTCCATGATTCCTGATGGATTATGACCCATCACCACCATGCTCCCCCTGCTGGGGTCGGGACAAACGGAGGAGAAAACCCCCACTTCCAAAGGGATTCCTCCAGAAGTGAAACCCATAAGGACATGGACTTGGATGATCCTTGTGTGTCCCTAACTCAGGATATTCCTGATTCCAGGAGCTGGGGATGGTCCGATCATGGCCCACCACAAACAGGGGGAGGGTTGGTCAGGAAAAAGGAGGAGCAAATCCGCATTTCCAAAGTGATTCCTCCAGAAGCTAAAACCGTAAGAGTTGGGCTTGGTTGATCCTTGTGCATCCTTAACTCAGGATATTCCATGATTCCTGATGGATCATGACCCACTATCACCGTGCTCCCCCTGCTGGGGTCGGGACAAATGGAGGAGAAAACCCCCACTTCCAAAGGGATTCCTCCAGAAGTGAAACCCATAAGGACATGGACTTGGATGATCCTTGTGTGTCCCTAACTCAGGATATTCCTGATTCCAGGAGCTGGGGATGGTCCGATCATGGCCCACCACAAACAGGGGGAGGGTTGGTCAGGAAAAAGGAGGAGCAAATCCGCATTTCCAAAGTGATTCCTCCAGAAGCTAAAACCGTAAGAGTTGGGCTTGGTTGATCCTTGTGCATCCTTAACTCAGGATATTCCATGATTCCTGATGGATCATGACCCACTATCACCGTGCTCCCCCTGCTGGGGTCGGGACAAATGGAGGAGAAAACCCCCACTTCCAAAGGGATTCCTCCAGAAGTGAAACCCATAAGGACATGGACTTGGATGATCCTTGTGTGTCCCTAACTCAGGATATTCCTGATTCCAGGAGCTGGGGATGGTCCGATCATGGCCCACCACAAACAGGGGGAGGGTTGGTCAGGAAAAAGGAGGAGCAAATCCGCATTTCCAAAGTGATTCCTCCAGAAGCTAAAACCGTAAGAGTTGGGCTTGGTTGATCCTTGTGTGTCCCTAACTCAGGATATTCCTGATTCCAGGAGCTGGGGATGGTCCGATCATGGCCCACCACAAACAGGGGGAGGGTTGGTCAGGAAAAAGGAGGAGCAAATCCGCATTTCCAAAGTGATTCCTCCAGAAGCTAAAACCGTAAGAGTTGGGCTTGGTTGATCCTTGTGCATCCTTAACTCAGGATATTCCATGATTCCTGATAGATCATGACCCACTATCACCGTGCTCCCCCTGCTGGGGTCAGGAAAAACGGAGGAAAAAACCCCCACTTCCAAAGGGATTCCTCCAGAAGTGAAACCCATAAGGACATGGATGATCCTTGTGTGTCCCTAACTCAGGATATTCCTGATTCCAGGAGCCGAGGATGATCGGATCATGACCCACCACAAATGGGGTGGATGGGGGGTGGTCAGGAGACAGGAGTAGCAAATCCGCATTTCCAAACCCCCACTCCCAAAGCGATTCCCCCTCGGAAGCCAGAGCCGCAAGCAAACCCGAGGGGAGCGGCCTCCTCACCTCCCCGAATTCCCGGGAAGCCGGAGCGTCGCCGGCGCGCTCAGCGGAGCCGTTAAAAAAGACTTGGAGCAGCATCTTCCATTAACGTTACGACCGTGAAATATGACAATAAAACGGCGGCCGTATGGCGGCAAATTTGCACCCGCCGAGTTGCTCGGGGTTTATCGTCACTCAAACGTGCAGAGAAGCTGTAAAATGTTTACAGAAAGGGTCGTTCGAAGCCATAAAATCCTCTTTTCTCTCCTAAACAAGGCTGAGCGGAGCCATTTGCACGGCCCGGAATGTTCGTCGGGGGAGAGGGGAACATCTGTTCTCGCCAGGAGTTTGCGGTGATCTTCTCGAACAAATTAACTAAAATGGGTGCTTCCTAATTAAATTAGCGCTCGGTTGGAAGGGGGTTTTGGAGTCGGATGAGGGGCCGGCGAGGCTCCGGCGCAGGCGATTTAACTGGGAGGTGAAATATGGAAAAAACCCGGGAAGGGCTGTGGGAGGGGAAGGGGAGAGAGCGCTCTTTCCCCCGCCGTTATCCCGACTGGATGACACAAGGCTGAAGGACGGGATGCTTCCCACTCTGGAAGGGGTTTGCCCTCCCCGTTCCGTAGGGATTGGCGTTTTTTTTGGGGGGGGGCAGGGGGAGATGCTTGGAAAGCCCCAGTGCCCTCGAATCCCGGAATCATTGCGGCTGCAAAAGACCCCCAAGATCATGGAGTCCAACCTTTGCCCGGTCACCTCGTGGGCAATTAACTCCTCCCACCCCAAATTCCCAGGCTCCTCTCGCGGGGCGGGAGGACGACGGCGGGTTCCGCTCCGTGCATTCCCATCCCTCTTTTCCCATCCCTGTATCCCAAGCCCAGACCCCCACTGAGAGCCCCCCCCCAAAGCTGACGCTGGTCCTTAAAGGTCACCGCCAAGCCCCCTCCTGGTCCCTGCCGCGCGCGGAGCCGGCGTTTTACTTTGTTCCAGGATTAAAAGGGCACTCTCCTCCAATTCCGGAGGTTTAAACCTGGGAATTCGGCTCATTCCATAACAACAACCTGCCCTCCCTCCTTACTTACGATCCCAACAATTCGTGTGTTGCCCTCCCTGGCCACAAGCACAAGCCCGACGTTATCCCCGCTCCGAAGGCGCGGATCCCCAGAATCCCGACGCCGGTTACGCGAGGACTCATCCTGACCATCGACGCAGCTCCGAACTCAGGCTCAGAATCCCGGAATCCCAGGATATTCCGAGTTGGAAGGGACCCATCAGGGTCACCGAGTCCCGGTGGAGTGGCCACCACGAAGGGTTTGGTCCCTCCGCAGCGCCGACGGCCTCATCCCGCCTCCTTTTGGGATGACGCCTCCTTAGTGGCCGGGATCCCTCTTCTCCCCGTTGGGTTTTGGGAGTGCCTGGATTCTCCTGTGCCCCCAAACCCCTTGGATGAGTGTTGGGATGAGACCCAAGCATGGGCAAGCCCACGGGACAACATTCCCGTGTCCAGACTCGCCGCATTCCTTTGGCGGGGAAGTTGCTTCCTCATCAGATGATTTTTACAACCATCTGTGATTCCTGCCCGGTTTTCCTTTCCTATGGATCCCCCAGCATCTGTTTTCCCGATGCCACGTGATCCCCTGGGCAAAGGAGCACGGAGGGAATGCGTGCCCTGACCTCACCTCCACAGAATTCCCCCCAGCATTCCCAAATGAACCGGCTCCTCCTCCTCAAACCCCAAAAGCCTGGAAATCATCCTTCCCTGCACGGACACGCTGGATAAAGAGGGAAAGGACACCCTCACCGCCAAGTTATTCCAGGCTGCCAAGCGTAATCCAGGGCCTTCCCCGGCCAATCCAAGTTTCAACAGCCATGAATTAATCTTATCCATGGATTAATTGCTCTGGCTTCATCACGGAGATAAAAAGCCCACTCTGGGAACAATTCCCTGGCCCTGCCGCCGGGATCAAAAGGTAGTTGAACTAGGGCCAAGGACAGGGAAGGAGAGGGGGAGAAATCCCTGGAAAGAGAAGCCAAGAGGAGCTTTCCCAGCCGGAATTGTCCCTCGCTGTTCCCACCACACTGCAGTCCGGACTGCACTCCTGTGACTTCGGGAATATGTTGTTAATCCCAGGAATTCTTTTTCCGACAGCGTTACTGCCCTCCCTGGCTCGAAGTGATTGAAGATCCCTGGTGCCCTCTCCAGCCTGGATTTGGTGCTGGATTCATCCCTTCTCCCAGCAGGATCCTGCTCGGGCTGCACGGGAAGCAGGGACTGAGGATGGGAAGGGCTCCTACTGAGCCACATCCTGTGCCAACCGAGCTGGGGGTGGGAATTCCATCATTCCACAAAATTATTGGGATTTGTGAGCCTGTTGTGTGACAGTGCTCAGGAGACCCAGAGGCTGCACATCCCTCTGGAGAAGGATGGGAGAGGGAAAAAGGAAGTGGGGAGCAACATCCCACGAAAAACCTCGCAGCCAGCACTGGGAAGGACCGGGCACATTCCCTGCCTTGCCCCACCTCTGCTCCCGGAGAAACAACCCTGGAGCAGCCCAAAGTCCCGATCCCTACTGGATTTTCCAGTGGAGGAGACGAATTAGGAACCAAGGAAAATGTTGGAGAAGCAGGAATGCAGCAAAACTCCCCCAGGAGAGAAAACAAAGACGTTTCTTCTCACGGCTCCAAACGGTTTTCCCACTTTTTTCCCCCCCCACGGTTTCACACTGAAACGTTTCCCTGAACTTCTCCCAAGATGAAAAGGCAGGCGTCAGAATTCCCAAAATGTTCTGCTCGTCCTAAAACCGCGTTTTCCCAAGATTTTTACTGATTTCCAAAGCGGATAATCCCAGATTAAAGCAGCTCTTCCCTCAAACTCGCAGCCTGCCAACATCCCATCCCATTTCCCACTGGAATGTTGAGGTTTCCAACCTATTTCCCGCCGGGAAACATGTGGGATGGATGGTCCAAAGGCCCTTCTGTTGGTCCAGTGGTGCATCCCAATGAAACACTCTCCTGTCAGGCACTGCTGTGCTTCCATCACGGGAATGAGATTGGATTCATCATCGGATAATTTATAGGATAAGGAAGGAGATGATGATAAAATATGGGATAAAGTCCTCCCACACGGATTTGTGCCCAGATGGGAGACTCAATTTGGGCTCCCAGTGTGAACTGGGTTTGGAGACTCACAGGGAACATCAATCCCGACAAAACTCACGGAGAGCAGCAGGGAATAACCCTCCCGCCCGGAAAACCGGAGCAGCTCGGAGCACACGGGAGGAAAAGCAGAGGATGTGATTCCTACCTGGCTTCTCCTCTGGCTCATCCTCATCCTTCTCCACTTTGCAGCCCTGGAACCTGGGATATTCCGGGGATCGGAGGGAGATGAAGGACGGAAGCTTCTGCAGGCAGCTCGATGGCTTGGCGTCCTCCTCTTTCCAAAACTTCACCTCCTGCTCCGCACCGGAAGGTCCGGGAATTTCCCCGTCGTCGTGGAGCTGAGCCGGGTCACTCCTGCAGGAGGCAGATGGGACAAATATTAAGGAAAAGTAAACCAATCCCACTTCGCAAGGCTGGGAATGGCACCACGTGCAATGGAAGAGGCCCAGGGGCTCCCGGGGCTCCATCCCAGGCCGCTCCGTATCCCTGGAGCCAACAGGGATTCAGCCGGAGTTCCTCCCTTCCCAGCTGGACTCCCTGCCAGTTTTCCAGCTCCTCGGATTCTCATGGAGGCTCCCATTTGGGACCGAGCAGAGGGAAGGCGAGCAGGGATGGCTGGGAGATGTCCCGCTGGGCTTGGCTCGTTCCCAGCCCCACCTCTCTCCTCCAGGCAAACGCGACACTCCAGCTCCCTTCACATCTCCCACCACGGGAGCCGAGAAAGGGGGAAAAAAAAAACCCCACCCCCTCTGGAGCAGCTTCCAGGCTGGGGCGTGCTCCCATCCCTGCGGGAGGATGCCAGCAGCCTCCCAGTCACCCAGCCCCTCCTTCCCTAAAAAGAGCAGGGAGCTATTTTACACCTCGTTCGCACCGGGAACGTGAGCTGGGTGTCATTCCAAGGCTCTTCTGTCACCCGGGATAAGTTGGGAGAACCTGCTGAGCGCTCGTCCCCCCTCTGCTACCTTACAAGGCAGGGCCAGGATGAGGCCCAGGCCCGGGAAGGAGCCTGGACCAGGCTGGCACAGGTCCCAGATCCCCGTGTTTCCATCCCACCTTCGCTCCCACCTCCCGCTGGGAAGAGCTGCGGAGGAGCCGAGCACCTGACTCCGTGTTTTCTCCTCCCACTTGAGCGGGACTTCTAGACTCTGGCTTTTAGAGCCAAATCTCCTCCTTGGCTTTAAATTGAATTCTGTGGGGATGCAGGAACTGTTTGAATTCCATGGGAATGTCCTGCAGGAAGGGCTTGGGGGTGAGGGAAAGGAAGGCGAGGACGTGCCAAGCCCAAGGAAATCCGTGTCCATGTGAGGATGAGGATCGGCGTGTCCATCCTCCGCCTGGGGCTCCATCTCAGCACCCAAAAACACCAGGGAGAACTCAGAGAGCTTCCAAGGACCCAACCCAGCATCCCACTGTTTTCCAAAGCCTCTGGCACCTCCTTGTCCACCCAGCAGTGAATCCAACCCTTCCATGCCATGCCGAGGGCTCAGCTCTGCTCCCCACATGGATATAAGGAAGAGGGACGGTGGTTTCTCGTTTCCCCCGGACCTACGGATAAGCTGGACCCACTTCCAGTGGTGGAATCTCCATCAGGGCTCCTCCATCTCCCAGGAGGAAGGTCCACAAAAACCTCGGAGACACCCGGAGCCGCCGGAGCCCTGGACGGCACATTCCCAAGGGTGAATCCTCTCCTCCCTCTCCATCAGCTCCCTCAAACACGGGACACTGCCCAACCCAGTGGTGGCTCCCCCTCCACACCTCAAAACAAACCAGGACACAAGACCCGGAAGCGGAGAGATCCGGAGCGGGTCGGGAAGGAAACCGTTTAACCCAGCAAAACAGAAAAAAGCGTTTGTCCCGCCTTTTCCCTTACCTGTGCGGCTCCTCCTTGGCCCACCTCCACTTGGAAGGGGGGTTGGGCTGGTGCCCATCACCTCCCGCCTCCTTCGGGTGACGCCTCTTCTGGGGGTGCAGGAGTTTGCAGCGGACTCCCTTGGGACAGACGCCCTTCTTGGCAAAGTCGGGACAAACCAGCGTGTGCTTCTTCTTGCACTGCCACGGGAAAGGAGAGGGAGGGGTCGGGAAAAGCGGGAGAACCCCGGGAGGGAGCAGGGGGAAGGGCTCCTTCGGGTGCCACCAACACCTTGCTAAAGGGAGGGAAGGATTGGGTGGGGTGTTCCCTTCTCCGTATCGAAACCCCGCTCCCACGACGGAACGCTCCCGAAAGCCACGTTCTCCTGCGGGATGCTCCGCACTCACCCGCGGTTTTCCAAGTGATTTCATGGATCCAAACCACCAAAGCCTTGGTGGCAATGATTTACCCCCAAGGTGGAGATGCTGGGAGGTCCCACAGAGGTTATTTGGGCTGGAGAAGCTGGTTTTGGAGAGGACACAGTCGTCCCAGACATTCCTGGGACTTGGGGAGGAGCAGGGAAGAGCAGGAATAAAGGTCCTTTTAGGACTTCTTTTGGGATCGCTGCCCGGCCCTGAGGAAGGCGGTTGAAGGCTGGAGCTCAACCTGCTCTTCCCAGGGCTTGGAGATGAGCTTGGGTGACGCTCTCCCATCCCAGGAAGCTCGGTGTGGCCACGGAATGGGGCTGGAAAAACGACGGCATCGAGGTGTTCATCCCTAAAAGTGCTTCTGGCACTTCCAGACCCGCCGGTGGGAGGGAGGAGCCATCAGCACTCCAGAGCTTCCCCACAAGGCTTCCCGCTGGGAAAGGGCACTTTGTGGCAGTGGGAAAGGCAGGGAAGAGACGCAGGCAGGGAAGAGGAGATGCCTTCAGGTGGGATTTCCCTCGGCGTGACCGGGAATGTTGTGGGGGGGCAGAAGCAGAAGGAACAACCTCTCTTTAATCTCCGACTATTCCCAACACCCAGCAACCCAGAGAGCTCATGCCGGCGAATCCCAAGGGATGCAAGGGTGGGAGCAGGTCCTGGAGCCCCGTTAGTCCCGCTCCCAGTCAGGATGCTCCATCCCACCCAGTTTGGCTTTTGCAGGAAGCACCAGGTCGGGACATCTGGGGTGGGACTCAGCCCATCCCACACGGCACATTCCCAAGGCCAACATTCCCTTGGCGACCCTCTCCACGTGAAAAGTGTGTTCTTCCAACCGCAAGGGGCCATTCCAAACTCGGGTGCCCACCCAGCGATTTCAGGGGCTCCGATTTTGCACAGATTTTGGAGAAAACAGGATGAATCCACGGGAAAGGAAACACAGGGAGAGCTTCAGGATCATTCTCCCCGTTTCCACAGGAGCTGTGGGGGAGCTCCTGCCCTTTTCATGGAACGTGACTCCGGGGACACGGGAGCAGCTCCCCTGTGCTGACCTTTGGGATTAACGGGATCCCTGCTGAGCCCTGGGAGAGCTCTCCTGGAAAAGGCAGAAGGGTTTGGCAGCTCTGCCTCCCAGGGATCCGGCACCGGAGCGAGGAGCTCGTCTGCCGGAGGTTGGGATGGTGCTGAGCAGCGGGAGGGCTGGGATGCAGACGGACACACGGATGGAGTGGCTCCAGGGAGGAGATGGCGCTGCTTTTCCACTAAAAATTCACAAAAAACCCCCATTCCTGTGACTTTCTGCCTCTGTCTGAAACCAACGGACAACTTGAAGGTTGAGTTGTGGCTCTGCCATTGCTCCAGAATCCCGTGTTTCAGAGAAACATGGAATCGTGGAATGGATTGGGTGGGAAGGGAGCGGAAAGATCATGGAATTCCAGCCCCCTGCCACAGGCAGGGACACCTTCCGCTATTCCAGATTGCTCCAACCTGGCCCTGGACACTTCCAGGGATGGGGCAGCCACAGCTTCTCTGGGAATTCCAGCCCAGCCCCTCCCCACCCTCCCAGCCAAGAATTCTGGTCCATTATCCCATCTAACCCTGGGAAGCCATTCCCTGTGTCCTGTCCCTCCATCCCTCATCCCAAGTCCCTCTCCAGCTCTCCTGGAGCCCCTTTAGGCCCTGGAAGGGGCTCCAAGGTCTCCCTGGATCCTTCCCTTCTCCAGGTGAACATTCCCAGCTCTCCCAGCCTGGCTCCAGAGGCTCCTGTCTCCGTTTTCCTCATTTTCCCACCTCACCTGCAGACAGGAAACATCCCGGATCAAAGACAAACGCTTGGAAAAGGCAGGGACAGGGCGGGAATTCAACCAGAGGAATTTGTCCCCAAAATATTAACAAGAAGAAAAGCAAATCCCTCCTCCTGAAAACTGCCTTAAAATGAAGTCAATTATAAAATTAGGGAAGAGGGAAAAAAATAAAGGCACGGGATTGTGGGGATGGGCAACCCCCTGGTGCCGGGTCCTGGTCCAACCATCCCGGTTCCTGGAATCACAGAATATCCTGAGCTGGGACAGACCCACAAGGATCATCGACTCCAAATCCTGGCTCTGCACAGGACAACCCCACAAATCCCTGAAAAGTGAGACCTGGATAGAGGTTTCCAGCCCTAAAAGTGCTTGGAAAGGAGAAGAGCGGGGAAAAAGAGGAGCCCTTGGCCTCCAGAAACCCACACGGACGCTACGCCGAGGGGTGATGCCGTTTTGGGGCAAAGCCAAGCAACGTGGCTGTTCCTTCCCTGAGGGACCGCTTACAAATCCCTGCGGGACGGGACAAGCGCCGGGATCGGGATGTGCCGCCTCCCCAGTGCTCCGGCCTCCGAGTCAATCCCGTGTTTGTTGGCTCCACGGCAAAAAGATACTTAATAAAGAAAACAAACCGCGTCCGACTAATCCCAGGGCCGCGTCCCCGGCTCGGGTTTCTAAATGGCTTTGCCACGCCGTTCCCGGCCCTCCTTCCGGAACACCCCGTCCACATCCCGCTGTTTCGGGGCCGGGATGGCGAGGCTTGGGATTGCCTCCCTGCTGGAAAAGCCCCCGCTTCTGTCTATTTACAGCCGCCTCCCTGCTCCCTGTTCCCGAGCCCCGGGGGGTTTGCCGTCGGGAATTTTTGCTTCCCACCACGCGCCAGCCGGGACGAGGCCGAGCCGGGGCTGTGGGGTGGTGCTGGGGGCCATCTGATCCCTTCCACCTGTCGGGGTGGCTAATTATACCCCACCCCCCCA
>VZRE01002220.1:0-11208 GCA_013396775.1 Cephalopterus ornatus
GCCAAAAGTATTAACATCTAACTAAGCCCGGATATACCCTCACAGAGTAGAATTTCTTACTAATGTCCAATCTAACCTGTCCCTCTGTCAGTTGGGAGCCATTCCCCCTTGTCCTGTCCCTCCATCCCTTGTCCAAAGTCCCTCTCCAGTTCTCCTGGAGCCCCTTCAGGCACTGGGAGGAGGTCTGAGGTCTTCCCAGAGCCCTCTCTTCCGCAGGCTGAACAACCCCAGCCCTCTCAGCCTGTTTCCATAGGAGAAGCCTTCCAGCTCTCTCAGCATCACCATGGCACACCAGGGCACTGATTATTTTGTCCAGCCAGGCTGTGCTGCTGTCCTTCGAGATGGATACTGGAGCTGAAACTGATTCATTTTACTGGTGTTTTTTTGCAGCTGGTTTGCTGCACCCAGAAACCACGTAAGGCTGAGATGAAACTATAGCACCCTATCTGCAGGTCACCTGTGCCTCGATACCCTCATGCTGATATTCGTGCTCATTATGATATAGGGAAGGAGGGTACGCAGGAAACATTGTTCCCTGGGAAATAGTGATTTACTCTGCAAGGAAAAGGCAGGGTGCTGCCAAGTAATGCCTGCAAAGTTTGATGCCTTGGTTTCTGTTGTGTGGATCAATATTAATAGCAATATTGTATTTCCAGGGCATACTCAGCTGGCAGACTATTGATTATTTGCTATGTAGCAGTTCATTTATACTTGAGAGCAAGCTGGGACACTGAAACAATAAATGTGCATCTGTTAACAAGCAACTCGGGACATTGAGTTTCAGTGACACAACTGGGATATCACTTCCTTTGTCTAAAATGGAACATCTTTAACATGTCAGAAATATAATTTAGTTGACTTACTGGAGAAAATACCTTCTTCCCTAAAACCTGTAGATTAAGGTCATGTTTCCAAATATGTGCCAAATCCAATCAATAATTTCATCCCCACTGTGGCCAAATACTTGAGGTTACTCTTCAAGGGAAAATGTTTTATTTGATATGTTTAAATAAGTATTATATCAGACAACCTCGTGCATGAGCAGGTTTCAATGAAAGAAAAGATAATGAAACACTGGTTATGTTACACTTTGGTTGCAGTAGTTCAGCCAAACTTTTTTTTTCAGTGAGATGTTTAATTCAGTGTGAGAAAGAGTAAATACCTGTATCTATATATATAAGTATATTAGTATATTTGGATAGGGTAGACTCAAACTTAAGCCTTCTCTATCAAACAGAGGGTTTACTTATATTTTGAAAGACATAATGCTGTATCCTTCCTTGAGTTGTTTTATTATGTATAAGTCTACAATTTTCTCCTATGGACACATTTAACTATCAACAACCAAATCAATAAAAACAAATTTTATAGGACACCAACCTTATGACTAGAACTCTTTGACAAGGAACCTCCCTACAATGAAGGAGAAAGAAATGCTTTCTATGACAAAAAATAATGGGTGGCACTCACTGCTGCAGGAAAGAACACCTCAATGACTTAATAATCTTTTTATTTGAGTTTCAAGAGGCTGGGGAGGTGACTAGTAAATATGCAGGAAATTTACCTGTAATATACATTGCCTTTTGAGGGATAATATATCCTTTTCACTGCTATCAGCATGTTGAACCCTGTAGGCTTAGCTGCCTTAGCAATTGTTTACAATTTGGAGAGGTCAGGACCACGGGATACTGCCTCTGCTTCTAATGGTGGCTCCGCTCTCCCACTGCTGACAAATGGAGTTTAGAATGAAGGAGTCTAGTTTCTCAGTTGGGCCTGAGCCTCTTCAGCCACTAGTAAATTAAATGTGCCCAGAAATATTTCCAGGCATTGAGGCCAACTGGCACAGAACGTTTTGTACCTCTGCCCCCAACCGTGTCTAACATCCCTAATGCGGCAGCTAGATGCAAACAGCTCACTGGGATGAACCCTGAGCCATGCTTTAGAATGATTTAGGAGCTTGCTAGTTGTCATGGACCAAATGTGTGCTGAGGACTGGTCCAATACTTTTGAGTATACCCAGTTACAGTCCCATGAACATTCCCAAACACTGTTTTACTTGCTTACGGCAGATGCAGCCTAAGATGTTGATACGACATATGTCTTTCTTGCACTTTTTTTGCTCAAGATCACTTCTTTCCAGCCTGGACAAGGGAATTGTATGGCTCTAAATTTGGTCACAACAACAATCCTTTTGCTGGTTCATGAAATCACTCTGACTCAATAAGAAACTAGTTCACTGTTGTCTGCAATCTAAGAATATTTGCAAGGAACCAGATGCTGTGTGTTTAAAATGAAAAAAAAAAAAAGAAGTTATGCATGGACAGATTAACTTCATAAACAAATCACTGTTCTCCTTATCCCACTGCACACCACTGTCATCTGCCTGATACTACATCTTCAGTGTTTGCAACTTCAAGTTGCGCACCCCCAAAAAAAATCATTCCACCTCAAGTACTTGCCATGTGCTCTAACCATGCCACATTGGCGTGCTGGGTTTGTCGGGGGCAGTTTATTTTCTTCACAGTGGCTGGTATGGGGCTGTGTTTTGGATTTGCTCTGAATACGGGTATGATAATACAGAGATGCTTCTGTTGTTGCTGAGCAGGGCTCACACAGAGACAAGGCCTTTCCTGTTTTTCCTACTGCCACACTGGTGAGGAAGTTGGGGGTGCATGGGAGGTTGGGAGGAGGCACAGGTGGGACAGGTGAACAAAACTGACCAAAGGGATATTCCAGACCATATGAAAATATATCAAGTGGGGGGAAGAAGGAGAATGGGGGATGTTTGGAGTGAAGGCGACTAACCTTTACATATAATGGAGCCCTGCTCACCTGGGGGTGGCTGAACAACTGTCTGTCCATGGGAAGCAGTGAATTAATTCTTTGTTTCGCTTTTCTTGTGTACACAGCCTTTGCTTTCCTTATTAAACTGTCTTCATCTCAACCTATGAGTTTTCTCACTTTTGCCCTTCTGCTCATCTCCTGATCCCGCTGGTGGGAGAGTAAGTGAGAGCCTGTGTGAGGCTTGGCTGCTGGTTGGGGTTAAACCACGACAACTGCGATACCTCAAATGTCCTATAAAACTTCTGTGCTGACCTGCCAAAGGCAAAGCAAGTGTCCTTTCATGGGTTTCTCTGAGCTGCAATTAGCTGAATGCAAGCTCTTTACTTTGAGAAGACTTGATTACGTCAGGGCAGGGGCCATCTGGCAGAAGGTAGAGCAGGATGAATGCAACCCCAAACCAAGAAGGAAGACCGTGGTATGGTGTCACCCAAATCTGGGCACTTTCCTATACCCCACAGGGACTCAAGCACTACCAGGCAGAGGAAGGAGGCAGAGGAAACATTCTGTGCCTGCACTCTCTTCACCACACACACCACAAAGCCTTCTTGGTGCTCTTGCCTTCAGAAGCTCTTACTTTGATATAGGAGCTGTTCAGAGGAACACATTCCTTTGAATTATTTAGATCATGGCACTTCCAACACTCAGCCTTGAGCATCACCTGTGCATCGACTAACTTGTGGTTTGCAGAAGGAGCTTGGGAGGGAACTCCTTATCATAGTGAGCTGCTTGTATTTCAGCAATGCCACTTTCTTACTGGCACCAAGGCTGCCATCCACCTTTAGCAGTGCCTGCTTTCCCAAGGAAAAGATGGAGGAGACTTGTGTCAACCAGCTGGTGTCACCTCGCAGCTCCCAGTTAGACAAACCTCTGGCCCTGGCAGCATCAACTGAAAGCACCATGTGGGCTCGCAGTCTCGATGTCTCATGGTGGGTCCCTGACTCAGGAAGCTATAATACCAGGAGGATGGTGGATGATTTCATGCCAGCAGAATCTAATACCTTGTGATCCTATGATCTAGTGCAAAAGACGGGAGGAGTGGGAAGCCCAGCAGGCACCTGATTGAAGAGGCTGGGGGAGGTAAGAGAAGACAGTGTCCTGCTGTGCACTTCTTCCACCTCCATAACCTTCTTATTTTCAAAGAGTTCCCATAGGGCTGTGGTAGCCATTGTTCTCCAGACCTGGTGCATCAGCATTCCCCACTCCACTGGCAGCAGTTTGTGACTCACACATTGCCACCCCTTCTCCTTCTTCGTGTCAGTAAAATGAGCAGCTTGTTTGCCTTCAGGAGGAAGCAAAATGTGCACAACTTGGACACCCCCATACTCACCATGTACAGGGTGATCATGCTGCATACTCTACAACCAGCACCGGCTGCCTGAGCGTGTGATCATGCTCAGACAGACCCAGATACACGTACACTGAATTCCACAAAACATGTGCCCCACCTTCCTTCATTCCTTCCAAAACTGACCACAGCAGCCTGGTCAGACTTTGGCACAACTGCTATTGCTGTGCAGAGTCAGCGATAAATGAGCAATTCTTTACGTTCAGTTTTCAAGGAGGCTGCAGATTCATCTTGGCCATTAAGATAAAAAGGAGGCTAATTCAAAACTACAGCAAAGTTTAAGTAGTAATTTTGCATAAGCAGGCAGTTAACACCAATGTAAAAGTCATTCTTATTTTTTTCTGCTGGGCTCTGTAAAAAGAGAAATGCTGTCAGGGCTCTGCATTTTTTGAAACCTGCATTGTTTTTTTTTTCCTAAAAAGGGTTGAAATAGGTTTAAGCATTACTGTTATTATCTCTAAAATGACAGAGACATTTCCATGTGAGTTTCCATTCACAGACACTCATATTCACCATGTGCACACCTTTGATTCAGGGACTGCGGGTCCCCTGTGGTCCAAGGACTCAAGATTCATTTTGTGTAGCTCTTTCTGCCAAAATGGCGTTATTAGTGTTAGGAAATAATGCAAGGTCACCCACAGCCTTGATAGGAAAAGGAGGGTAGGAGAATATTAGAAAGAAACTATATGCTGTAAAATCCAGCTGCAGTTGGCAAACCTGAGTGCATTTGGAGTGCCTGCACCAGTATTTCGCTGCCCTGTTTCCAATTGATTGCCCTGGCCTAGTGATTAACCACCTGAATACACCCAAGAAGGATATTCACAGAAGGATCTCATGATAAAAAGGCTATTCCTGGCCCTCTTTCCATCACATCATAATCTGTCCACTAATATGGCTTGAGATCTCAGCTGATCAAAAGGTCATAAGATGCTACTGCTAAGTATCACTCTGTCTCTGTTCAGCCAACGGCATTTTTACTCCATTCAGCAGTCAGAGGAATGCAATAGCAAAGCCTTCAAATCTGTTTGTATGATAGATGAAGTCTTCTCTGTATGGCACTTATCATCCTTCAGGGAATGACACCTGATAAATAAATCTCTAGTTCCCAGTGAATTTAAATAAAACAAAGGCAAATCATATCACTGCACACTGTAAATATGAAACTGCAGAGAACATAAGGGTTCCTTATCTCTCACCATCTCCTTTGCTGCAAAACCTATAAAGTGCTAACCACCCTCAGATTCTGCCAAAATCAAGGGAGTCCAAATCTCTTAGTACATTACAAAGATCATGGTGATAATAAAGGAGGGACTGAAAGATACATCACTCATTTACTCTAATGAAACGGTAAAAATTATTATTTTTTCATGTTAGTAAACCCCAAAAAACTAATAAAGGGGTTTATTAGCATATCAATAGGAATAACAGAGAGAGAAGGAGGGGGGAACCCAATAAATGGGGCAATGTGTTTCCCAGGGAGTAACACTAGGGGGGACAATTTTCAAACATCCTGGGACAAATAAATACTAAACCACATCCTACCCAACACCACCACTCTGTCCAGCTGGTTGCCACTGTACTGCAGTGTGCCGGCGGCTACTGATGCATATGACGCCAGCAATGGCCTCCAGCAGCAACTTCTCTGGCCATCCTGCTTCCAAACCCTTCAACCCGGGCAGAGATTGCTGCCCAAAACAGCAGGGAGAGAGGGAACCACTACCAAGAACCACCTGCCACCTGAAGCCCTTGCCTAGTGGGTCTGCAGAGGTAGTTCCTGTGGGCACTACCATTGGAAAATGCGCTGCTTTGTGTCCCCAGCACACCTCAAGTGTTGTCACAACCAGATTAAACCCCTCAGCATTTCCCAGACAATCCCCCCACTCCTTGGCTTTCCAGACCTCTCTACCAGGACCAAGAGACAGTTTCTTTAACTGCAACTGGCAGTCATTTTGCTCCTCTCCATGCTTTCAAAGCTGAGAGCCATCAAAGATTAGAAGGAAAAAATCATGACTATTTTTCCCTAAGAAGCAGCGCTGGTAATAGGCTTCAGGAAAAATCCTCCTAAATGCAAGTGATAAGCGTAGACTGTGTGAAGGCTGACAGGTCTGATTATAATTATCACTGCAAGGGGACTAGCACTAACCTCCTTCTGGAAGGCAATGACAATTCCTGGAAGGGAACATGCAAGTGAATTATCATAAACAAAATCATTGCGAGTAGAGTTATCTTTCACTGGGGAACTAAATAAGATCCAGATTTGGGGATGAAAACAAACAAACAAACAAAAAAACCAAACAAACCTTGAACATAGTTTATCCTAATAGAAAATAACAATCACACACTGAAGTTTTGCAGACTTCAGGATGATGGCAGTAAAAGAATCAAGAGGGCATGGGTGGAGTCATGTATAAAAGAAGTGTTTGGAAAATAAAGGATATATTCTGAAACTATACCTAAAGAACATATCCTACACCGTAACATGAACAAGGAGCCCCAGGGAGGATGTTGGTCCAGACTGAACTTAAAATTCAAAACTAAGACAAAACTTAGGCAGCCTTGCACCAACCTTTCCCCCTTCCTCACATCCTAGCAGGAAGAAACCCAGACAGAACCAATGCAGAGCTCTTCAAATTGCTTCTGCACATTGAATTCCTAAAATTGCATGTATACATTAACTGCCATACCACAACATCAGCTTTCAGCAGTGTTGTGAGGTAGAGAGGATAGGTAGTATTCCTTCAAGATCATCCTGCCCTGACCTCTGTGCTTTCTCTGACAGCATTGCATTTTTCCTAGTCTGCAGGTTGTTTTAGCATTTCTCACTCTGTTTCCAATGGACACTTGGAAATAGAGAAGCTTGGGCAATCTGGAATAAAAGTAGCACTACAAGCAGTTTTTTCTTTCTGAACACAGGGCAAGAGATATTGCCTTCTTAATAGTGGGCTGTAACTGCAGAGGAGATGAAGAGAAGAGCCTCAGAGTCAAAGGCATTTCTAAGAGTTTAATTCTCATTATATCTCAATGGAGTGAAGCAAATAAATTGTGGAAGGAGACATATGGAAACTCACTACGCAAATGGCCTATTTAAGGCTCTTACTTCCTAATTAGGTCCTGGTGTCAGGAGGTTGGTAACAATTATTCACACATAGATCATTTGGATACAATACAAACTGTTCTAAAATCCAAACCATCATAATGGCATGCATTAAAAAGAAACCTTATTCGGCTTGATCTTTTTAGACTCCTTTGCTTGGACTATCAGTTTCTGTGCTATGCATACCTACATTTTGTGTCTAACACTGCAAAAATGCATTTGGAAAGGGAAAATGAATAAACAAAAAACATCAGGGCCATAACCCCTTGTTCTTACCTTGTTCACAGATTTCGTCACTGGACTCTGCACAGGGAACCCACACTCTCTTCCCAGATTCTTCATCTGACTCTGTGGTGTTTCCCAAAGCAAAGAGAAAAGAGAAAACCTTGATTACTGGGATGACTGTGTAGAAAATGCTCACAAGCCCACAGAGTTTTGCTCTGCCCTTTCAGTTTCTTTACAGCTTTCAGTATGGCCACCACCACCTGCCTGGGGCTGACCCTCAGCCCTGCAGAGTTTTGGAAGGTCCCCCAAGCTTCCCCTTACCCCACACAGATGTGTAGGTTTCTCCTCCCAAGTACCCCCAAGTATTGGCACAGTGAGTGTTGATGTCAGGGAGAGGTGCCACAGATTCCTTTGACAACCCCTGTTAGAAAGGCTTGGGAAGAGCAGGAAGGTGTCACAAGATGTCAAGCTGCCTGTTTTGCACAGGAGTTAAAGTAAGGAGCTGAAGCCAAGGATTACCACATTGCAAAACCATTTAAAACAGGGTAAGTGCTTGTGATTCAACATCATGACTGCAACCAACCCGCTCTGCCCTGCGCTTTGGTACTTCTGGTGTGAAAATTAGGTCTTCCCTCCCCTTCCTACATTCCCACTTCTCCTCTTTGTCCACCTCTCCAGCCCTTCACTCAAAGGTGAAATATTTTACATTTTCACCTGTGGCGATGCAGATCAGAGAGTGGGTTTTTTCGCTTTGTTTTGCACTGATTTTGCCAAAGGCATCCTTTCAAGCATCAGCCTGTGCAAAGATAATAGGTGACACAATTCTCGGTAACTGGAATCAGCAACAAATCAGCCATCTGCCACTCCAGGGGGCTGAGATTAACCCAGCTACTGGACCGTGACTGCAAAGCATTTGCACATTTAGATTACAGAAATATGAGGTTACCGGTCCAAAAAAAATAAGACTGGGAGCGGGGTAGGTGTGGAAGATAGCCTTGGAAGAGCTCTGTAGATTAACCCTTCCAGACACAAGTCATCTCATAACAGTTCCAAACAAATAGTATTTCTCATGATAAAGTGGTAAAAGGGTGAAGGATTTGAAGGAAACAACTTGATATACATGAGACATCATGTTTCTGGAGAATACATCCAATGACACCTCCTTTATACAGAGAGAAATAAAGACAAAAACATGCAAGTGCCTTGTCAATGCCTTCCCTCCTTTGGAAGTATGACCAAGCTGCCCAGACAGCTTACTTGACCATTTGGAAAGTACAAGAGTAGCATTTTTTGCCCCAAAGCTCCCCTACTCTCAAGATACCATGGGAATGAGAGAGGTCTGAATTCTGAAGTAACGAGGTTTAGGAAGGTCTCTTCATCTGTTGCTCCCAGTTCACCTTCTTGAATAACAAACACTACATTGCTACTCTGCGCATATGGATGCTGTGAGTCCACATCAATACTTGTCCATATCTTTGGGATCCTCTCTATGAATCTGATAGGAATTGTTATTTGGTAACTCAAGTATCAAGAGTCTTAAATCAGTAGTAAACACAAGCTGCCTCCACATTTAAAAGCATGAGCAATGTTCTGTACAGTTGCGTGGTGCGTCATGACAGACACCAAGGGCTCCTCTGGTCTCCTCTGGTTTTAATCCCCATCCCTGCCACTGGCTCTCGTAGGTTAGAATCCCATGGATCCTTGAGATTACCATCCTCGGGGATCGCAGGTTAAAAAGAGCAGGTTGTGCCCAGAGGAAGATGTGTAGCTGAAGACAAAAATAACAGCAAGAACATCTGGAAAATTCTGGAACATCTCACCTATGAGGAGAGACTGAGAACAATGGAATTGTTCAGTCTGGAGAAGACAAGACTCCAGGGAGATCTTGAGCACTTGCCAGTAGCTAAAGAGGCTAGAGGAGAGCTGGGGAGGGACTTCGGACAAGGGCCTGGTGTGACAGGACAAGGGGGAATGGATTCACATTGCCAGAGGGCAGGGTTAGATGGGATATTGGAAAGAAATTCTTGTCTGTGACGGTGGTGAGGCCCCAGCAAAAGCTGCCCAGAGAAGCTGTGGCTGCCCCATCCCTGGAAGTGTCCAAGGCCCGGTTGGACGGGGTTTGGAGCAACCTGGGATAGTGGAAGGTGTCCCTGCCCATGGCAGGGGGGGTTGGAACGAGATGTGCTTTAATGTTTTTTCCAACCCAAACCGTTCTGTGACTCTATGAAATTCAGGCAAGATCTACATGGTGCATGCCCTTGGTGAGGATCGTGGCTTAAACACACAGCTCACCTCATGAAGTCCAAAGAGACAACTGAAAAGCAAACAGCATGCACACGTGTTTATAGAAACCCATGTATTTTATGTATGCCCTTTATTCAGAGAAAACAGGTAGGGTTGGGTAAGCATGGTACAAGGCTCAGCTGAGAGGTGAGGAACAGCAAGGGATCAGTTGCTGTAGTCGTCCCACTCCATACAAAACCTGCTGGCATCACCTCGGAAATGAGTGCACCTCCCAGCAGTGTTAATCTGGGACTGAGCACAGAGTAAGGACTATTGATTTGTGAGGAGGTGTGAGGAGAGGGTGAGGAGAGCAGGCCTTTGAGTCTCCCTGAATTCCCCACTATTTATCACAGTATTTCAAAAAAGGCTTGCCTGGGCAGAGCTAGGTGCTCCCAAACCAGGTCTACGTGTTTGAGACCAAAGGTGAGGTTGAAGTGGTTTGGATGTCTACTAGGGCATGGCTTTCAGGTGAGAGAGAGGTCAAAGGGATCATGCCGTGCCTGGGACTACAAAATGGGCCAAGCTAGTAACCCAACAACCCACGGCCTCCTGAGATGCAGCAAGTTAATGAGGCTCTGCCTGTGCTTTAGAAAGGTCTCCTTGAACTTGACCTGCTGGCTGTGTGAGGGCTAAAACTGATGGAACAGGATGTGGACCTGTTTTCAGAACCAAAGGCTGGGATTTTCTCTTTCTCCAGTCTCTAGTTCCTGTAAAGATAACCTAAAAACCCCAAATCCAAATTCCACAACGGTCCAAAAATGAAAATCTGTGGGGTGTGGGGAAAAAAATATTTGCATTAAGCTTCAACCATTAAACTACTACAAGAGTGTTTGTGCTGGTGACAATTTTTAAAATGCTAAAAAAAAAAAAAATAAAACTCCATTAAAAAAAAAAGGCGGGATTTTTTAATATCTCTTTTGCTCGCCTGTAAATGGACAGAGAAGGGGAACAACACAGGGCAAAACCTTTCCTTTCAGACAAAAATCGCCACAAAGCTCTATCCCATTTCTTGCCAGTTAACCAATCTTACGAATTGATGCAGTTTCAGCCCTACATGATAATTTTTGTTTGTTTTATCCAGACATGCTTTGCAGGAAGGGGCTTTTGCAACCCAAACAGCGCCACTGCATCAACCAGGCACTGAGCTGAGCCGTGGAGCTGCTTGGAAGTTGCCTCGTCTCCCAGCAAATGAGAAGCGGAGGGAAACACCGACGCAGGCGACGCTGCACCTTGCAGCAGAGGCTCGTGTGTCCTACAAGTAACCTTGCATCAAGATACGGAGCCACAACAGCAGCCTTATGGGTACAATGAGAGGAGGAGGAGGACAGCGAGGAGGAGGGGAAGGGCAACAGGAAAACAATCAGAAAACTCCCTAGGAATCAAGTCCTCTCTTCCTCCTTAGCAAAAAAAAAAAAAA
>VZRE01002221.1:0-66251 GCA_013396775.1 Cephalopterus ornatus
CATGGCAGCACACCAACAACAATACCCCACGTTGGGCGCCAATTTAACAAAATTAAAGAGAATGCTCCCCACCTCCATATCCCCCGGTTCCTGAATAGGGAGCTCACAGCTCAGGAACTCACGCACACACAGGATCAGGGCTGGCAAGCAAAGAGGATTTAATTCAAAAGTTCCCAGTTCTTTAAAAGGACATAGGGGGAGGGGTTAACAATGAGAGGTGATTGGGGTGATTGGATAAGGCTCAAGGAGAAGGGCTGACCCACATCCAATAGAAACCCAGGGACCGGGGAAGGACATGGGGAGCAACTAATGAAGCTACATAGGAGGCAGAGCTACAACGGAGGCAGGGCTGCTGCTGTGATGAGCTTGTTTCTCTTCCAATTCTGGTATCGCTGGTTTTCTGCTCGCTCGGCTGAACCTGGGGGCTGCCAGCATGTTCTCTCTTCTTTCTGCTCCTGAAAGCTTATATGATCACCAACAATGTCTAATATCCTCAGTGTCAAATAAACATAAGTAAAAGAACTAACTCATCTAAGTACACAGCTTAAGTCACTGAGCCCTATTTGGGGGGGGGAAATCAGGATCATATAAGTCTCTCTGTGTTCATGACACAGTTTACTAGTACAGCCATGGTAATGTGTGAAGCTGTGCATCGTCATCATTCTTTAAACAGACAATAAAGTTTCAAGCTAGCTGCACAGACCCAGACACAGGGAACACACCACTTGGTTTCAACTCTGAGAAATACATATTTAAGGGATGAGCAGCATCCTTTAGGAAGCCTATGATAGAATCTAGAATCCATTTCTGCATAGCAAAAGCTTAATAAATGGAAAAGTCCTTCTGATAACATCTGCTTTCCTTATTACACATTTTACAAATTCTGCAGGAAGTTTGAGAGGAGTCTAAGGACTGACAGCACCCTTCACTAAGTGATCCCCATTCATGCCCACAGCACATTCCTTGCTCAGTGAGGCAGAAGAGCTTTGGAAAAACAGCATAGGATCATTCAAATATGGAATGTATAAAAATGCAGATGCCCCAGAAAGAAAAATCTCATTTCACAGAGTTTGCTTTTACAACTGCAGTAATACTCCTTGCATTTTATTTTAGTTTGGCTTTAGCTTTTCTTGTTCCTACTAGAGAGAAAAGTGACTGAAAGCGGTTAGGTGTTGTGAAAAATCTTGGGTTTATTTTTTCCCTGCTCTTATCCTTATTCTGGTGCAAAGGGGCACATAAGGAACAGCTTGGTTTCACTTCTTAAAGTTTCAATCAAAGGTACAAAATGACATAATGTCATAGTCATGTTTTATTTCAGTCTAGCTGTCAGGAAACAATCTCTCTGAACTATTTTAAGATTTGCGACCTTTTTCACACATTAGTGTTCTCTGGTTATATTACAACTAAATTACCATTGCCATTTTAAGCCAAGAAAAGACTGCAAAAAACAAGCATTAAAACAATAGCATTTAATAATAATTACATAAAAGTGATTTTGGTAATGAATTTAATTTCTGCTGAGTTGCTAGCTAACCATATGGCTCACTTCAGAATCAATCAAGAATTTCCTTGGACTTTACTTAACTGGGTGACATACAATTTAAGTACATGAAGTGTGATAAATACAAGCTGTCTCGATGAGGATTGCTCTGTTGACTTAGATAATGATTGAATAAGAGAAGTGTAATAACAAATATATGCATAGATATTTTTAAATAGAAATCAAGCCAGCCTGTTAGAATTACCAATGGGAAGTTTACTATGGGTATCACTCTCCTTAGTTATATACTGCAAGCAGAAGCAGCATCATGCACACAGAAGAACATTATCACACTTGCTATGAGCCACAGAGTACAGGTAATCATAGACTTTATTTCCTTATTGCTTTACACTTTTAACTGATGCTAATAGAAAGCTAATAGATTACTCTTCTGGTGTACAAGGTTGCTGCTTTAGTCAGACTGATCACCCTATAAGGCTATTTTTATTTGGATTTTCTGATAAGAAAGTTTACAACTTTAACGATGGAAAGGAGATGCTTTTGCAGATCATTGCTTGGCTAAAAGGACAATTTCACCATCATTGTTACTGAAGTAATTTAAGAAACAAATTATTTAAAAGGCACTAAATTTGCTCCTAGTTTTCCAATGAAGTACTACTGACAAACATTGTGTCGCTAATGCGAAGCAGTAGATGATAGTAGCAACTTTACTCAAATATTTCAGCTTTCACCATTGCTGGGTACATGGAATATGTTGTGTTTCACTGAAGGATACTTCTGCAGCCAGAGGACGCAGTACTGCTGGAAGGCTGTACGCCAATGTCTTCAAGTTCCTCCAGCACTCAGTTTAAGCAGATTAGGGGGGAAAAAAACCCTCAACTGCACTTAATTACAGTAAAGTATTTCAATTAAAGTTTTTTTTAAAATCAAGGGGGATTTAATCAGCTACTAGTAAAAGTAGCGTGCACAACTCTACACATTATGAAAATAAATAATTTTTCCTCAGGTTTAATATTCAAGTGGAAATGCATAAAATAAGCAGAAACTACTTCAGAATTCTGGATTCATTGAAAAAAAAAATCCACTTTTTTTTCCTCAGTTTTGAAAATTAATTTATTGCCTTTAAAAATTTCTCTATAGCTCTCACTGCACAAACTGTAATAATGATCTTGTAATTCTTTCTTAGAGATGTATCAGGCTGCTCAGAAATCCATGAGAATTAGTAAAGACTTGTCTGGTTTTTTTAATTCTCTCAGCTCACAGTTTAGTTTTTCCCAAATGAACAGGATTTTATAGCACCCATTAGAGTTATACATTAATACTACAATTCTAAATTATTAGAGTCTAAAACAACCACAGTACTAGAGTCCCCAAGATCCCAATCATACAGAGAGAGATCATTACATTGCAGTAAATGACCCTATTGCAAAGTCTGGTGAGTTCTGATTTTTTTTCCTTTTGCCATCTGTAAGGACTCTAAGGCTATTACCCTCTCCTGACTTACATTTCCTGGTGAAGAAAAGTAACTTTGATGAGGCCTTTACTTTTTTTTCCTCTTAAAGTATCAGCCAGCCCAAGGGGGGAAGTGCTAATTTATTACTCTTCTCTGGCTTGCTGTTGATTAGGCAATGCTCCAACAACTGGTGAAATGATTAAATGGTGCTAAATAGTAGCACAGAAAAGCTGTGGTGGCCTTGCTTAATCTTCCTCCTTATCATAAAGCTACCAAACCTTTCAAGTTTAGTGTCTTGGATAAGTTGGGCTGCATTAAACTGCACATGTAAATCTAAGTGGTGAGATGTATTTATGTTTGAAGGCATAGTGTTTGCTTTGAAGGTTTGCTCATCTGTTAGAAAATGATCTTTGAAAAGGTGTTCTTTTTGTCTGTGAAAGCTAGTGAAGGTAGGCAGCAGAATAACCTTTATTTTGTGAAGCAGGACAGGAAAGACTGGGCTAAAAATTGCAGTATGATGCTGTATTGTTAAGCCTCATATGTTGCAGCCCACAAAAAGATGATGTTACAGAGAAGTGCATTAAGTGTGCTCAGTTTATTGGGAAAAGAACAGATGACCAGAGAAGAAGCTACTTTTTTTTGTTTATAATTGAGACTGCAGCAACTCTGTGATTGTAGACAGAAATGCTGATACAGGAGCTTTTTGCAGTGAAATGGATTTAAAGTGGTGAACAAATAACAGGCAGATTTTTCTCAGAGTACTAAATGTCTTGTGGTCACTCATATTTTATATATGTGAAGTTGAAGGGATTTTGAGGTTATCAGTGGAGAGATCATAAGGGAGACAACAAAGGAACTGGAATTCAGTTCTGGTTTCACTTGCGCGTACTGCAGACTATCAGCATAGTACATAATATTTCTCAATCTGCTTGCCTGCTTCTCAGAAAAGAAATTATACCTGTCATTTATTTTCCCATTACAACACTTAAGGAACATGCCAAAAGTGCACTATGTTAAAGTAGAGATAGCAGTAGAAAAGTAAGTGTAATGGTAATTCAGATTTCTGAAAAAAAATGTTCTTTAACATAACTTTTGTGTTCTACAGCAGTAGGGGAAAGGCAGGGCAAGGCTAGAGCTCAATCCAGATCCTGTTCTTTCAGCTGTAATTTAGTTTTTGTCCCACAGATCAACCCATGATCAGCTGGATTGCTTTATATACCCTTAATTGCAAAGCTTGAGTGTATACCTTTCTAGCAAGAAAAAGGATAAATGGGGGTTTTTTGGATCGGGCTTTGGTGGGGGTTTTTTTGGTTTTGTTTTGTTTGGGGTTTTTTTGTGAATGTGCTACTTGCAATGCAGATTATTTTTCTTACCGTTTAACTTGTTGATATATGATGATGGAACTGGCCTCTGTTTTAAATAACTTCTCTAAAAAGGAATAAATATCCAGACATTGATGGCTGTATCCCTGCTTTCAGTACTAGACTGCTGCAGTATCTAACATTTTGAACTGTTCTCTGTTTTTTAAAGTTGTGTATCATTACTTATAAATCAATAATATCAAAATGTCCTTAAATTCTTCCTACTGTTTTTGTCTGCACATTTACAGTGATACTACCTTTAATTGTAGGATACAAACTACTTCTTACCAATTCAATGTTATTTTAAGAACTCTTTGTAACCTCAAATAAATGTGTAACAAATATTTAGACAGTATAAAGGACTTCTCCAGATGGCTTGATCATGACAGATAACCTTATTTATTGTTATGACAGTACAGGGGCAAGCTGCACCTGTGGTCTCTTCCCCAGTCTCTTGCAGGCTTCTATTTCAAGCAACAGACCTTACCAACACTTTGGCAGGATTGAATACAGCAGTTGACCTAACTTTAAACAGTAGCCTTGCTCTCAAATTCTTGCTCCAGTTTCATGTCAATCAGTACCTCATTCATCCTTTATACACCCTTTACAAATATTTCTTCAGATAGAATATGCCACCATTTCTCCTTTTATTTTACTGTTCTTAGTCTTAATAGTAGGACACTGCTCTCTTTTTTGATAGGGTGAACCTGGTGAGCCCAACTGTAAATTTTGATGTTGTCTCAATGATACAATTCTGTAAGGTTTTGTGACAAAGATCAAAGTTACAAAGAGTATCTCCCTATAAAGACGTGTGTTATCCATTCCCTGCAGAAACACATCACAAGTACAGAAAAGGTTGATCATAATAGGTTCTCTTGCCCAGGTCAGTGGAACATGCAGGTGGCTGAGCTGCAGGAGGTGGTGATAAGGCTGTATAACATCAGGGAAGCTGAGAAGGAGTTAAATAGCTGGTTCCAAGTGCAGTCTGCAGTGAAACCAGAGCCTGCAGCCAAACAGCTGAAAGCTTCCCCCAACAGCACACACAGTAGGAAGGGGGCCAATAATGCATAAGAATGGGAGCTTGAAATGGCAAGGACCAGCAGGAAGAAGAGACTTCCCTGAAGCCTGAGATGCCCTTATAGAAACCCTTCACCACTTTGCAAACTGAAGAGGAATTACCTGTCACATCAGGAGAGATACTGGGGCAGAAAAATGCAGCCCAACCTGCTCCCTGTATAACAATTGGTGCAACTAAGACAAGGCAACAGGTAGTAAATAGTGAGTGACTCTTCCAAGACCTATGGAGGCACCTGTTTGGCACCTGAAGTACTCCCTGGAGAGGTGTGCTGCTTACCTGGGGTTCATATCAGGGATGTCACAGCGAGACTAACTAGCCTCGTACAGTCTATCTGCTACTATCCACTGCTCCTATCCACTGCTTTTGTTTCACATGGGTACCAGTCATACAGCCAGGAGTAGTCTGAGGAGTATAAAGAAGGATTACAGAATCCTGGAAGCAGCAGTATGGGAGTCTGTAGCACAGGTCAAAGGAAAGAGCCAGTTGAATCTGATGAATCAACAAATGGTTACAATACTGGTGCCACAGCTGGGTGTTTGTCTGATGGAGCCCATCTGTTAGAGAAAGAGAACATCAGCTTCAACTTCATTGATACATTTGCCAAGCTATTGAAGAAGACATTAAATGAAACTTTCCAGGGAAGGGGGACCTTGATCCATCCCACTCCTACCAGTTTGATGTCAGTGCCAGCAATAGATGCCCAGAGCTTACAGAGGTATCACAGGTCAGCAGGAGTGCACCTGAAGAGCAGCACAAAGTAATTCCAGCTACTCCAGCTCATATGTCAGCTTCATTAGGGGCGCAACTTAAATGCCTCTATGCAAGTGCATGTAGTGTGGGCAATAAACAAGAGGACTTAGATGTGTGGATGCCTGTGGAGATATGATTTTATTGGCATCACAGAGATGTGTTGGGATGGCTTCTATGACTGGAGTGCTGGAATGGAAGGACAGGTTCTTTAGGAAGGACAGGCAGGGGAGACCAGGGGGTGGTGTTGTCCTCTCTGTCAGTGACCAGCTGCAGTGCTAGAGGTCTGCCTGGGGATGGATGAGGAGTTGACCAAGAGCTTATGGGACAGGATTAAAGGGACAGCAGGGAAATTACAGTGAGGGTCTGCTACGGGCCAACTGACCAGGAAGACCATGCAAATGAGGCCCTTTATAGACAGATAGGAGCAGTCTCATGTTCGCAAGCCCTGGTCCTCATGGGGGACATAGACCACCCTGATATCTCTTGGAGGGACAGTGTTACAGAGTATTATCAATCCGGGAGTTTTCTGGAGTGTATCAACCATAACTTCCTTCTCTAAGTGATAGAGGTGCCTAAAAGAGTGGTGCTATGCTGGACCTTAATCTGACCAACAAGGAGAGGCTGGTGGAGAGTGTGAAGCTGAAGGGCAGCCTTGACTGCAGTGACCCATAAAGTCATGGAGGTTTTTTGAAGAATGTTAGGAGAAGATCAGATTCAAGACCGTCTGAGGAATCTGAAGGTGTACAAGTCCCTAAGAGCTAATGAGATGCATCCACTGGTCCTGAGGCAACTGGTGGAGGAAGTGGCACTATCCATCATATTTGAGAAATCATGGCAGTCTGGTGAAGTTCCCACAGACTGGAAAAGGGGAAACATAACCCCCATTTTTAAAGAGGGGAAAGAGAGAAGATGTAGGGCACTACAGGCCAATCAGTCTCTCCTTTGTTGCCAGCAAGGTCATGGAGCAGATCCTTCTGGAAACAAAGGAAAAAAAGGAAGTGATTGGTGACAGCCAGAGTGACTTTATTAAAGACAAATCATGCCTGACAAATTTGGTGGCTGCCTTTTACAGCATCATAGATAAGGGAAGAGCAATGGATATCATCTACCTGGATTTGTGCAAACGATTTGAAACTGTCCCACCTGGTAAACCAAGGACACATGGATTTGATAGGTAGACCACTCAGAGGATAAAAAATTGGCTGGATGGCCACAGTTGAAGAGTTGCAGCCAACAGCTCTATGTCCAAGTGAAGACCAGTTACGAGTGGCATTCCTCACGGGTTGCTATTGGAACTGGTGCTGGGACTGAGTGCACCCTCAGCAAGTTTGCCAACAATACCAAGCTGTGTGGTGTGGTCAACACACCGGAGGGAAGGGGTGCCATCAGAGGGAATTGGACAGGCTTGAGAGGTGGGTCTGTGCAAACCTTATGAAGTTCAACAAAGCCAAGTGCAAGGTGCTACGATTGGGTTGGGGCAATCCCAAGCACGAGTACAGGCTGGGCAGAGAATGGATTGAGAGCGGACCTGAGGAGAAAGACTTGGGGAGTGTTGGTTGATGAGAAGCTCAACATGACCCGGCAAAGTGACCTTGCAGCCCAGAAAGTCAACCATATCCTGGGCTTCATCAAAAGGAGCATAGCCAACAGGTTAAGGGAGGTGATTGTGCCCTCTCTACTCTGCTCTTGTGAGACCTCATCTGGATTACTGCATCCAGGTCTGGGGCCTCCAGTGTGTCAACCCTCCTGTTGGAGCAAGTACAGAGGAGGGCCATGAAGATGTACAGAGGGCTGGAGCACCTCTCCAATGAGGACAGACTGAGAGAGTTGAAGTTGTTCAGTCTGGAGAAGAGAAGGCTCCGGGAAGACATATCAGCCTTCCAATACCTAAAGGGAGCCTACAAGAAAGCTCGAAGAGGCACTTTTGACAAGGACATGGAGCGAGGGGACTAGAAGTAATGGCTTTAAACTCAAAGAGGATAATTTAGATATTAGGAAGCAATTCTTTACTATGAGGGTTTTGAGGCACTGGCACTGTCACAGGCTGTCAAGAGAAGTTGTGGATGTCCCATTCCTGGAAGGATTCAGGGCCAGGCCGGATGGGGCTTTGAGCAACCTGTTGTAGTGGAAGATGTCCCCACCTATGAATCATAGAATCAGCCAGGTTGGAAAAGACCTCTCATATCTGAAGGGTGGTTGGAACCAGATGGGCTTTCAGGTCCCTTCCAGCCTAAACCATTCTATGAGCATGGGAGCATGACTGTGTACAAGTACGATGCTGCTTAAAACAGCCCAGATACTTCATATATGAGCTCAACTGTTACTACACAACCCTATTTCATTCTCAGTATCTCTCCTGCATTGTTTTTCCAGTGCTAGCCTAATCCCCTTCTTTTCTATGAGATTTTTTTTAACATTTTAATATCTTTTTTGATCATAAAATTCCAAAAAGAAAAAGAAACCTGTTAATCTAGCTAAATTCAGATAGACAAAAATTTCTCAATTAGTAGGTCTTATAATCTTGTCTTAATAACTTTTGGAATTTCTACATTAGATCTTATCTGGGATAGGTTTGGGGTTTTTTTGCTAGCAAAGCTTTATCCAGCAAGTTGTAGGGATGTCAATAGCCAAATGGAAGAACAGAAAGTATTTCTAAAATGTTATGGATATCTCCTTTGTCCCCTACAATTAATAAACATTTTTATATTATAATGATATAATAACATAAGAATAGTACCATAATGTTCTTAACTTCTTCAATTCTTAACCATGTAATAATTTAATCAAAAACAAACAAAAATTTTCCAATCAATAATGAAGAAAAGAAAAATGTTGATATAATTTGTCTAGTTTCTGCTGTGATCCTATGAACTAACACAGAAATCGAGATAAGGAAAGTTAAGAAAAAGTTAAGAAAAATAAAAAGGATAATTGGGTAGCAAAATGAGGCAGCAAAATGCTGAAACCCAAGTTACCACATACAGGTGTATCCTAATTTAAAACAAACTCTTCTCTTATTCATTAGTCAGCAGTGGTTGTTGTCTTGACAGGAGAAAACACTGTAGTACTGCAGTCTGATTAATAACTTCCATTTGCAATTTGGGTGTTGCTGACTACAATGGAATCATTTTCAATGTGACTCCAATGTTGTATGATAAATGGATGGATTTCAGAAAGAGGGCTTGATCTGTAGACAGTGCTGGCCAAGGGGAAATTGATCTCTGCTTTGTTTTGCTGCAACTATATTTCAGTTGAATTTCAATTCATTTTTATTCATACTTTTATATTTCCCAGTGCCTTACTACGAGCTTCTGTATAGTTCTTGCATAGATATTTTCCTGATGTCACTATCGCTTCAACAGAAACTACTGAAGATAAGAAATGTTACAAGGGGTTAAAAGCTACGTATTATCTTTATTGACTTGTCTCCACCCTTGTGTGAGCATATTGATATTCAGCTAGAATTTTAGATTCTTAGTGTTTTCCAAGAATAATCAGTTTGTTTAATCAGTTTGCATAGAATAAACTTTGATCCTTAAATTCCAAACCCATAGCCTGTTTCTAGATTGAAAGACAAGTATGTGTGCTGTAGGCTTCTTGGCTCTGACCACACACTAAAGTTATTTTTTATAGAAGACTCTCAGAAATTTTTTTAAAATGTTAATTTGTCCTGGAGGAAATAACACATATATGGGGATAAATGGATCAAGTTTTTTCATTGTTCTGATCTCTTTCTCAGGAAAAAAAATAAAAAGTTAATGTAAGGTTAAAATGAACCAAAATAGAGTAATTTATTTTTTCCCCTAAACAGTAAAATACTAACCATATGAAAGGAAAATATTTCTACTTTTTTATGTTATTAATTTTGTGATGGGGAGCAGGAAACACACTGATCAGTAGCAGTAGAAATAAGGACCTTGGCACAGTACTGTCCATCAGCATTTGGCTAGTGTTATAGAAGCTGGGAAATCCCTGCCCATATCTCCTGTTAACATCTAAATTTGCAGATAAATGTTTAATGTTGCACTGAAATTTATTTCCTTGGCACCTCTGAAAATCTGACTGTAAGATGTAGATTAATTGCAAGTAAATATAAGAACTCGCCAGCATGCTCAAGTTAGGAGCCTTGATGCTCAATACTCCCACTACCACAAGTGGAAAGATAGAAGTTCATTTAAGTCTGGTGTGATATCTGGAGGTGCCTTTCCTTTACTCTGTTGACTACAAAGGAAGTGTTAGACAAGGCATCAAACTTTCAACCCTCAATAAAGGGTTCAAAGTTGGCCAGGAGAGTGCCTGAATTAGTATTGTTCCTCTTTCTGATTGCCTGACCAATATAATTTAAGTGCTATATAGCATTCTTCATTGCTAAGAAACATTTTGGAATTTCTGGGTTTTGTTATTCTTTCCATGTAAATTCATTTAGCTCTAAGTTATTTTAATGATAATACACAATACCGTGTGGTTCTCAGCAAGTTTGTGTTGAATATTTAGTGCAACTGTGTTGACATTCTGCCAGGCTCTTGGTGAGAGCTGCTTGTAAGAAGTCTCGTTGTTGAATCTGATTCAGTTTAAGGTAGGTCACAAATCTCAGTCACAGCTCAGCAGATCACCCAGATTTTATTGTCTGAGTTAGCCTCTTTTATGGCTCGCTTCCAAACCAGTGTATTGTACTAGGAGTTCAGAAGAGGCAAACTAGGAAACATGAAGGACTGAGAAGGCACCATGCTGCTAACATGCAATCTGTACTTTGCTAGCAGTCCTCTGGTTCAGCTCTTGGCATTGTCCCTTGTGAATAACAACAAATTAACCATTATAAAAATTGATATAATTATTTAGAGGAACAAAGATTCTCTGTCTCTTATGGAATTTAATGTGTCTATTATCTCTGCCTTCTTCTTAATCAAGAGAAGCAGCTGACAAGAAATGTGTTAAATGTGACTAGCAGGAGACCACAGATAACAAGACTCAGCACTTTTCTTCAGTTCAAAGAATACAAGAGACAAACCCTGGATAAATTCCTTTCTGTTTTCATTTAAAAATACCTACCCATGGTACCACCCAATATTAAACATGGTGTTTCCTGAAATCTATTATCATGCAAAAAAAAACTTGGCCTACAGAGAAGTAAATACCAGATTTTGTAATATGCCTATATCCATAGCAGAAAATACTCTGTATTGCACTGTAATACAATTCACAGAATGAAAGTTCAACTTATAAAAAGCAAGTTTCAGTACTATCATTCTCAGGTGTGTATTGCTGTGTACTGCCAGCATATCTGACAGTCTGAATCTACTCATTGAAATCTACTAGTAAAGGCAGCAATATTCCAAGTCAGTACATGCTGGAGAGTGCTTCTGTGTCTATTATGTAGAAAACAGTTCTTGGCTGGAAAAATTTACAAGAAAGTATTTGAGCATGAAATGTTAGAAATATTTATTAGTTGTATTAACATGAATTTTCTGAATGTCATTAGCATAAAGTATTACATTTTTCTGAATGTCTTGCTCCCTCACTCTAGTGTTAGTTTCGTCACTTACTGTTATTTAGAACAAAACAATTTAAACTATCTACCAGGAACGGGTTTTTTGCTGTTAAGTTTGCTGCTGGTTTTCATTACCCCTCAGGTATATTGATGAGATTGGAAATTTACAGCATGTGTTTCTCAAAAAAGTGTTTGAGAAAAATACCTGTCTCTCAGAGCTATTTACAAATACTTTAGGAAAAGACCATGAAATATAATTGCAATGAAGGTTATAACAGTTGTTCTGCTATTCTCAGATGCATAGTAAATCTTTTCCTCTTTTTGATGTGCCTTCCCATTCTGCTCTTTTTCTGTGCAATAACCTTTATAAGTATTATTATAAATTATATCATGTTAAGTATATGTTAACTTCAGTGCTTCAGTATTTGTAACACTGAATTTTTATGACCATTTTATGACTGTTTTTCTTTCTTTATTTTCATACTGGAACTATTTTTTTGTCTTGTCTCAGCCTTCCTAAACCAGTTGTTTTGGTTTTTTTATAAGTACATTACATTTCTTATTTCAGTCATTGCCAAACAAGTTTTTTTCTTGTTCTCTAGAATGTAAACTTATTTCTTCTCAGGTTTTACCCCTTTTCATGCTGGATTTATTAGCTGATATGTTTATTTTCCAGACCAACTTTTAAAATTTGTTTTCCTTCCTTTAATTTATAAATGATATAACCAATTATTTATACATTATTTCCCTAGTGAATCCTAGGCAGAATGTTTGACTGTCCCCAGATAAGTCATGCCATGAGGAAAGCTGCCTCAGACAGCTGACACCAATTAGCCCAGTTAATTTTTAACCTCTCCTGAGCCTTGATATGTCTAAGGCCAGCCAAAAACTGTTTACACACTGTATCACTTGGTGGATGACACTGATGCATTGCACAAGCCCATTTGCCCCCTTTTGCTGAATTTGCATTGGTTTGCCTATTGCACACGAAGTCAGAAGATGGTCTGGGCAAAGAAAACCCTGGCTTTGAGAGAGAGAAGTACAGTCTAACTTCAGCAGTGTAATAGCCTTCCTTCAACGTCAGCCTAGCATCAGTGATTTTAAGAGGGTCTAATAATCCTGTTGGCATTCCTACAACCTGGCTGAAATTTGAGTGGTGTCCACACAGCATTACAGAACTTACCCGCTTTTTCTAAGCAGACCTATATACACAAAAATACTTCTCCATTCTGAAATTAAGTGCAAGCAATAGATTTATGCCCCTTACATTGTTAATAATGTCCCATAGGTGTTCATTTTTTATCTAAAGAACTAGTTTTAAAAGTAGATGGCATACTGTCTTCTAGACTCTAATTAAAACTTATTTTTGGTCCTTAGGTGTAATGACTACTCTTTGGAGATGAGCTCTTAATTAATGCACAGAGATCCTGAAAGTCCCACCTCTCAACAGTAATGATTGACACCCAAGGATATATAAACTGCACTAATTGAGCTTTCCATTTATAAATTTTTCTGCAGCCAACTCATCAGAAAAGGTAGGAGAACAGAAGGGCATAAGAAGTTATTTTGCAATCTTCTATATTTTCCTGAGGTGAGGGGGAAATCTTGCAGAACTATCGAACATTTATTACTATGGGTGTTGACTCTTCAGATTTTAGATGTAACATATTTGTTGCTATGAAAATTAGCATTTTTAATTCAGTGATACATAGTTGAAAAATGGCACATTATTCACTATTCAAAAAAAAGGAATTCATTATAAGTCAGTGGGCAATGCTTTGGGTGGCAAATAGTGTTGTATAGCAATACATGCTTTCTGGAAAGAAGCTGTGTAGTTTTAAAATGAGATATCTCAATGTGTGAGTAGTGACTTATCTTAAATGTTCTCTTAATTTTGACCCACAGTCAGAATCAGAGATTTTGTAATATTTGTTAAGCAATTACTTATATCTAGGATTCAATTGAGTACTTCAATAATAAACTTTTCTTTGTGTTTAATTTAACTCCGTATTTTTCTGGAGTCAGTTAAGATGAAGTAATTGAATAAAGTCCAGTATTCTCATCTGAGCTGAAGCCCACAATTAGATACTGATAAGAACATGGTAGATGGAGAGGAATAAAGGGTGCTGGTATGCATCAGAGAGATATTTGGCAGAGCAACTGCATTGCAAATGATATATAAGAAGTACAAGAAGCAGCCAAGGGGGAAAAAAATAAATGGAAAGGATGCCAAACATATGCCTACATAAGGATTTATATATGTTTAATAAGTAATCCAGGGTGCAAAAACAAGATATTTGGTCTCAGAAATTTTATCTGACCATGATTTTTTTGACTGGATAACTTAGAACACTTTAAAGTTAACTTATTTATTCATTATTTATAGCTTTAATTTTTGGCGACATAACAAATCTCAGTGAAAATGAAGCTCATGGAATAGGCATCAGACTTTCATGAGAGAAATCTGTTCAGTTTCAATGTTTGTATTTTACATTTACCTGGAATCTATGCTCTTTTCTAGAAACTGGAAGCATTCAAGGTGGGGGAAAAAAACTTGAGCATATTTCAGAAGAGATATTTTAGGATTCTAAAAATGAGTCACAGTTTAATTGGAAGGGTTAAGCTTGAGAGCTGGAGGAATTACACTTTCTTGGGTAATATCCATACTGGAGAAAATTAAAGTATAAATGCTTAATGACATACCCTTAAATCTGGAATAGAAACAGATGTAGCTGTTTGCATCTCAATGAAAAGTGAACAGATCCATGGTAAAATGTAAACATATATATGTGTGAACTGGGGCCTCTAACTTCTGAGGTGTTTTACTCCTCAACTACAGCGTAAAGGCCATAGAGAAAGGGGTTGAAAAGAAAACTAGAGCAAGGATTACATAAGGGAGGTCCTGGACAGAGAGCCATCCCATCAAAGCAGTACACTGACTTTGCAACATTTCCTTTGTGTCCAACAAGGTTCTAATAATGTGTATTACCTGCGCAAGACTATAGAATAAAGCCAACTGGGATTATGGAAGCAGAGCGACTTAGAGTCTGGACCTTTGAATTCCCTCAATAAAAATATGAGGACAAAGTGAAGCAAAACTTAAATTTAGAGTTAGGAGTACAAAGATATAAGTAGAGGCTAGAGAAAAAAATGGGAAATAAAAAATAAATTATTAGATGTCCTTCATATCTAGAATAATTTTATGCTCTTGGAATTAGTGCAAAACTATTTACTAACAGATCTTTTATGAGAATATTAATTTCATCTTCTTTCTGAGATAACTCTTCATCTAAAGTAACCCCTTGCAAACTTTTATACCTACCTATAATTTATGTTACTGTGATTTCCATATTTCATGTATGGAGGCATAATATCTAGGTATTAAGTAAATTTTTCTCTTAATTCCTGGGCATGCAAGATGTATTCTTTCCACTTTAATTTGGCTACTTTGAGGAAGATGAATTGTTTAAAACATTTTGGAGAACGAAAAAATGTTTTTACTTGTTAAGGAGAACAAAGATGCTTTTGTACTACATAATACAGACACTAGTCTGGCAAGGTCTAACTTTATTATCACGCCTTCAGAATGTGTGTAGTTTTATACTTATGAAATGGTAAAATCTCACTGTTTCACTAGACTGTATATATGTAGAAATAGCTATTAACAAGAAACATATGCATACATTCAGAGTGTTGGCAGCAGTTTTAAACTATAGTTAAAATGTGTTTTGTGCTAATTCAAAATAATAGTTCTAGCTATAACAGCAGCTTTAAAGATCATAGCAAATATCAGATCAACTGAAGCCAATGTATGCTTCTTGCTTATGGTAATCAATTAGGCATTAATGATAGGTATTTCATTTTGAATAGCGGCAACAATAAATTATTCTCAGGGTAACATGGTGGAGCCTAGTCTCCTTTGGCTTTTGGAACCAGTAAAATAACAACATCAGTCAAATTAATAAAGTGTGCCCTTATTACACATTCTGCATCTGTACATAAACTGCCAGCATATGATCGAAGACTGCAGCTGTTTCAGTTATATCACAGTCACATCATAGACATTTTATAGTCATAGCAGAGAGAGAGTTCCAGGGACAACCCAGTCACCTTGAAGACATGCAGAGTTCAGTGGAACCTCATTAAATTGCACCTTGATACCGCATGAAACTGGTAGGATATCTATTAGGTATGGCATATATAATTTTCACATTAAAATTTTTTGTACACATGTTTTATGCATTGCCTGTATGTCTTCTCAATAAATCCAGGCTTTTGTTCACAAAAAACTTCAGCATTTCATGATTGCATATTTTAATTTTGAATTGGTAGTTGCCAAAACCAAAGAATTATTCATAGCCAAAATGGCTGTGTTGCACACTTTCAGGTCACATGAAGACATGAATAAAATATCTAACAATAATTAAAATATTTTAAATGCAAGATGGAATATCAAAATTTGTTTTTACAGCTGTTAACACATTTTTCCATTTCATCTCGTGGACTAATGTTTCAATTAAGTTTGATGAGTTTTGCAATTGGCTTTTTACAAAAGTAGAATTTCACTTATTCAATTTTTAGTTATAATCAGATGTGTTTTAATAACAACAGATTACTTTTTCTATGTTTTCACGTTTCAGTATGAGAAACACCAAGAGGAAGAGAGTAAGAAACTGCTTCAAAGAGTTATTTCTGAAAAATATGTTTTAGAACGAAAACAGAGTATCTAACTGGTGTCTTACAAAGAAATTAAACTGGCTACTTCTTTGTCTGGAATTTTAAAAATACTATAACCTCAGCCTTGTTGTTTTAGTATCACATTAGAATTCACCAAAATAATATAATTGTATCATTTAGGTAGTCAAGCACTACAGTAAAATACAGGCAGCCACCTAATCTGATATTTGAATCTTAATTGTTTTGTAAAGTTTTGTGGGATTTAATTCCTGAAGCAAAATGAAGCAAAAACAAAAACTGCCCAAGTTTACTTTAGGAATAGCTCAAATAAAAAATACAACCTTGTGTTCTTAGCTATTCTTCCTAAACCTATTCTTCACACTTTACAGATAAAGAAACGTGTATTCTCATAACTTTCAGTGGCTGTAGGAACAAAAAAAAAAAAAAAAAAAAAAATGGTTTGTAAAACTAAAATAACTTAGGTGGGATAATAATCTATTATGGTAACAGTCAAATTATTTGTCATGTCATGAAGGGTTATGCTTTAATTAAGCAATAAGTCATGACAGGGTGTGAATTGCAAATGTAATAATTCTTGTCTAGTGTATTGCTAGGCAAGAGGCCAAAAGCATAGTGCCATAGTGCAGGGATGAATTATTATGCTGTAATTTAAACAATTCTATATCATATTGCAATAACTGCAAAATATTACATTTAAAATTTTAAAATACATATTATAATTTTTCTGTATATAATTACTCCTCCATTAAACTATTTAGTTGAAAAGGGCATCATAGAAAATATGTATTTTGTATTTAATATATTGTGTTTAGATTTAGATTGCAAATAAACTTTGAAGACAATTGTTTCTGGGAGATTTAAAGGATGTTATTTTGATACCATTTTCCCTAAAACAAACAGAAAACATACAGCTCTGAGAAACAAATGTTCACAAAATTCTTACTTTGAGTTATAGTCTAGTTCCGTTTAGTGAAAAAAAAGGGCTTTGTGAAATTCCTTTTACCTAGGAGCCTCACATTTAGTGTAGACTTTCTTACAACACTTACCTTTTGAAAACACAATTTTTCTTCTTTCCATTCTTTCTTATTGACATCTTTCCAGAAGACACATTATTTATAGAACCCTTCAAATTCATCTCTTAGATTAATGCTTTTTATTTTCCCCTGATCTTCAAAAGCAAAGTCAGTAAGAAGACAAGATCCTTGTGAGTTCCTTCTAACGCAGCATGTTCTGTGAAAAATACAGAACTGGGAGAGAATTCCCATTCTGTTTCTCCGCTACAAACACAAAAATCAAAGATACTGTAAACAGTTGGAAAGGTTGAAAAAAGTGATGAGTATTGATACTTTTCTGCATTTTCATCGGTTGTATGATATAGGTAGAAACCCCCAGGTAGTTAAATCTTACAATGCATAATGTTTGCCACTACCAAGAAACTATACCTTATAGTCCATTTTGCAAAGTTTGTCTCATTGGAAAAAGTTCAGCAGGTTCCATGCCTTAATTGAGGTGTATGTGCAGTTTTCTCCTTGAGGAAGTCAGAAGCCTCATCAATTGATACATTTATTTGGTTGTAGCTGAGCAATACAAGTCAGATTATGGTATCCAAAAAATCCCAAAACTATTTCTTCTTGGTTGTGAGATTCAGTAGAAATCAACTAAAATGTGGGTTTTCCTCATTATTTTACATTGCTTTTGTGGCAGTGATGTAAATCAATACATCTTCCAGATATCACAGGTCTGCAGCACAGTATCACTCCAATCTAAATCTGTGTGTTCCATTCGGGTTTTTTTCAGTTGCATTTTCATGTTCAATCTGAGGCTGACTGGTGCCTGACGCGCTACTGAAAATCAGATATGAGAACAATTTGCAAGTTGCTATTTGACTCCTTGGATGATTGAAGTTTGTCCTTAAGTAAAACCATAATTTACTAGTTGACTTAATCACTTTACAACTAATATACTTCTTTTCAGTGTTGCAATGTTTGTTGTGGTAATACTAGTAAACCATATTTAATGCTCCTTTTTTTGTATTATCACTTCTGTACTGTAGCGTAGATGTAGTAGTAGTAATAGACCTCTAAAGAAGAGGGTTAAGGTTTAGATTAGTACATGAACAAAGAGACAATTTTTTTCCACAACACTTGAATTACAAGCAAATTTGCCTTCAAAGGATTCTTTATACACTTAGGAAAATCGGTCACTATGACCAAGTTCACAGGAAGAAACAACTGGTTTAATCTTCTCAACAATTGAGTAGTTTCCTCTTCTTCCTAAGTATAATTCATCAAAAATAAAGTATGTTTCAATTCTGATATGATTTACCACAGCCAGTTAGGGAATTTTCTTTTTGTTTCATAGTTATCAGAAGGCCATTTCTACTTATTAGCTTTCAGTAAACAGTTTTCTTTAATCTTAGACTGCTAAGTCTAGATAAAGATTCACAGAAATTATTCATTGATAAAAGAATTTTAAAACATCTAAGTCCTATAAACTGATGTTTTGACTTTCTCCATTTTTGCACTATAGAAATTTGTATAAATGTTACATAGCTTTAGTAGAAAAATAAAACAGCAAAAAAAATGTTCAGGGCAAAGAATAATAAACTGCCAGTTCAAGCTTCTGTTTTCAAAATAGTAATGCTTTTGAGATTTGATTAGCAATGATGTATTATATGACAAAAGAAGAAAAAGGATTTAGAAATGGAAACCAAAAATAGTTGCGTGGTAATTTAATAACCTGGCAGATTTTATTCCATCTGTTAGGAAGAGTTTGAAAGCCATTTCCTGCTGCCATTCACACTGCAGAGGCTTCAGAGTTCAGAGATGGAATCAAATACCTGATGTGAAAATCTGCTATTATGATTCATATCCAAATATTCATATCAATATCCTCGCCTAGAATATTGTGCAGGTTTATTTAAGAAAGGAAAAGTGGATCTAGAAGTTTGGGATTATTATTTATTTAATTGTCAGTGCCACACCTTGTGGCAGAAAAAAGTACAAAAAACATTCATCCCTTTGAATCTATGAAAATGTTGAAACTATTCTATGTGACTGGACAACTCAAGAAACCAGATCTCTCAGATAAGTGGTCCAGGATTCAAATTTAATGAACTTACTTTCAGGGTGAAAGTACTATACAGAAAGAAAGATCTGTGGTATTGATCTGTCCTTTGCTGTCATTCAGAATTGATAAGCAAATTGGGGAAAGAGAACATCAAGTCAAATTAGTGGACAGAAGGTATGAAGGAGAACATGTGTAGCATAAACCTGTAGCTGATGAACTGGCATTGCACCCACCATAAATAAGTATGGGCATGCATGGTTACTGATGATGGGTTAGCTGCAGCAACCCACATCTATCTGTACATAGCTGGTTAGGCACTATAATTGGTTATTTCTAGATGATAATTCACAGGTGTTTGAAAGAAAGAAATCAAAAATTGCTTTTTTGTCTTTAATAATGGAAAATCTGTAGCACTCCTGGTAGTGTTAATCTGACATTAGCAGACTGGGGGAATGATAACGTAGGTTGGAATTGTACATGGGTGAGTGACATAAGCTGCTATAAAAACTGTAAACTTGTTTTACACAGCAAAGGGTCAGTAAGGAAGAGAATCTAGAGGGAACACTGAAACTTCACTGGCAACTTGAATTTTTTTTTTCTCTAAGCTGGCCAGAAGATAAATTTTTCATTAAAATTTAAAATTTAAAACCCTTATGTAATGTACTTTCCACCCATTTACACATTCTCATGCTTTTTGCATATTTTAAAATACTCTGGCCCAAGATTATTTTATTTCACCTGAAATCACTGGTTAGAAAAGAAAATGAAATAGTTCATTTTAATCACAATGAAAAGGAGTACTGACAGTTCTACCTGTGAGGTTTTTTTATGTTCATTTTTAAAAAAATTTCATCCTTAATTTCTAGGAACCTTTATAGGTATATGATGCAAGCAGCATGATTATTTATTAGGTTCTGAGCCCTGTATGAGAGGCTAGTTAGTGTCATATTGAGTTCTAGAGAATGTGCATTTGATCATAGACTTTCTGAAACTGGGCCAAAAGAGGAGTATAAGCACAAATCCTTGTGCTAGGTTGTTGATCCACCAAGTTATCTGCTCTGTCAGGTTATACTTGCTTCCTGCCCGGTCTCTGCAAAACAAATGTGATATTTACAAATACATGTCAATTTAAATAACACCACTGTTAACGATGTTCACAAGCATAAGAATCTCTCATCTTAAAGATTCACACTAACATCGTTTATCAGGCCTAAGATTAGCCTTCTGGAGTAATTAAAAGTTCATAATACTGGATTACCTTGCTAAAGCTAAACCCACAGTGGGTTAATATGTTTTCATCTTAAAATAATTTTCTTTTGTCCCAGTGAATAGACCTTGGATTTAATAAGACCAGCTCAAGCAAACAGATTTGTTGATGTGCAAAATCTGATTTGTCTATGTTGCCTGGGCTTCTGTAGAAGGATGTGTAACTTGCTGTCAGCAAAAAGACCAGAAGAGTTGACCCACGTGTCCTTCAGGCTTTAGGTACAACATGGACTGCAGTCTCAAAAAGTGCATTCTTAAAACTAGCATGAAGATACAGTTTTCCATATGGAGCAGCAGTGAAACAGTTTCATTAGATAGATAAGGCATATATGATGTTTTAATTAATTCATGCTGATTTATATAAGAAAGGCTTAAATTTAACCTTTCCTTTGTACAAGGCTAATTCTAAGCACTCCTCCCCTTGCCCTTTGACCCAGCATTAATATGGACATGTATACCTTGTGATAAAATATTTAACTTTGTCACTTTATTTTGTCATAAAAAATGGATCCCAAATTTAACTGTTCTTCATACAAGTCCACATTCTAACAATGCTTGCCAGAAAGAAATGACAATAAGTTCAGAATCTGAATACCTCGCATCCGTTCAAAAAATAATCTTGAAGAAAAATAAATAATTTAGTATTCCTAATGATGCAAAAGATATGAAAATTTAAAAATTATCTTAAGCATTTTATTAGTATTATTTATCTAATCTTTCTAGTTCCTTTCAATGGTGTGTTAGAAGCTTGATCAACTCAAACCAAATTTTAGCCTTTCCATTTATAAAGCAAGCATTTTTTAGATCTATAACTGTGTGCTGCACACCCGAAGGTGGCTTGAACAGCCAATAGGAGTAATAGGGGTGATTAAACCTTGTCACAGGGGGTTAGATGCAGTGCTTTCTTCCTACATGACAGGCTGTGACAGTCAAACAGCACTGAAGCAGAACAAACGACAGTGGCAGTTTGCTGTGAGCAGTGCTACTGTCACAACTCTCACTAGAAAGCTAAATGCCAGGTATTCAGCTCAGGGAAGTTTCAAATAGACCATGCAAATTCTGGTTTCAAAAATTTCCCTGAGAATCAGTCGTGACACGCGTTAGCTGCAGACTGATTGTGTTATCGCATGAGTAATTGTCTGCTGTTGGACACTGGCCCTGATCACAGTTTATGAGTGACACTGTTGATGCATTTACGTTTGTGCTTAGCTGTTCCTGTTACGGGAAATCTGCCTTCATTTGAGAGAAATAGGGTGCTAATGTAATTAGAATGAAGGTTGTCATCTCTCTTTAATGATGGCATGTGTTTGTCACTCTGAATAACTGTGTACACAATGCTCTGAACACCGTGCTCCTAACTGAAACAAGGATAAAATCAAATATTCACACATATAAGCTTTCATTCCTGTGTAAAAGGGACTGACTTTATGAAGACTATAGAAGGATAAACTTTGAATTTTTAAGATTTCTTATAAGGCAAAAGTTAACTAAGAAAATGAACCCCAAAAGTCAGTCTTTTCAAGTGTAGCATTCCAGGCTTTTGTAACACAACAGCAGAAACAGATTTTATAAGAAAAGGAAACTAAGGATCTTAGTAATCTGCATAAGAGAGAGGCATACTACAAATATTTTGTTTTCTCATTTTAAGCTGAAATTAGACAGTATTCCAAACCCAGAAGAGTAGTCCTGGGTGCCCACATATGTACGTACCTAATTCTATAAAGATGGGTAGAAGGGGGTTGGAAATGTTCAAGACATCCTCTAAAAAGTCAATAGCAAGTCAATATAGGTGAGATTTTTTTCATTATTTCAAGGTACATCTTTTCTGACTAAAGAAGTGTTATGCTTACATTTCTTACTGCTCTCACATTAAGTAATTCTGAATAAATTCTGGTTTTGAATTTTCAAATTACTCATTGCTGTTAGCAATAAGATTGGATTAAATTATCTCACTTTAATTGAAGGTTACAGCAGTGGAGTTTATCTTGCACTGAAAATGTCCCTTCTAGAAGGATTAAACCCTCCTTTTGTACTTATTTATTTTAAATTAACCCCAAATTTTGCCATTTCTGTTTAGAGAATATTTTAATCTTGGAAGGTGTATTTTTCTAATTGTACTAATCTCTTCTAAAAAGATGGTTAGCAATTAATTTTCCAAAATTTATTTTCCAGCAGTCTTTTTCTTATTTTATTTCTTCTAGCTATCGATATTAAACGAGTAAAGTTTTACGTGTGTTGTCCCGTTTTCACATATATTAACACCCTGACTGCCCAAACTGGGGCCTCTTTTTCAATTTTAAAATCAATTAAGAAAAATCCTCTCTTATTAAGGCAAGAATCACCAAAGCTTATCTTGGATCTGGTCATGTGCACCCATTCTTCAGAAAGCTACCCTTGCACTGCCAGGCATGTTGCTTCTGGCAACTCTTGAGCTCTACTTCTCCATTATACCCAAAGCAGTAACAGCTGTGATAATATTTAGTGGTTGAAATACTGATATGACACTCCACTCTTTCAATACAGAGAATCTTTTTCACTCTATTCTCTCTCTGGCAAATTATATAAGGTTTCTCACAGAAGAGATCCATGCTGAAATACAAGTTCAGTTTCTCCAACATACCTGTCCTTTCCTTAGCCCTTTAATGCCCTTGCTCCTGATAGGATTTGAGATGTGCTGGGAAGGAAGGATTTGTAGGCAAAAAATGCCTGAGAAACTGTATAGGGAGCATTGTTTCCATCTGGTGAACATTGTGTGGTTCGCCAGAGAAAAATTCCTACCCATCTGTCTTTTCTGGGTGTGTAAGAAGAGGTTGCTCTCTAATAAATGTTATCAGCATTCTGGACAGCATCAGGAGCAGTTACGAGATGAAGCAGGACTTTCACTAAGCCATAGTAAATTAGCTCCTCTAATTTGGAGCACCTTTTCAGCTGCTGGTGTCTTTTTTTCCTCACTTCTCATCCCAGATTTCTGCACATCCTCAAAAGGTTGGCTGGGGGATGTCGTAATCCAGTTGATATATGTTGCTGAGCTCTGACTTCAGCCTTGTAAATCAGGACAGGAGCTTACAAGACAGAAGGGTGATAGTGGCTACCCAAAAACTGCACTCAAATTAAAAAAAAAAAAAAAAAAATTAGTGCCAACATCAAGAAAATTAATTTGTTTGCTTTATAATTTCTCTCCATGAAACTATTAACAAAAATTTATTTTTAGGCATTCGAGAGTCATCCTGAAAAAACAGACACAATCATTGAGCTAGAGTAAAAGAAGCCTCTTCTATTCAAATACCGATCCGGAGTATTTTCATAGAGCAGTATAATTTCTTTAAAAATTTTTAAGCAAAAAAGCTAGAGGAGGTGATGCCAATATCAATATAAAACGGTTTCATTGGTAAAATTAAGTTAATAAAATTGACAGCAATTGAGTAGAAAAATATCGTGTTTAGAAAGCTACTCAGCAGTTTGTTTAAAATAAGTCATTAAAGCTATGATTTAGATGTTCTGTCTTGCTTACCCGCCACACAAGCAGTTAATACAAAACATTCAATTTTGCTCTTATGAAAGAAAAAACGTATTTTTTTAAAAGAGCTGTAAATTAGGTTGTGCTAGAAGCATCCATTTTCTTGCCTCCATCACTGCCAACTCCCACTGTTTTCTTTGATATATGATTTGCAGACTACTGTTATTATTTATGTGTTTTACAATTACTACGAAGGACACCTCCCCTTCCTCAGCCCTAAGCCACAAATCTGAAATGAATAAATGCTGTTTATTGTGACAGTCTGCCTTTTGTCTGTGGAACAATGACAAACTACACCACTGACAGCCAGTTGCTGTTTTTAACTACTGCTCTCGAGCTCAGTCTTTGAGTGTTCTTCAGAACATGACAAGTCAGTCTGGAATAAAATGAGTGAGAATGTATTGCGTTTCTTTAGCATGCCATGACACCATTGTCCAAAACTTTGAGTAAACAGAAAGAATAAATTACATAGCCGTGACAGATTTTAGGTCTCTACATTTCATTGAGATTTGTACAATTGTGGTCACATAAAAATTAATACATTAATGCTTTTTAGTATCAATAATTTTGATATTCATATGTAGAATTGCTTACTCACTGGAATGAAGTGAGGGAGGAGGAATAAAGGGAGTGCTTTTAGTTATTTGTGAAATCTAAATCATTCCTATTCATTCTGTCTGAGCTCTTCAACACAGCTAAAGACAGCGTGGAATGACTTAATCTGTATGGATTTTATGAATGTCTTCTGACTTGTAGCCAGTCAGTTTTTAAGTGTTAGAATGTTAGAATATCTAATTGTGCCTAGCAGTGCAGAGCTAATAGATAAATCAGGTTTTATATTTTGACTAGATCTTGGCTTTTATCTATATGAAAACTTGTAAATGTGCCACGGCATGTATTTATTTTATGTAATTTTCTTTAAGAGTTTGCACACAAATCTAGCATTTCTTCTTGAAAATGTATTTTATCCCTTTGTTTGTGCTCTTCCTTCCCTTACACACACCTGGGTGCATGTGTGTGCATGTGTACACACATGCAAGCATACAACAATGCTAGTTTGTAATCCTTTTTTTGTTTATGTATGTTTGTGTACTTAAAGGAGTACTGCACTGGTGTTTTACTTAACTTTCAAAATACCACATCACAAAGGATTTTCTGACACTTGTATTACCATAATAGAATCTTCTGCTGCTATTGATAATGGAATAGCAATGCCTAGTGATTAACTTTAATCTTTATTCTGTGTATAATGCTACCAGTAACCAACGAAAAAGAACTCTTTTCCTGAATTACATATAGTATTCTGATCAATATAGGTCTTTTAAAATTCCTCAATTTGTATGTGGTGTATTAATTTTTGTTTTCTTTTTCTTTGGTCAAAGCAAAGACAATGGAAAGAATATTAGTAAATTCCAAGTCTGCATTGGCACTCCCAGCTTGTGAAAAATATATTTCTAATTAAAAAGACACAATCTATAGTCTTACTTGGAACTTCTCATAATTTCATACATTAAAAACTGCAGGTAATTTTTTAATCCATCTCAGATGAATAATTTGCCTTTTTCTCTTCAACTATCTGTATCTCCTTTCTCATAGTCTTTTTTTTATTCTTCAATTTCCCTTTGAAGTCCCCTGTACCTGTTTTATTTTTAAGACTTCCTGTCTTCCTCCTTGCAGAAACACCTGGATTCACTCTCAATGTAGTTTTCCATCTGTTAAACAGTGGGATATATTTATTTGCATTATTTTTAAATATAATTGTAAGTCATGAGGTAGGGAGCAGGGTAGCTTCAGAGTGCACAAATTCTTCTTCTTGCAAGAGTCATTCCTCCAGGACTGCACTGGTTATACTAACACCCAGAGAAAACCCTTTAATAAAATCCATGAAGTAATGTAGCCTCTTGTATATCTTTGTATATTGATTAATAAATAACATAAATTGATGCTCAGTTCACGTACAGGTCCAGTAGAGACAAATAATATTCTTTTATGTTTGAAAGAACTACTTTGTGAAAACCTTTTTGATGATTAAATGTGGTAAAGAAAATTAAAATACAGTGTAGCAATATAAGCATTCAAATGCTTATCTAACTGGCAGGAAGAGGGCATTTATGTGTTTTGTGTGGGCAGGAAGTCAGCGTTGCAATTAGGTTGTCTTCTCAAAGGCTCAACCACACTAAATTCAAAAGAAAAACTCTTCTAATTTTAGTCTTTTCAGCTTAGCACATTTATGGTGTTGGACAGCAGGAAGTTAATGAGTGAATCACACAGTATATTAGTACATGAAATCAAGAACAGACATACACATTCAGGAAAGAAAGACATGTTGACATTCTTCGCTAGGTATTCTAATCCAATAGAGAACACTTCTTCCTCTTGCATTGCTTCCTGGCTGCCAAACACATTCCCATTTGATTAAACAGTGTTGGTTCACTCATGTAGCTGAAGTATCCTTCCTAAAGACATAAAGTGAGGTTTAACTATATCAGATAATGTGTAGGTTATGGCCATTATCTAGCTATAATAAGCTACTTGCCATCCATCAGTAGAGATATCCAAACATTAATGAGTTCCTTTCGAATCTGAAGATTAGTTATGCTTTCATGTCAGTTATTCAGAGCTGTATATTGATTTATTTTTTACTTTCCCTATGAATTTTGAGTTGATTTAAGAAAGCCTCCTTATTAGTAATTTCTTGTGTATCATAATTGAAAGTTATTGATAGTTGAAAACAGCATGGTTACACAAGGACAATGGGTTATCTCTCAAAAATTTAATACAAAGAATGTGGCACTGCTTTTGATATTTAAGATGAAAATCTAAGAAACACATGTTCAAAATTGAAGTAGTGCTTGAATGTATCTTTCAAAGTATGCAGACAGATAGATAAATACTAATAAAAAGGTCAGTAAAGCATATGCAAAAGGTGCCTCATTGATTTAACATAGAGGTGTTAAATGACATAATTAACAGAGATGTTAAATTCACACTTGCTGGGAACTTCTATTCTTGATTACAAAAACTCCAGAATAGAAATAATTTGGCCTGCCATACAAACTGCCCAAAGTTAAGCTTTCATCAGGAGTGTACAGTGAATTCTCATTTTCAGGCTTTAGGTTCCTGATGTGATTTTACACATTATAATCTATGTAGATATGATAGATTCACATGAACATAAAAATTTCCTCACGTTACAGTTATTTGATTAACTTTGCTATTTGTCAAACCTCTGGAGAAATTGCCATTTCACATATAGCTTTAAAGTGCCTTGAAACAAGCCACAGTGGTGATGCTACTATTCAACAAAAATCTTTCTCATGCTTTTGAAACTTTATTTGGGATTGATGTAGTCACTTGCAGAATAAAAATCAAAGGCAATCTTTTTTCTAAAGCAGAAATGTTGAGACCCTCTCATTATAAAAGAGCTGTGTCTCTTCCCTAGTACTCTTGTCCGGCCATTTTAGCTGTAGAAGCCAGAGCTATTTGTATTCAGCCCTTCTTAGCTTCTCTTTTCCCCTCTCTGGTTTCATTCATTGCAGAACTGAACACATGGAATCAGTGAATGACTCCTATTTCAAATGACAATACATTAATTTAAAAACAGGAATATACAGCTATTTTGACAATCTAGATTTGGTATTCTAATCTAATAGAAAAGCTTTTATGCACTTACATTGCCTCTTGGCAGCCTACACAAATCTCCATCTGTGAGTTGAGATGCTGTTGAGATCAGCATCTCAACTGTGATGATCATATGACTATGTCATTTACACTTCAATTTGTATATGTAAAACAGGTTCTCAATTATAAAGGTAGTTCTCTTCCTAAAGTTTCCTTGGGTCCTGAGGTCACTAGAGATACAAACCAGGAGCAGTAACAAGGAAACTGTAAAATGACCAAAAAAGAGGGCATTAATTCAGACTCATTGTGGCAACGGATTAAGAACCATAAGACAACCCCCCGCAGCGCTACAGGCTGGGCACAGAGTGGCTGGAGAGCAGCCAGGCAGAAAGGGACCTGGAGGTACTGACTGACAGGAAGCTGAACATGAGCCAGCAGTGTGCCCAGGTGGCCAAGAAGGCCAACAGCATCCTGACCTGGATCAGGAGCACTGTGGCAAACAGGTCCAGGTAAGTGACTCTTCTGTACTCAGTGCTGGTGAGGCCACACCTGGAGTACTGTGTCCAGTTCTGGGCCCCTCAGTTCGGGAAGGATGTTGAGGTGCTGGAGCAGGTCCAGAGAAGAGCAACCAGGCTGGTGAAGGGACTTGAACACAAGTCCTATGAGGAGAGGCTGAGGGAGCTGGGGTTGTTTAGCCTGGAGAAGAGGAGGCTCAGGGGAGACCTCATCGCTCTCTACAGCTCCCTGAAAGGAGGTTGTAGTCAGATGGGGGTTGGTCTCTTCTCCCAGGCAGCTATCAGTAAGACAAGAGGGCGTGGTCTTAAGCTCTGCCAGNCATGTTGGGTCAAGGGTTGGACTTGATGACCTCAAAGGTCTTTTCCAGCCCGGCTGATTCTATGATTCTATGATCATTTTCCTAAACTTCTCATTTGAAGCACCCATACAGGTAGAGTAGATTTTTTTTGTCTGCTCCCAAGAATATTCTGTGGGTGCTGCTTTATGTCTCACATTAATAGATTTTACTTAACTTTAGCAAGAAAATCAACAATCAACATCAGCAGAAAAATGCAGACATAGGATTTGACTTATGACTACCAGATTGTCTAATTTTGCTGCAAAGTTGCCTTAGGTATCACCTCATGAGCTTGCAAAACAATGTAGCAAACACCTTCAGAATTGAATGTGACTTTAATTAATACACTCACCAAAATGACAGCAAAAGAAATATTTCTGAGACCATTTCCAGTGTCAGTTTAATTCCTAATCTTAATCCGTAAAGAAGTTACTACATCAAGTACAAATTAACACAGCAAAGCAAACCTCAGACAAGCTGCCATTTTATAGACTGAAAAGCAAAATTAAACAAAAATCTTGGAAGCTTTACAAAGTTTGCTAGAGATTTCTTGTTAATGGTTAATTTTATGTATACAACATTAAAAACTATTGTGAAAGGCATCTATGGTTCTGGTTAAATTCATTGTCTGATTTGATAACATATTAAGCATATGCAATTTGCGCTGACTTCTACTGTAATAGGATGCTAAAGTTTGTTGCTTTTCAAAAGGATATCTTAAATTTAAATACCTGCACTCTATTGATGTCAGCAGAAATTACTGAATATTCAGACTTGCAGATTATTCTTCTGTTGTCAAGTCAGTACTTCCTTCACTAGTAAGGAATATTACAAAACCTGGGTCCATATGTAGCCATTAGAAATTGAACCTCAGAAAATGCAATTTACAGAAATGTAATAAAAATTACAAGGTTTATATACAGATGCTCTTTCTTTGATTAGTTTTACATGAGCATGAGAGGCCACAAAATATATAAAACTTTTTTTTGAATTCCAGTACTGTCTTCAGAATACTAAGGTGTTCTTCAAGCACCAGAACAGTGTAGAATTCCCAGTGCAAAGAGATTTACAGATAAAAAATGATGGATAAGAAGATTAGAACTAAAATATATGCCATTTTTTGTAGAATATATAATGAAATCCCTATTAATATGTAGCCTTCACTATGAAGTTTCAGCATGGATCTCTCAGACTTTGCAGAGGATTTGAAAAATCTTTTTGGAGTAATTACATAAATATGCAAAGGAAATCTCTTAGTTTCCTCATGTTATCTGACAGAAGCTTACTGAAAATGACAAAAGAAAGAGAAGTGTGGAAGAAAGCTAACAATCGATTTTCTCCAGAATATGCACTGCACCTGGTGCTGCTAAAAACCTAGAAGCGGGGAGCAATTCACCAAGGAGGGAATATTAGCCAGTGATGAAAGTTTATACGGATTATTGAAGACTAAGAAGAATTATGAAGAACACCATGAGAATCTGACACATCCAGAGAAAATAAGTTCAGCAGTGGCTGATGAAATTCATCTTCCCTACGCGGGCAAGAGCACACACTGCAGTGAGCGAATTACAGTATCCTTTAGGAACTGAGGGACTCTGAATTAGACATAGCCTCTCAGGACAAAGATCTAGGCATCACTGTAGGCAGCTCTGTGAAGACATCTGCTTAAAATGTGTCAGAGGTCAAAAAACTGAATAATATTTGGACTGTGTAGGGAATATTATGGAAAATATTACAATGTTACATAAATTGATGTACATCCTTACCTTGACTGTTAAATTCTATTTTGGTCAACTCTTTTGTGAAAATTGAATGAAGGGGAAAAGGAAAGGTTACTCAAGGGCACCTATAGTTTCCTCTTGCTTAGAAGGAAGAAAAGTAAAAAGAAATATGAAATTCTGAATGGTAATCAAAATCTCAACTGGATGTTCCCCTTTTTTCAATCTTAATAAAGAGATCAACTAGAGATATGTTCTTTTATGAAATGTATGGTTGGTCCTTAGCACTTGGCACCTTGTATTTCTTTCAGTTTAAAATTTACGGAAGTGTATATTTAAATGCCACGGATATTTTTTTTTTCTATTTGTAACAAATTTTTTTAAAGACTATGAAAGTAGAGGAGATTAACTGTTGAGGGTACTTACCTAGACTTCCGTCTGTGTGCTGCGCAGGAATACTTGTCAGATTATGATGGCAGAGCTTTGTCAATTCAGAATGGACAAAAAAAATAAACCCAGTAGTCAAATGCCCCTGTAGAGCATTTTCTCAAATATAATTTCAAAGCGCTGTAATGCCATTAGCTGACAGAAATATGAGCTGTTTAAGACAATGTGCACACATCTCACTTGTGTAGATTAAAGACTTTAAGACGGCTGGAAATATGGTTTAGTTATTGTAATGGCTGTTTGAATAAAAGTTATCAAATGGTTTATTATGATTTGATAGAAGGACACAAGATATTTATAGTGGGAGATGCAGTCACAATTATCTGGGTAATTAAATATCAGAACCAAAAGGAAGATTAGAACTAAATATATGCCATTTTTTGTAGAATATATAATGAAATCCCTATTAAAATGTAGCCTTTACTATGAAGTTTCAGCATGGATCCCTCAGACTTTTCAGAGGATTAGAACAAAAAGTGGAAAAGATTTACAATCCCTCTTTCTACTTTCCTTTTTTTTTTATTTTCATTTTTCCTCTTTTTCTACCTCATTGTTTCACTCTCCTATTTTCTTGAGTTAGAAATGTTGTTATTCTACAAAGGTGAAGATTTCTTGACTAATTCTGGGGTTTTTTTCATTACTTCTACCTAGAATGCTTTTTTTTTTAATTTTCCTTGCTCTTTGTTCCTGAAAGTATTGACAGAGTTCCTTCTAGTCTTCATCTTCATCCTGGGAAAAATGCTACAACTCAGCCTTAAAGCAATATTAAAAAAGCATAAAATCTAAATATAACGTCATTTATGTCTATCTTTTAAATTTCTAAGAAAGATATTCTTTAATCACATGCAAATGCTATTAAGAAGGATCATCAAGGTTTGGTAGTCTTGAACTCTATCTATTTTTAAACCATGAAATAAAAACATTTTTCCGGACTTTTTCCTTAAAACATATTTTTCAGTTTTACTGAATATGTTTCAGTTTTACTGAACTTCAAAAGAATGTTGAAAGGGCAAGAATGAAGAAAAGAGCTCCCTGCTGAAGTATGGGTAGAAAACAGACAGTTATAGGTTTCTAGGCATAAAAAGTATCAGAAATATGTTGGAGAACTGAGGTCTGCCCTCAGTTGCCAGGCAAGCTTTCATCTGATGGATAAATTCAGTTAGTGTTGTGGACTGATCATTGGACAGTTTTTGATTACTACACTTGGAGTAGTTCTTAAATATCAGGAAGTACAAGTACAACAATTACATTGAGAGCAAAAGACTAAACATTTCTGAAGTCTTTCATGGCTATTGTATAAGAATTAGTCAAGAATTATTAGAGTAGTTATATAACTTTGTTGATGTTTGAATCCATCTCTTTTTCCATTATACAGTGCTATAAAGTCATAAATATAGCTAAGGGGGAAAGTTGAAATTTAGACACCATCTGCATGGCAATGACTCCCTTTTTCTCATTCTAAGAGGTATTATTTAACCAGTACTTTTGCCGTTAAATATGTGTAAAAATGATTGTTTATAGTATTAGTTTGAGTAAGACTGATTCTCTTCATAATCAAATTATATGTCTCACCAAAGTCAAAAACTCTCACATTCACAGTAAAATTCTTATCGATCAAATATGTAAAGATATTTTTATTTGCTTTGATAGAATCTATCCTTTATTAACCGTTCTCGACTGACACCAGCTACATTATCTTCCTTCTCATCTTTGATATCTCTGTAAGACTTCAGTATTTTACCTGGCACTATTGACAGGTCACAGGCCCATACTTAGAAGGACTTGCCAATTGATTATTTCACATATACATGATACCTCTTTGACTGTGGACTCTAAAAATTTCAGCCCAATCAATTGCTGCACATATGGGGAAAAAGTTTGCTATTTTCATCCAATGAACTCATTAGTTAATTCTTTCAAAACTCTTCTACTTTATCTGACATTCTGATTTTAAAATGATGGGTTTAAGAACTGTGTTAAACATTAGCTCTAGTTACTGTTGACAAGGAAGATATTTCATTACCATGATCATATATATCATGTGCTTTCTGCCTAAGTACAGATTGAAACTATTTTTTAATAATTCTTACATTTTTATTTGTTATGTTTCACTATGATGACCACAGTTTTTTTCCTTTGTATGTTTTCCTGCCGTCTTTTTTTGTAATGCATGTTTCTTTGAATTGTCAATTTTTTCCTAATTATCACTAACAGTTTCAGTTTCATTTCAATTGCCTAATGTGTTCTTCTTGTAACTGGTTTTGATTTCATTAGTGTTTGTTCTTAAGGAACCAAGATATGTATATTTCTCTTTCAGACTTCACATTTAGTGTATGAAAATTAAAAAGTCTAGCAATCTATAGTCATGCAGTCTGTGTTTTATGATTTATTTGGCATGGTGAATGATCATCTACCTACTTAAGCGGTTGTTTTTAGAAGACTAATTTATACTTAGAGCTTTTATTGTTTTAGAAAGAATTTCACAGAATGCAGGCAAGCAGAGAAATATCTTCAAAGTAACCAAGATTTTTCTCAAAGGAGTAGAGTAGAGTTTATTGAAGATCAAAAAAATTCAAATCTATTAAAAGTGACTCTATGTGATAGAAATCTACTAGAGAATTACATGAAAGTGGTAGTAGCAACTTCTGAAACGTGTAAGGTAAAGCTGAAAAATAAGCTGGACCTCAAGCTACCATTTGTTTTCCAGCTCAGTGATGTCACTGAGCCTGTCACAAACTGTGTTGCCTCGCACATGGGGCTGGAAGCTTCATACGGTAAATCCTTGTTCTCCCTTTGATTCCTCCATACCTTATCAGAAGAGAAATGCACACATGCAACTATGCATAATACAAGGCAATATTATTTAACAGAGCGCTCCTGTGACATACACAAACCACTCATTTCTTGTTAATATGGCAACAGCGGAAAGTCTCCAGAGGGTTGTCCAACCCTATAATGAGAGGCCTGTGTTATGTGCAGTTCTGTAGCCTCAGAAGTGGCCATGGATTCATCCCCTGCTGTGAAATTTGGCTGCTGCCTGAGGCCCTGTGGAAATCATGTTTCTTGCTATGCCTGACCACGTGCAAGCCTCCCTGCTGAGAAAAGCAAGGAAATTTGCTGAACTGCATTCATCTATTTCTCCCCCTCACCATCTGAGACAGAGAGAAAAGAATCTGCAGGGCAGTATTTCTGTCCTAATTTTTATTTCTGAGAGGGAAATAGGAGGGTTATCAATACATTCCTGAAGATGTGCTCGTTGCAGTAGTCAGTAAGGAACTTGATTTCAGGGGGACAGTCAGACACTAGGCAGATAGAGCAGAAACTACTATCTCAGCAACTATGAACATATTGAAAGGACAAGGGAAGGAAGACTTGAATATTCCCTTTATCTCAAGAGGTTCCAAGACCACAGTGTAGGAGAAAAAATGAAAGGTGTAATGTGGATCACCCCTGCTCTTGTTATGATGTGCCAAAATCAATTAAACAGTAATAGTCACGTGCCTTTTTTAATATATTTTATGCATCTAAACTGATGTCTACCCTCTGATTTTTCATCTGGGAGATGTGTTCCAAGAGCAGTGAAATGTTGGGGACCAAATTCTAAAGAAAAGCCTGTCAAACTATGTTTTTAAAAATACAAAATAATTTCATACAGCAATACTGTGCAGAAAAGGATATCTTATATGATGCGGTGCTGAAGTGTGTAGAAAACAACAATAAATCAGAAAACTTACTAGATTACCCCTGAAGTGAACAAGTGTATTAGATCTCGAATAGAAAGCATGTGCAATATTTGTTGGAGTCAGAGGCTGAATAACAGTAAACCTGGAATGAAAGAAACAGGATGTTAGACATGTATAAATGGAAACTGCTTTTGAGAACACAACTGATGTGTTGGGGAGGCAAAGGTAATTTTATTTGCTTTGTATTCTTCTTCTTAGCTCTAATGCTTCCTATTAAAAACCTGTGAAGAGCTTGTCTGGCATAAATAGTAAGTTTGTTGAAGTTAATTGAGCTGTCATAGTATATAATGATTTGAACTGGTCAGAGGAGAGATAGAACATGGCTGATAATGCTAATAGCAATGTTTTAATAAATTAAGGAAAAGTAGCTTTTGCATGCAGGCGAAAGACATGCTTTTTTGTTTATTCAGTTGTCCTGCAGAATTAGGGAAAAGCAAGCATCAAGACAAGACTGGGGAGAGCATTACAGGAGTCTGTAGCTGGATCCTTCACAAATCAGAAAACTAAAGTTGTTATAGTGAGAGAAAAGAAGGCACTATGTAAATACATATTAAGACATGCAGTGAATGATTTCAAATGGACTGGAGGGAGAGGATCATAAAAAGCCAATGCAGAAGTCAAGGGTTCCTTTCTCAGTGATTCAGAAAGGAGGAGTGTCTGTTATAAAAAAAGAGATTCAAGCAAGAATAGAAAAAAAATTTCCCACCAGAAAGTAGAAGAGAGTGATTTAATAAGGAGAATCAAATAAGAGAAGGATTTTAGTTTTATGTATGTCTTTGTGTGTTTAGCCATGTGTTTAACACAAAGAAATAACTACTAGTGTTTCTTTATATGTATATATATATATATGCACACAGGTGCAGTATAGGTGCTTTCAATGTAAATCTTTTGTTTCTGTTGAGAAATAATGATGAAGCATAATAAATTTTGTAAGCCATAATACATTATGTTTGCACACTGTTCTGTTACAGTATTTATATGTACTACATATGCTCCTATGGATCTTTTAAGTAGAATACTGTATTCTCAATGTATTCTGCAAATAAAGCTTATGACCTAGTTCCAGACTGTTGAGTGGTAATATTTGTGGGAATCCTATAAGATTCTGTATTATGCCTTTTAGTAATAAGGAATTACTAGAAATTCTTTTGCTCGTGACAAACTGCTAGGTGCACAAAAAAGAAAAACCAAAACAAATCACAAAATTAAATGCAAAATGTAATTTGTTTTCCATGTTATCCTCATAATAGTTTGGACATTAAATATTTAGAATTATATGTGCATATAATCAAACTGCTTTTGAAAACCATGATATTTCCTGGTTCATATGAGATGATAAAATATTAATTTTATTTTCCCCCTTTTATTGTTATTTTTTTAAATCAATCGATCATGTGAAATCATTCCTGAAAGTCAAGATATTGTCAATAACAAGATTAACCTTTGTTCTGAGTCAGGAAAAGGAATGTACCATATTTAAATTAAAAGGTTTTATACGGTGATTCCAAATTGGTGAGACAAACAGTAGGTAGATACAGACAGTGCAACTAATCCAGAATAGTCAAGTGCCTTAAAATTGAGCTTAAGGTATAAAAAGGGAAACAAAATTACTCTTGTCAGCAACTGCAAGAAAGTGGAAAAAAATACCTCAAATGATCCTAGAATCCAGTAATTCTAGAGTATATTTGTACAATTGATATGCAGTATTCTGATTTTTTACCTCCCTAGAGTCTACTTCATTTATACCACATGAACAAAAAAAACCCCCAAACTGTCTTCATTAGCACTTAAAACAACATTTTATCACACCAATTGTCAGCCTGACTGCAATAACTGCATTATATTTTACTTTTTTGTTTAAATTAAGTGTTATAGATGAATATTGACTGGCAAACAGTGCTGCAGCATTTCCAAATACAGTAAGCTTTCTTTCCTTGTTATTTAATAACTGTTAGTATGCTTGGTATTGTTTAGCTAGTTTTAAACTGCTCTATAAAATAATTTGCTGCAGCCTTTCTCAGTGATTTTTTGCTATCTCAGGTGAATGATTTGCAGGGATGTTAAATTCAGCTGCATAATGTAAGAGAGGAAGGGTGCTATGTCATTGTGAACCCCGTTTTTCATAGTGTTTCAGTTCAAATTTTAGAGAGAACTAAAGAACATTTTAGGTAACAGTATAGTCTGATAGTATAGTTTTTATTTGTGACTTTGGAAATAAATTGCAGTGCGGGAAAAGCAGCTGAAAACATGGATAAAAGTCAAATGCAGGATTATTGTAGACCCTGTCAAAATAAATGGTAGAATATTTTTTAGTATGTAATTAAATGTCAAGATTTGTGAGTTAATGGAATTTCTGTAGTCACATCAAGGTCAGACGAGCAATTACTGTTTATGAATTATCTGAAATCTTGTATAGCCTCTTCTAGCTAGTCTTACAGCATCTATTTATATTAGACATCTTTGCCATTTCTGATGTTTCTCCCCCATAGTTTTTGTTAACAGAAATGTGGTGCATTTTGTCAATTCTGTAGTTGTTTGCAAAACCTTCCTTTATTTCACTGAAGTGCTTGTAATTAGCCCACTTCTCCCCATTGAGAAGCATCTTTGTAATAACAGCTTTCCTGGCAGAGCTTTTGTTAGGGAGATTTTAAAATCAAGAGTCTACAAAGGTTGGGAAAAATTTAATCATACAAAAGTTCACCAAATCCCTTTCAAGGTCATATCTGTTAAGATTACATAGATTTTCCACTTCAGCAAACAGTAGAGTTAGGCATTTTTAGGGATGAATTCTGAGTGATAGAATTAATAAAATAAACCAATTCTGATAGAAATTGTTTGCTAAACTCAAAGAAAAGCCTAGATTCATCCCCCCACCTCCCACCACCCCACCCCCCCCCACAGTCTTTAGTGGGGTTACCTTTCTCCCCCATGCAGCCTCTTGTATCACTTTCTTTGAAGTCGTTCACAGCGTTTGCTTTGACAGCCACTGGGTGTGGGAAGCATAAGGCTATAGCAAGTATCTCCATAGCATAATCCGCCCAGTCACTGTTGGTCACTGATCCAGCTGCATGCAGCAGCTTAGTAGTCAAAGGGCATGGTAATTCCCTCCTTCTGTCTTTTCTTTCTTCCAAGGCAAAATCTTCACCTGGTGTTTTTGATTCATGCATTCTAATTATGATGGCTGCCATCATCAGCCCTGTGGGTGACATTAGAAATTCTCTGAGCCAACAGCTAATACCACAGCTTGTTAAGCGACCATGTCAGCCTGATTTTAGGGCCCATTTTGCAGTTCACCACAGGCCTATCTAAAAGCATCGGGAGTCTCCGTCTAGCAGGACAGGCTCATTGTCTTTCTAAATGTCTCCTTCTGATAAGCAGATCCAAATATGGTTCATTCACTGTGGATTTGAAGGCACAGTGGGGAACTTGGCTCACATAGTGGATGCAACAAAATGCTTAATATTTTCACTTGGTATAGAGCTAAAGAACCCAATTTTCAATTTCAGGATACAAACATTTACTCACTGATCAAGAGTTTGAAATTTAAATCAGAAGTCTTCGGAAGCTATTCTAACTCTCAAAGGAGCAGGCTTTCCCATACTTAGTACAAAGAAGAAAATCCTGGGTTAGTATCAGAGTTTGAGCACACAGAATTCATGTGATGACCAGAAGTATCCTTTGTTGCCTAAAGATATTGTAGAAAATTTTTCTCTGAATAATTTTATGTATATGATTCTAGTGAATGTGAAGTTAGTAACATGAATACTGCAGTCTGATCTGCGTTGCAAACTGTGTTGGTTTTTAAATAAGAGCTACAAATACATATTTGTCTAAGCTGCCCCATATATTTCTTTTTAATGTTTTGTCTAACCCAAGCTTTGGCAATAGAAGGCAATAAATATCCTTCAGTTGCAGGAAATGAGAATTTTACAAAAAGTATACTATTGTGACTATCTATATTTAACTGAGTCTCTGATCTGCAAACTATTATTTTTTACAGATAGAAACAGGGCTAAGTTTTCTCTAACTTCACAGGCATATTTTTAGTCAGAAAACAAATAGATAGCCTTTCCTGTGGCATAAATCCACAATTATAATATTAACACAACAGTTTTTGTTCTTTAAGAAGAAAATCAGTTATTTACCAATGAGGTATGTAAAAGTGCTTGTCTTGCAGAACTATCAGTTTGAACCAGTACGCATATGAAAAGAGCTAATTTAAGAAATCCACAGGAAATTAGAGTGGCTCTTTTATTACCCACATCAATTTCCTAAATACTGTGTTTCTTTTGGCTTATATTCCATTGACCTATAATAATGATGCTGCAGACTTATTTCATGTCTTTGCAAGTTGGCAAACTGGCAGCTATGCCAGTCCGTAAGCTTCCTTACAGAGATAACTAAGAAGCCCATTTTGTTACAGAAAATCTAGTATTTTGTAGCCTGTGTTCCCTTAGTGTTTGTTCTTTAATGTGTAACATGCTATTGGAAAACTTCTTCCCCCTGATAAATTCTCAAATGATTTATAGAAAGAGGGCATTTGCAATATACATCATAGTTGCACTTTGGCTCTCATATATATTTTTCCATTTTTGAAGTGTAGATTCTCTATTGTAACCAAGCATCTGAGACAAAGCTTTGTGGTGCACAAGACAATGAAAAAAGATACAGACCTGATTGTGATAGGTAGGAGTTACATCTCACAAAATTTATGTATGTCTCTAAATATTAATTTTAACTGAACAGGCAGAATTTCCACTCTCCTTATTTTCCATCCATTTTTTCTCTAATACATCTGGAAGGCTTCTTAACATGATATAAAATTGACACAGATACCTGAGTATAAAGTGGAGCAAAAGCTGTGCGTCTGGAACTACATCAGTCTATGTGGATTTAAAAAAATTGAGGTAGGGGTAGATGTCTAAACTTAAATAAACAGCACAGGATCACTCAGAAGGAATATAATTAGTTCCATCATGTGGAACGTACAGTAAAACCAAGGGAACAGCATGGGTTTATGAAAGGCAGGTACTGCTTTGACTAACCCGATCTCCTTCTATGACAAGGTGACCAACCTACCGGATGAGGGAAAGGATGTGGATGTTGTCTTACCTAGATTTTAGTAAAGCCTTCCACACTAATTCCCACTACATTTTCCTGGAGAAACTGGCTGTTCATAGCTTGAACAGGTACACTGATGGATAAAAAACTGGCAGGATGGCCGGGCCCAGAGAATGGAGTTACATCCAGCTGGTGGCTGGTCATGAGTCGTGTTCCCCAGGGCTCAGTTGGGGCCAGTCCTGTTTAATGTGTTTATCCATAATCTGGATGAAGGGATCAAGTGTATTCTCAGCAAGTTCACAGAGGACACCAAGCTGGGTGGGAGTGTTGGTCTGCTGGAGGATAGGAAGGCTTTGTGGAGGGATCTGGACAGACTGGATCTATCAGCTGAGGACAGTGGTATGAGATTCAACAAAGTGAAGTGTTGAGTCCTACATGTGAGTCATGACAACCCTGTGCAGCACTACAGGCTGAAGGAAGAATGGCAGAAAGCTGTCTGGCAGAAAAGGACCTGGAAGTGCTGGTCAAAAGCTGGCTGGCCATGAGCCAGCAGCGTGCCCAGGTGGCCAGGAAGCCCAATGGTATCCTGGCCTGTATCAGAAATAGTGTGGCCAGCAGAACTAGGGCAGTGATAGGCGCTGTTGAAGTTGTACCTTAGGCCCCTCGCTATCTGAAAGACCTTGAGTTGCTGGAGCATGTCCAGAGAAGGATAACAAAGCTGGAGAAATCTTATGAGGAGCAGCAGAGGGAGCTGGGGTTGTTCAGTCTGGAGAAAAGGAGGCTCAGGGGATCTCTTATCGCTTTCTACAGCTGCCTGAAAGCAGGTTGTAGCAAGGTGGGGATCAATCTCTTCTCCCAAATAACAAGCCATAGAACAAGAGGAAGTGGCCTCAAGTTGCACCCAGGGAGGTTTAGATTTTGGATATTGAGAAAAATTTCTTCACCAGATGGGTTGTCAAGCATTGGAACAGTCTGCCGAGGAAAGAGGTTGAGTCACCACCCCTGGGGGTATTTAAAATATTTGTTGATGTGGCACTTAGGGACCACCACAGTGGTGGACTTGGCAGTGCTGGGTTAATGGTTGGACTAATGCTCTAAAAGATCTTTTCCAACTTAAATTATTTTGTAGTATGAGATACTTTGTGAGAGTGAGATGACAGCAATAAGCTAAGGATTTGTTGCCACTGCTGTGGTATAGAGCTACTTATGGAGAATTGCATTACATAGGATCTACTAACGTGGTTTTTTAACCTTAAGCTTATTTGAATTTTATTGACTCTCATCTACACAGGGCATAACAGAGTTTAAACTTAAGTCCAGCATCATTTTCTCTTCATTATCCTAATATATAGACCATTTCTTCCACTTATGAAAATATCTTCCATCACTGTAAATATTTTTAGATTATGATTAGGAGTTAAGACAGTTAATTCCAAAGTGAATCAGACAAAGTACTCTGGCACTGTTATTTAAGGGGTAAGCAAATGAACTTCACAGAGGAGTCCTTCAACCCCAGTCAGCATGCCATTAAAAAGAGCAAAACCCCAAAATTATTATAAATCACATTTTTTCTTCATTTGTTCTCATATATAAACTCTTAAAACTTGTATTAGCAAGTCTAGTAATTTTCTGTATGACTTTATATGAGAGGAATATTGGTGATGATTTCAGTACTTTTGGACCAGTCTACATGCTGTCAATCAAAGTATCCTGTTTGCATTTTGTTATCTCCCTTCATTCTTTCCAGCAGACTGCCGGCTGCTTTCAGGTCTCAGAAGATATAAGCTTTTCCTTTAAAAATAACCAAGAGCTTAGCAATGAATAGTACTGCTGCCTCAATTCCTTCCATTATAACATCCTGCCTTAATGCTTTTCACTTTACTTTTCATTTCCTTTGTAGTGCTGAGATCTGGGAAAATTAGGATCTGTGGTACTCCATATTCGAGCATATATTTGAGACTGGCAACTTGCAGCATTCTCACATGATCTCTGCTATTAGTGAATGTAAAAACAGTTTCTACCCATCTCCCTCTCCCTATTTCCTGAACTAATAGATCAGTGGGAGAAATTTTCCATGCATAATATGAAGAAAGAGAAGCTTAGCTTAAGGATTTTTTGGTTTACCATTGATTGGAGGAGATGAGGAAAATCCAGAAAATTTGTAGGTTTTTTTCTTTTTTAATGACTTTCTGCCTGGATTTTTCTCTAGGAATAATATTATACTCTTTCTGGTGAAGGTGCTGGCAAAGAACTGTTAATTTCTTCTAGAACCTGTTTTTGATGAGTTAGCAAAATGCACAGATGATTGTAGAAAAGTAATACAAGCATTGTATAAGAAAACTTGATGGGGAAAAATAACTGCCATAGCGCATTCAAGTACTGATCAGCCACAGAAAACTCACTATTACATTAGTCTGTTATCATTAAGGCTAATGAGAAGGTATCAGAGGAGACACTAGAGATCGCCACAACACATGCAAGTACAAAGTGTAATATTCTTTAGAACTGGAGGATCAGAGGGTGTGATAGCTCTTTGGAGTATATCCTGCTTTCTGTAAAATACATAGCTAGCACTGAAAAATCAATTTTAGTAAGAAGACCAATATTTTTTTCTAAATGTACATGAGCTCAGTCTCCATCGGATTCTGTTTGGGACTCCTAAATGATCTCACTCATGCCACTTATAAAATGCCTTCTGTCTTGTCGCTGAGCGATCTCATAGTACATGAACTATATATTTTTTGATTAAAACAAAATTTGAGGATATTCTTCCAGCAATATACTTTATCTGCTCCAATCCCTAGACATTTAGTCTATGGGATCAAGACAAAAGACATAAATAGTCCATAGCTAAGTCTGAAATGTGTAGTGTGGATAATGGGTTCTCAGTATCCACAGCTGAACTTAAAAAAATTCATATCTACTCTTACAGAAACACACTAGTATGAAGACATAGCCATAGGTTCTTCTGTTTCATGTAAGTTTATTTACCCATATTGGTAAATTGGACACTGTCTTATAAATTGCAGGAAATCTGAGAGAAATTAGAAGTGCCCTTGATGAGTCTCTCAACATCCAACAGTATTGGGAAGAAAAGTCTTAGGAAACAAATCTTAGCTCTTTTATCTTTTTTATCCCTTTTGTATTAATAAACACTTAGAAGAAATTGTTGTAACTCTGAACATTTTTAGCCATTGAATGATTTGATCTTAATTCCTAAAAATAATATTTAATTTTCGCACTTAGTATGAATGTGACAACATTTCAAAAGTGTTTAGAATAGTGAAAGATATATTATATGCAGTGAGAAAGGACCAAAAACATATCTGTTCTTTACAAACACAATGAGGTCTGTAAAAAATCAGCTCATCAAAGATGTAAATGTAAGTGAATTACTAAGTTCTCATTTTCTGAGTAGCAGCAATTAAGTAAACTTGAAACTAGTGGCTATAATCCTCAAGATTGGATCTGATTAATAAAGCAAGCGATAGCCTGCTGATTCTAAAGTAAAAAGCTGAATAAATACATGTTGCCATTTTCAGCATTAAAGTAATTAGCTGTTTAGAGTAAATGTCATTGTCATAAAATAATGTTAGAAACAATGTCAGACACACTCAAAAAAATATGAGGTAAAATAGGATGGCTTTCCAACAAATATATCCACAATTTGAATCAGAGTTAGGATGACAGATATCGTAACAAATTATTCGTGGCGTATTTAAATTATGCCCTAACTAATGCTGCAATATTAATATTTTTTTAATCAGGTCATTGTTTGAAAATTACTTTTAAAAACTTCCCTAAAATCAAATAGATTATATTTGTACAATTATAATAGTTGAGGTATGCAAGCAATTATAATAGTTGAGGTATGCTTGTGCAGCTGTTCAAGGGAATAAAGAACCTAGAAGAATTTGGCATATAGAATCATTGCAATATAGTAACTAATGAAATAAAACACTGTTAATGGAATTACTTGCATATTAAAAAAAAGCAAAGATTGGTACTTGGTATCTCAACCCTAAGAATTACCTTACAAGAAACAGTGAAGCCAGTAGCTATGTAAATAGCCCAGGTAGTTTTTCCAGTATGGCACATTTCTGGAAGTGCTTTAAGTCTTCAGAATATAACAATGGCCACAGCAGATCAGGCAGTAGTTCCATCTAACCTCTGAGTCTGTCACTAAGAGCAGCCATGGATGGATCACAGAATCATAGAATCACAGAATCAGCCGGACTGGAAAGGACTTCTGAGATCATCAAGTCCAATCCTTGATCCAACTCCACTGTGGTTACTAGACCATGGCACTAAGTGCCATATCCAGTCTCATCTTAAAAAACACATCCCTGGGCAGCCCATTCCAATGCCTGATTACCCTCTCTGTATAGAATTTCTTCCTAATATCTAACCTAAACCTCCCCTGGCAGAGCTTGAGACCATGCCCTCTTGTTTTACTGATAGCTGCCTGGGAGAAGAGACCAACCCCCATCTGACTACAACCTCCTTTCAGGGAGTTGTAGAGAGTGATAAGGTTTCCTTTGAGCCTCCTCTTCTCCAGGCTAAACAACCCCTAGCTCCCTCAGCCTCTCCTCATAGGACTTATGCTCGAGTCACTTCACCAGCCTGGTTGCTCTTCTCTGGACCTGCTCCAGCACCTCAATATCCTTCCTGAACTGAGGGGCCCAGAACATAACGAAGAAGAGCTATGCAGGCATGTGATTCATCCTGTAATATTCTCCTAATTACCAACCCTTTTTAGCTTAGAATTGAATAGACTCAAATGTGGTTGTATGTGTGTGTCATGTTATTCATGGGTCTTTCTTTTCTCTCTCTTTCAGCCTTTCCCTAAAGCCCATGCAGACTTTGCATGTGTATACCCTTCCCTAGCAATGACTTCCATAAGTATCCTCTTCTTTTCTTTCATGTGTATCTTCCGTTTTCGTTACTGGTCCCCAGTTCTTGTATTGTAAGCAATGACCAGTCCCTATTCACTATCTCAATTCAACTTTTGATGTTGTAGACTTCTGAAACCCACATAAATACCTCTTTTAACAGATAGATGGACCCTAATCTATATTGTTCTTCCTCACAAAGCAATGCTTCCACACTTCTGATAGATATTGAACTCCCTTCTGAACCTTTCTGAGATTACTGTGATTTGGGAGACACATGATATTCAAGGTGAGGCAGAACAATAATTTTTGGTACAAGGAAATTAGTATGATGTTTATTGTGTTGTATTGCAATCTGTTCCTAATACTTGGATTACTTTCTGCTTGCTGCTAACCTTAACTTGCCCTTTGATAATGGATTTTTGTCAAAAGTTGTTTGGAGATCAATATTATCTCAGCTGGACCACTCTGTACCTCAAGTGGATCATTCACATGCTCCATGATTCTTTAAAAGAACTTCAGGATTTGCCTGTGCCAAAATTATGCTTCCTACATAGAATATATCTATTCATGTAATCATTAATCAGAATATTCATTTACCTGGCACAGACATCAGGATTCCTCTAATTTCTCCTACCGTCCCTCATGTTCTTTGAAATCAAGGAAGATTCAAGGAAGAGATTTTACACCAACACTAACAGTACATACATTTCACCTCTAGGCTTTCTTCGAAAATCTGAGTGAATACCATCTGGCCTTAGGTGTTTATTGCCTTCCATTTTTTTACAGTGTCTTCTGTAATAAATTACACATCTGTAATGTCAGATCCACTGTCAGACAGGGTCTAAGCAAGGGATTGTTCCTAGTTTCTTTCACAATGAATGCAGGGAATTAATTTGATTTCCCTACAATGACCTTAGGTTGTCAGACAATTCTTTGTAGCCTCCTAATCAACTGGCACTACAAAATCTCTTGCATATGTCTTTCCTGATACATTTTAAGAAAGTTTTATTATTATTATTATTGCTTATCTTTTTTTCTAGTTGCTTCTCAAGATCCCTTTTTGGACCACTTGATTATGCTTTCACATTTAATCTTCCAGATTTCATTGTTCTTTTTGTTTTCTTCATTTTAATAGTATCTCAAGGATTTGAAGTGTACTTTCTTCTTTGTCATAACCTCCTTAACCCTTTTTTAATTGGAAATAGGCACCTGGGTTTTTTTCAACATGGTATCTTTAAATAATTTCCACACTATAATTCTCATTGTGTCTGTAAAGGTTTGTGTCTCCTAGTTGACCTATGTAGCTTCTTTTCAATAAGTGTCCTTATACTTATTCTTGAAAAACCTGGAAAACATGGTTCCTGAAATCTTCAAGATTAAGAAGGATACTATTTCACAGTGAGAGGCTATATTGGACATATTGCAGCATCATTTTCTGTAATTTATGCTGACTGGGGTTATAAAGACAATATTATTTTTATTTTTCAGTTGTCTAATGGAAGAATTATATCAGCATGTACCAGAAGGATGTTATTAAACATTGCCTACAAAAAAAAAAATTCATTTTTCTGTCCCTCGCTAGAAAGTTTTAATGTGCTACTTCAGTAAAAGATCCCTGATAACAGGAAAATATCAGATTTGTTAGTGGAGCCTGTTGTCTAACAAAGAAAGCAATTTAGTTTTCCAGGTGAGATGTTTTAGTTTTAATAGTGTATACATGCTGTCTTGACACCAGGGCAGCCATTCCTTCCTTGGCTTTTAAATTATGGCACAAACATTTCTCATCGATTGCAATTTCAGAGCCATTTGAAAGCTCAGATTTGGCCCCATGGTTTCACTGTGCCTGTACAATTGAGGAGAATAGCTTCTGTGATGGGTACTATTATGGTCATTGTGTTCCTGTGAGGTGGACCTAAGTCTCTGCTGAAGCTGGACAAGTGCATTAAGTGTCCGCAGTCCTCTGAGTATTGTTGAGGGATTTCTGTGAATTCCCAAGGTGTAGAGTGTGCTGTTTACCCTGTTCCATGCAGGCTATGAAAATTTACCATTTTTAAAAAGATTGCCTATTTGCACCACTACTGTATGGTTAATACTTAACTTCAAGAAATAGGCTATGTGAAGAAGAGCTTTGCATCAGACTTCCTGAGTTTATGTAAGTAAATAATCATCCTCTCCTGGTTTGAAATCAAGAACTAAAGTGCCTTTTTCCACTGTTACAGTTTCTTAGATATGATTCTACAATGAGTGCTTTTTGCCTGCAAAATTGAAACGCATGGAATGTACTTTCTTGTCTACAGGATACCTATTTTGTGTCATTTATTGTCTTACATATTTAACATTTTGTACATACTTAAACTGTATATTGATATACAGAATTTTTGGAAACTGAAAGTTTCAGAAGCCTGTTTACAGCAACCACTTCTGCTGCTCCAAGTAGTATTGACACAACAGTATTAAAATCATATTTACTAATATCTCTTTCAGGATTTTGCAAACTATAGGCAGTTCGTCTCCTAACTTTCTCAATTTTGTTGACAATTATTATCTGCTTAGAAGTATTCCACAAAGATATTGGTATTAACTGAATTCAAGATATATCCCATGAAAAATGAAGAGTGGTTTGCCATGAAAAGGGCAGTCCATACTAGTGATTAACCATACATCATGAAAGGATAGTTCCCTAATAAAGCTATTTTTATACCTTTACAATCTGCATATGCCTTTGGCCGCCATCAAAGACAAAATTATTGGTTAGAAGAACTTGTGGTGTAGCCTTGCTCGTGAAACTGTAAATGTAGTAAAATTTATAAATACAAAATTGTAGCAGCTGAATACTTGTCTGTTATCTAAAATGATGGCCTAGATTTTTATGTTTCCAAGCACAAATTCCTTCCTGGCCAAGAAGAGAATCTCTGTTAGACAAGCTTGAAATTTCCTGGAAAGTAGTTTTTGTTGTGCTGCCTATGTGCTTCACTTTTAATTCCCCAGTTCTAGCTGGTAGAAAATAATCACATGTAGTCATAAACTCTCAGTTACTTATGCCAGAGCAGAGTATATATTTAGCTTTGCTTAAACCTTTTTGGAAAGTGTAGAATTTAATTCTGGTCAAAATAGGAAATAGTTAACCTAGAATCATAGAATCATTTGGGTTGGAACAGACTTTAAAGATCATCCAGTCACACACAAACTCCCAACCCTACCATGGGCAGGGAGAGCACCCACTTGATTAGGGCTCCATCCAACTTGGCGTTGAACACAGATGGGGTGTTCACAATTTGTCTGGACAACCGGGTCCAGTGCCTCACTAGCTTCTGACTAAGGAATTTCTTTCTAAAATCTAATCTAATCTCTCCTCTTTCCCTTTAAAATCATTCCCCCTTGGCCTATCACTATCTCCCTTTACAAAACCTCTAGCAGATATGCTGCTGGAGAAAAAGCTAGTTCTTACTATTCGTGTGTCTTCAGTGAACTGAATGGAGCCAAAATCCCACCTAAATTTCCAGTTTTGAGCTTGTTTGGATCTACAGTTTGATTTCCTAACTGTAGCAAGGGATATTCCACTTCCTTTCTAGGCAATTTAATAAAACTCTTTATTGTCAAATTCTCCTTTATTCTCCAAATAAAACTCATCTGTACCTGTAAAAGCAGATGGGGAAATGAATATTCTGAACTGTAATTATTCTTCATAAGCTCCCAGAAGAATTTCTGTTGATAGGTTATCTCTTCTATTAGGTAGAAACAATAAGATGTCTGCAGTGTTCACTTTTTGATATATTTACTTTGTTCCAAGCAGTCTGTTTTATTTAATAATGTTGCCTTCTTGGCCTCTCTACTGTCCCATGGGTTACAAAATCTGCCTTTTACTCATTCCTTTCAAGATCTGAATGTAGTGATCTCATAATCTATCAAGGAAATATTTAATCCATTTTTTATTTAGCCTCTTCATGCATGATGCATGATTTAATGAAATGGAATATTTATTTTCAGATTAAGTATTGTTTTTCTCCAAATATTGTTTTACTAAACATAATTATATCAGCCTAAAAAATTAAGGAAACCAATAACTCATAAATAACTTCTCAAAGACAGACATTGAAGTGTTCAATCTCCACTCTAAATTCAGATCATTTTTCCAACTGTTAGGCAATTTGTCCACAGTTTTCTTCCTAACCCATACACTACCTACATAAACTAACTTACTTGATCTAGATGACTACTTCTGGGAAAAATTCACTGTTCTTGGTCCAGAAAAACAAATTAAAAAAAAAAAACCAACACGTGATTTCTAATTTGGGGGTGCAGCACACTTTTCTATTCAAGCTACATTAATAGAGAAGTAAATGTAGCTAAAAAGAACTTGTACAACTTTTGAAAATGAATCTCAGTTGGTCTTATGAGCTCAGAGCTTTGCACTACATTGCTACACACTGTCCTAGAGTTTTCTCAGATCCAATCACCTTGATCTTAAGGCCACGTGTACCCATGGTCTGTCTGCAGGCTTTAGTGTAGATACACCCTCAGCCTCTCACTTTCCTCCATTTCTACTACCCTTCTTTCCCTCTCTTTGAAGATCAGGCTATACTCTTTTATTTTTTTTAATGAAGCATGAAATTCTCTCTTAGTCACTAGAAAAGGGGTACTGGGAATTTATAAACATAAAAAACTGTTGTGAGACAGTTTTTCACTTTGCTTTCCTAATTCCTATCAACTCAATCTTAATTGAAAGAACAGCTATTTCATTCTTTCACACACATAAATATATCCATATTTATCTTTCTGGGAAAGTTATTTGCTGCTCTCTGAAAAGACCTCACTATTTAAAGCTGCTTTCCATATACTGCATTTTCTAGGTCACTAAGACCTCATTAGTTATTTCAGAGCTATGTTTGCAGATTCCTAATACTTATAAGCCTGAAGAAAGTATTCTGCCCAAATACTGAAAGACAATTTTTAAGCTTCACTCAAATGGCATGCAGTTTGCTGTTATTTTTCATTACACATCAATGTATCTGTAAATCTGGAATAAAAAGTCTAGTCAGAATGTTTATAGCTTAGTAAAAAAATAAAATCCCCAGATTATGACATTTTAGAAGGATTAAGACCTGAATAGTGTAACTCAAAGTGAGTATACTCTTACATTGTACATTACAGTTTACCTTTGAGTTACTTTATTAATTTATAATACCCTTTCTAAGGTTAGTTTCAGTAAATTGCATAAATACGAAGGGCACATTTGGAAGTCAGCTTTTAGTCAAACACATTACATTACAAATCCAAGTTATAAACACTTTTCAGGATACATCTGGTATCAAAAATATACTGTTATGAATATACTGTAATTTATGGAGGAACTTCCTCCATGGTTGCAGTTGCTGAATATTAAATCCAAAATATATATCATCTTCTGAAATGGTATAGTCCCTATATAATTGAAACTACACCATGTAAAAATTTTTTTCTCTTCAGACTTTAATCAAAGATGAAAAGGATGAAACAAGCAGTCACCACAGCTATTAAACAAAACTGGGTATTGTACATTCAAGAATGGCACCAGGAACCCCCATGGGAAAGTGACAAGATGAGACTAGGAAATGTTTGTGACTAACAGGACACAAAAAGTTCTTTCACTTTCTAATGTAAACAGGTTCAAATTAGCCATAGTATAGCATTTCCCCTGGGAGTCACCTAAATATTTTAACAAAAGGGTTATGGAAAGAGGACTGAAAATTTACCATGTCTTCTAGTGCCCAACCATAGGTAAAAAAATTGATTACAGTTCTGTTCTGTTGGTTTCAGAGGTTTGTAGATAACAATTTATATTTCTGAGTTTCAGCATGACATTGAAAATGGAAGCTGTTGCAAAAGCAACTTAGATTTTAGGGGCAGTTCATATTAAAGTTATCTCTTCATAGTACTGACTTTCAACTACTTTAATATAGAACAGATTATATTTGTTTGTGCTACCTGCTGTCAGCAAAGAACAGCATTTAAACACAATATCTTTGTCAATTGCTCTCTATTCATTTTAAGGCATAATTGGGTTTTTTTATTGTATAGCAACATGGTGTTTTGGAAAGTATACAGTGCTAATTCACAGCAGTATTTAAAGTATAGTGCAATATCATAAACTTGAATTGAACTCATCAGATTGCTTACTAACTTAATCTAAAAGTTCACATACAATTATGTGAATGAAAATATATATTAACTTATATTTATTGAAAATACCTAATTCATAATTATGGGCAGGAGAATTTCTATGATTCAGGAATTCTTTTATGCAATCTTGTGTTTGAAAATATATTGACTGTTAAAAGCATGTGATCAGCCAGCATCAATTTGTAACAAAGGACTTTGTGATAAGTACTTGGTATTACTTGAAAATTCATCTATGTCATCAGAAGGAATGCTGGATATTCTGAAGGTGGTGGAAGGTAGCCATAACTCTGCATGCACACAGGAGAAGCTGCAATCAGGTCCAAGCTCTGGTTCTATAGGTCTTGTATGAATATAAAAAGCACAGATTGTATAGTAAAGAAACAATGCTCTTGTAAATCCAAATGGAAATCTCTGTGAATCTCATCTTGGTTGCACACAAGGGGGGTGTATTCTCCACTGAAGTATAATGGGATGTGCATCGAGGGGAGAATAATATGCACCATTGCCTTGTTCACTAACAGGTGAAGGGTAATATAGATGAAATTGGAGAACTAATGGGCAAGGCAGTTCCCATTAGCATATACACTGCAGTTTCACATTTTGCAACAAAGCAATGGCAAAGTAGTGGCGTAAACCAAGGAAAGATTAAGTCTAGGACCTGCTGTCTGTGTGATGCAAACAACTTGACATGTGAGTCTTTCAAGTGGTGGTTTATCACATGAGTGGCTCAAATGATTACTTTCTCTGTAGAATCTAACAATGAGAGAACCTGAAGGACCTGCACACCATATCAGATATGGTGTAAAAGAAATGTTGAACTGTATGAATTTGGAGATACAGCATGAAGTTGTCATTATTTTGCACGTTTCTAGCAAATGACTGAAGGAAGCCACCTGATTAAAGGAGGAGAGTGTAGTTTTTTTACCAAAAGATAGATCAGTCATCAATTGAGTGATCAACATTTAAAACTTCAATCAGTTCAAGGCTTATGTCAATGATTTTTTTAGCATTGTAGGTTTCAAAGGCTGACAGTATATACAGACACATTTCCTTTTCTTCCAGTGCAGGTGTAAAGCGTTTTTTCATTCCTCCGTAGATATTCAAGGATTAATTGCTCTTAAATGTGGCAATTCAAATACATGCCATATGATGTTTTAAACGTGTTTCTGAAACTTTTTAATATTGTGAATGGATCTTTGATATATGCCATCTGGAGAAACACATATTTTTATCTGTGTGCTCTGTGGAAAAAAAAAAAAAAAAGGAAAAAAAATTACTTATTTCCAAATGGTCTTGCAAAATTGCTGATCAAAGATAATTATGCTCCTAAATTAAAACACCTCAAAAGATATTTGTGGCAATATTAAGAAAATATTATATACTGCTCTAAATATGAAACAAACATATATAAGACCAGTTTTATTAATTCGGTTGAATAGTTCCAAAAGGCCTTTAATCTAATTGGTTAACAATGTATCTGTGAAAAGTCAGATATCTTTCCTTTGTTTATTAGAAATAACAGAATAATACCTGCATAGGAATTTTAGTATTTACTGATATCCATTAAAATGTTGTGAGTTATTTTCACCTACAAGAGAATTTACATGTAATCATCTATTTTATGTTTGTTTTATAACAATCCAATATGTTTTCTAAAGATCTTTTCTAGAGGTAACAAATGAAAAGTGCTGTGGTCAGACCAAACAGTTTATTGCTCTTGCTTAGTATACTATGGCATTGTAGCAGTGCTCAGTCATGCTCGTTCACTATGGACATGAATGACAGCACTGTACAGTACCTAAAATACCTGTCTACTGACAAAACCTACATAATCATGGTTAACAAATTCCTTGATGTTGTTAGTCAACATAATACACAGTGTATAGACCTCTAGGACTGTGAATCTTTTGACTATAAGAGCTCTGTTCTATAACTGCATCTCTGCATGCATTGTGAGAATGATGATGGAATAAATTATTTTACATAGTGAATTTTCAAAGAGAAGTACTGATTTTAACTGGATTTTATTTAATAATATCTCACTAGATTACCATTAAAATACTTTTCATTTAAATATAAAGGATATTCAAAAAAGAAGCAAATCTCAATCCTGATTTAAACAAACAAATTTCATTAAGTTTTTTAGCAATATATCCAACTTTGGAAAGCCACTGTTGCTTAAGCTGTAGTAAACAAATTCTTGAAACAAAAACTCTCTAAAAAATTTCATTTTATTTCTTAATGTTTTTAATTTCTATTTATGTTATTCCTTAGCTAGAAAAAAAAATTCTGTTTGCACAAAGTTATATGGAGGTATTTTAATTATTTGGGGTTATTTTTTGTGCTGTATTGACATTTTAGGCAGTGAAAGATATATTTTGCTAGATTTAGGTTAACAGGAAGGACTGTAAACCATATTCTATACTCTTGTTAGCATCCAAAATTATTACTGGAAAATAATGCCATACAGAAAAGCTTGAACAATTGTGTTGCTCTATAACACAGAGATGGAAGATTTGTGAGGTAAAAAACTCAGCACTCTGGCGTAAGCTTTCAGAGGCACTAAAACCCCCAAACTGTATTTTACTTTTTGCTAAACATTGTGGCAGTCTAGTTATTGCTGTGCCTTTGGAGGACAATATGTTCATAGATGTGTGAACCTATTGTTTTGCTCTCTGCTCATGTAGGCAAATCATTTTCTTCACAGAAACTAAGAATGGTGCAGGCATGATATCTCCTGTTATCTTTGTATAGGTCTCCTTTTAGACCTATTTGTTTTTAACTCCCTTTGCAACATCTGTCTACCTTATTCAGTATTATTACTAAATACTAGTAAGTCTGCTGTGCCAAAAGGCAAATTCAAATTGCACAAAACAGGAACAGGTTTTTATCACCATACGTCATGAAGGCTATATTGGGGAGGATCCACTTCAGCTTCAGTGAAAGCTTTTCTAATATTGCTGGGCTGACCACCAATATTTCTGTGCTCTTTTACTGATAGTAGAAATAGTGGTTCTGGTCATGGTGAGCAAAGTGAAGCTGCTGATGGTTGGCACTGAGCAGATGCAGCTGGTGGGGGCTATTCAGGCAAGTGCCTTGGTGCCAAGGAGGAAAATCAGGGAGGGGACAAGGAATGAGATGTGGAGTAAGGTTCATTCCTGGGGCAGGAATATTTCTTCTCAGTCATGAGACCAGGTGCTCCCCCCGTCAGCATAAACTGCCACTAAATGTAGTTTTCTTACCATATTATTCTATTCCAAAACTGGAAACCTTGTTTTTGTCAAAGAAAATAGGACAATACAAGGAAGAAATAGAGAAAATATACATGTATTTTTTAATAGAAATAGTATTTTGCACATACTTCCTTTCTATACTAAGAGCTCCAGGCTGCAAAGTTTTATCAAAAGTAATTGTGTTTGTTGTGCTTCTATTCCAGTGGCACTATGAACAAATTTAACCAGATGACCCATATTCTCCGTGATTTTTTTTGTTTCTTAAAACCATTCTCACTCTTGATGTTTTGAATGTATGCATGGTAGGAAATATAATCCTATCTGCAGTCAGAGAAGTTGTATCCAGAGGAAAAGCATACCACAGGTTTTCACAGTATGTTATTAAGGGAGCACAAATCCTCTTTAACAAAGGTGAACACAGCACACTTGTTACAATGAAAATACATATTAAGATGCTTTAATTTAAAATAAATAATTTTAAAAATACCTTCTAGATGGCATTATCAGAATTTTACAGACTTAGGCTTGGATTCTGAAGTGACACTGATAAAAAAGATAGCTTTTTGTAGGCAAAAATTGCTCAGAGACCATCTCATTGCATTGTAGGACAGCAGCTGTAATCATAATCATACTGTGCTTATACAAAATATTTTCATGGGTTTTCCTTAGATAGCCTCTCTTGCAGCCTAAAGACAGAGAGGCACAGGCAACACTGAGTGGCCAGATTTTTAGTTTCCTGCCATTAAATCCAGTCCCCTGCTATCATGAGCATCCATGTCACATAATCCCTTTCATCAGTACAGAAAGCTAGTCACAGATCCCTAATTCTGAGGTCAGTTCTGCTCCAGCACCATCCTCGATTAGAACAGCCAGGGGTAGAAGTGGTCTAATTTGTACCTTCTTATCCAGGCTCCAGAGAGGTTAGCCAGTGCAGCCCACTGTGGCCACCCCCCGCGGAAGCACTTCTAAAACCCAGGGCGCTGTACTGTGGGTATTAAAATGTGTTTCATGAAAAGAAAACTTCCCCCTTGCTCTCGTTACTGAAATGTCTCAAGCTAACATGAAGCCGATAGCCCTCCTCATCAGTACATAATGTGTAACAATCACTGGCAGTTCATTTGTGGGAAGACGGTTGTGTTTGCTGTAGAATTACCTACGTCCTGGTTTTTTTTTTTCTAATTTTTAAAACTGTGTTACATACACCTGTTCTATGAACTTGAACTTACAGAAACATTTGTCAGATAGAATTCTAACCGCCTGCATGCTGCCAGCCCCCTTCCTCTGAGACCAGGAGGCTTGTCCATCACTGCCTTTGCACTGCTGGCGGTCATCCACATATACAGCATGAAGCAATAATTGCCCTCTGTTTAAGAATTCAACATATATAATTTGGTGAAATTCACTCTGTTTCCATTTGCTCAGTGCAAAGTTGAATGATTAAGGAATGTCAAACATATTGGAGACTTGCTCTTCATATTTCCCAACACGTATTTCTGTTGGCAATTTCTAAGCAGGTAGTGTGGAAACTTACTAAAACAAACCAGTGTGTGAACTATATAAATCTATGAAGCAGTGATACCAGTCTAAAAGGAATTTCTTGACATCAGCATATTCTCCATAAATAGAATTTAGCATATTTGTGTCAGACAAAATTATTTTTCAAATGAGTCTTTGAGAATTTCATACATTTGTTGTTCCTGAAAAAGAGGGGTTTAAAAAAATAATTTACATGAGACAGTTACACAATACCTGTTTTGTTCAGATAGTCACATACGAAATACTACTCTTATTACAAAATTATAGAATTATTTAGGTTGGAAAAGAGTGAGCACTTCGCCAGCTCCCTCAGTACCCTTGTGTGATCCCATCTGGCCCCATAGACTTGTGTGTGTCTAGGAGGTGTAGCAGGTCGCTACCATTTCCCCTTTTATTATGTGGGCTTCAGTCTGCTCTTTGTCCCTGTTTTCCAGCTCAGGGGGCTGGCTACCCTGAGAACTGGTCCTGTTATTAAATACTGAGGCAAAAAAGACATTAAATATCTCCGCTTTTTCCTCTTCTTTTGTTAATATGTTTCCTCCCACATTCAATAAAGGATGAAGATTCTCCTTAGCCCTCCTTTTGTTGCTAATGTATGTGTAGCAAATTTTTTTGTTCTCTTTTATGAAAGTAGCCACAGTAAGTTCTAGCTGGGCTTTGGCCCTTCTCTTTTCCCTGCAAAAGCTCTCAACATCCTTGTAATCTTCCTGAGTTGCCTGCCCCTTCTTCCAAAGGATATAAACTCTCCTTTTTTCCCCCGAATTCCAGCCAAAGTTCTCTATTGAGCCAGATCAATCTTCTCCACTGGCTCATCTTTCATTACCTGAAGACAGCCTGCTCCTACAGCTTTAAATTCCCTTCTTGAAGAGTGCCCAGACTTCCTGGACTCCCTTGCCCTTCAGGACTGCTTTCCAAAGGACTCTGTCCTAAACAGGCCAAAATCTGTCCCCTAAAAGTCCAAGGTAGAAATTCAACTGAGGCTGTCCTCTCCGAGGATTGAAAACTGTATCATTCTGTGATCACTGTGCCCAAGAAACCCTTCAACAATCACATAATCCACAAGTCCTTCTCTGTTCACAAATAGGTCCAGTAGGCACCTTCCCTAGTTGGCTTACTGACCAGCTGTGTCAGGCAGCTTTCTTCCACACGCTCCAGGAATCTCCTAGACTGTTCCCTCTCTGCTATGTTGTGTTTCCAGCAGACATCCAGTAAGCTGAAGTCTCCCATGACGGCAAGGGCTAGTGATTGTGAGACTTCTCCCAGCTGCTTACGGAATATTTCATCCACATCTTCATCCTGGTTGGGTGGTCTGTAGCAGACTACCACCAGGATGTCTGCCTTGTTGGCCTTCCCCTGATTAACACTTGACCATAAACACTTGATCCTTAGAGCATCATCAAGCTCAAGACAATAACAACACTGTTGAATATACATGACTACCCCACCACCTTTCCTTCCTTGTCTTTCTCTTCTGAAGAGTGATAAAATGTATATTCTATATGTATAAATATATATCCACATGCAACAGGATCTGCTGAACAGACACAACATGAGTTTAGCTGTGTTAAATTCATGCCGCAGTGAATTTTTGTGAGACCAGAGAACAGAAAGAAAATTTCTTTGCTAGATTGAAAACCTGTTCTAAGCATGTGTATGTTCTTTCAGATATTTTGGTCTTTTAAAATCCTAGATCTTAATCTTTTCTTTATCTTGGCCATTTCAGTTTAGGAGATGGAATAAACTTTCACAGTGTAGTGAAAACTCCAAACTGTAAGCAGAAATGTGTAATCCTACCAAAGCCAATTCTAGAGGTCTTTATACAAAGTATTAGACAGCATTATTATGTAGTTACATATAAAATATATGTGTATATTATGCCAATTAGTTATTTTTTGTTCTTTTTTTTACTCTAATATTTCAGAATTTCTATATTGAGAACTAGAAAATTGATAAAATCTTATTTTGATCAGTTTTTAAAACATAGTTAATAAGAACAAATATATGTAAAGGGTATCTACAGCTAGGTATTTTCAATAAATGATAAGTAGTCCCATTAGTTTATTTGCAACACCTCTAAAGGACATGATCTTTTTTTTTTTTTTCCCCCAAAAAAATTTGAGGACATTAGAAATGCTTATACTGAATGTAAAGCAATGAGAACTAAAATAGATACATCATTTAAAAAGTTATTTACATTACAAGATCAGAACTCAAAGTGGGAAACTAACTTTATCACATCATACTCACATAATGTAGGAAAAATCAGGTAATGTTCTATTTTTTCATTCCTTCCTCTTAAATTCTGATTTAGTTATATAGTTTAAAATAAATATTTTCATACGTAGCTAGTCTTGAGTGTAACTGCTTTAAAATGTTAAACTAGAAAAAGTTGTTACAGTTTTTCTTCATAATACAGAATTCTCAACAAAACTTATTTGCCAAATAATAAACTTACTCAGATTTTCGCAGCTCTCTCTTATTTTGTTAACCCTTTGTCAAGTTAAGTCAATAGTTTCATGTTTTACATTAATTAGTAAAAGAAGCTAATTGTAAATCATCACTAAAATAGAATATAATGGAAAATGGGAAAGGGAAGAAAAAGAATATGCAAATTCTGAAGAGCCTTCTTTAAGTTATTACTCAATGTTTATTTCTTCAATCAAAGTAAACGTTAAACAAGGTTGTATAATGACACTGAAAAAATATAACAGCAATAACAGAATCAGAAATTAATGTCTTGAACGTGTGAAACCCTTAGGAAAGCTGATAAACAGAAAAAGAGGAAACAGTTATCACAAATTAAAAATACAAGACAGAAACTGAAACAAGATTAAGGGTCGATTTAAAGCATATTTTAAAGAAGCTCTTTATCATATTCCTCAACCACTGCAAAAAGTATTCACTTACATGTCCTTTTTCTAATACTTTACACATATTTTTGATTCCTAGTAGAAATGTCATAATCTAGTTATGCTTTTGTAAGCAAGGAAAATAATAGCAAGGGGAAAAAATAAAAATAGAAAGACATGGTATAAGCAAATCAGAGCTCTGATGCAGTATTACCAAGGTCCAGAAGGAGGCAGATAATTCAAATATAGAAATTAACCCTGCTTATAGAAGTACTTGGATATGTGTTATACTTTCTCACTTCTGTCTCACCCTTTTTCACAATTTCAGTGGTCTCCTTATGGCACTTGCTGTGTTTTCAGCTAATGTTGGTCACATGGTAATATTATATGATTCTGAGAAGTTACTGCTTTCATTAAATAATGTCACTCTTCATTTTGAAAGATCTGAAAGTGGTGGATTTGTCTTGTGTTGTTTCTCTTTTCTACAGCCATAAATGTCTGAACTTTTGAGACACAGCAAGGCCCCTCACCATCCTCACCCTCACCTACCCAGAACTACAAATGAAATAACAGCTTTCTTCCTCTGTGACTGTAGTTCAGGAATGAGGGTGAAACCATACTAATTAGAATTAAATTGGTACTTAAATGTATCTGATGACCGTAACTATCCTTACGCTCGATAATACCTTTGGATCATTTTTTCTGCTCTTTCCATTTTGTAAGAACTCTCACCAGCACAAGAGTGCTCAACAGAAGGAAGAGGTCAGCTGCAGCTGAGTGTCTGTTTACATCCTAGCAGGCCAGAGTCCAGCCATCCTAGGGTGACATAGCCCTAATCATTAGAAACCTCTTTTTTTTCCCTTCAAATTCATATGAAAATATTTTTTTTTCTGTGAAAAACTTCAAACAGGAAGAAAAGAAATGCTTTTTTTTCTCACATGTCCACTTATAGATCTTAGTACAGCTTATAGATCATGTCTAGGTAGGTAAAGGTAGGTAAAAGAGTGGTGCCTGTTGGAAAGGGAATATAGTGTCTTGAAGTCTGCGTAGATGTGCTAACACCACAAACGTTGATCGGTGCTCTGGTGTAGCCACTGGTATTCAACATTGAGACAACATGTATTTTAGTCAGCTATATAATAAAACTAGCAAGATGCAGTCTGGGCAAAGCTCATAAATTCTTTCATCATTACTGTCTTTTTCTTGCTATGAAATCTGACATTGGCTTGTCTAAACATAGTGCTAATCCAGGGCAGATTAATGTGCTAATGTAAGGCAGAGAATCACAATGTTGTGCCCCTCTGTCCCTCGCTAAGCAGTGTACTCTTTGCAGTGATCTGATCAAGTTCCCAATAGCATTTGTGCTGCATAAAATACATCTGCGGAGAGGAAAACACACCTTGAGGTTCCAATATTCCATCTGCCTGAAGGATTCCAATAAATTATGTAGTGTTTTTGAAGGAACAATTTAAATAATTTGTCTTAAATTTCCTTATTCATTTCTATGCTTCTTGAATGTCATCATGAACACAATGTATTTTTCACTTTACATCTTGTGTCTTAGGTTATGTTCACTATATCTCCTTCTTTTATTATCCAGAGGGTCATTGCTGAAGGACAGAGGGCTTTCAGGATGAAGGAAAGAATGTTATTTTAATTTTAGGTATAGGTTCCGTTTTAGGCTTCTCAACTGTAACCATATCTTTTTCATGGGAGTTATATGCACATATCAAAGAAAATAGGTACTTAAATATCTGTTTTGATTGGCTGAATCTCTTTAAATAATTTATATACAACTGTAGTCACAATGTTTCTTGTCTGATGAGCTTATGTGCTTGATTCAATGATGGGGAAAAAAACCAATAGGCTAAGTTGTTGACAGTAACTCCCAGGGAAAACATTCTGTATTAAAGGATTGCTACTGTAAGTATTGAAAATCTTGAAATGTTAGAAAAATTGAAATTATAAAACCACTGAAGGAAACTATTGCATGGTAATCACCATCGTCTTTTTCTCACAGCTTGACTCTATGACAGTTTGATGGGTTTATTGCAGTTGGCATGGATTGCTTTGGCTGAACTAAATGGCAGCTATCTCACATGCCCTTGATTGTGTTCAGACTAATCAGAGGCTTTTGAAGTGATAGCTTTTGTGTGGTTTTGAGGAATGATGCATTTTAAAAACTGATATATCAAGACATTTTAAAATAAAGGTATTGTAACGAGACCTGTATCACCTCAATGAAATCGTACTGGGAACTATCTACTTCACTTTTCTGTAACACGGGGGAAAAGATTTAGTTCTTTGTTATGACGGTATAAGTCTTTGCTGTTTTTAAAAAAAATTATACGTTAGTCTAAAATTACCATCTTATTATAACCAAATTAATTCTAAGTCAGACCTGGAGATCCTCAGCACAAAATTCGGTTATAGTGATTAAAATATAATTGGCTTAAATGACAGTTAAATAGAGACTGGGAATGTATTTTAAAAAGTCACAAATTATACATGGAGAATTCTATTAATAAATAAGTTTAATGTTAATGCATTTATTGAAATATTTGTTCTTCACTTTATTTTGATCAAAGCTTCTGCTTATAGACAGATAGAAAAAAATGGAATGTAATCAGTATGTACCCTTAGCTACAGCATAGAGTATCTAAGAAAAGAGGGGGTTCCTCTTATCTACTTCTTGTGAAATAAATTTATCCAACATTCTATTTCACTTCCTGGTGGGTAGCATATGTAGTCCCTCACAAAACAAGGGCAACATGTTGGCCATCACTTAGATTAATTCCTTTCCATAAATCTATCTGTCCAACCAACACAGAATGTCATTAACATAATTTTCCTTTTCTTTGTCTATAGGATTTAGTCAATTCCTTCTCATTGCATTGAGATGTATCCCCTCTAAAATATCTTCTATGTCTGTTTCTCTTCAAGAAATTTATGCAGGTAGTAGTAAGAAATTGAATCATCATGAGAGACATCTAAACGTTCCTTGTTTCTGGGGTCCCTGGTGTATTATGGTCTACACAACACGCAATTCACTTTCCTGTGTTCCCCTCTTGCTACTAATTTGTGCACCAGAGGTGGAGAAAGTCACAGTCTTCCTTGCTGCTCCTTCAGCCACTCCTCAGTCCGCATAGTCCACACAGTCCACATAGTCAAGGCTGTAGTATTTCCTAATCTTTTTCTTGTAATCCTCATTTGTGAGAATCTTTGTTGAAGATATATATCATGGAAGACTGAACTAAAACTTCCCTGGGTAGCTGCCTTAGTGTGAATTACAATTAGCCTTTAGTTAAAGTTTAAATATACACTTTTGTAGAATATGAAATTAGATTTTAATCTCTCCAGTGCTAGAATATTTTTTCCTTCTTTGAAATCCCTCTAATTTGCAAAAACTATAACCTACAGCTGACCTAATCTCTCTGCTCATGTCATTAGAATAATTCCAAATCTCTGAAGATAAGTCAAAAAGCAGTGTCCATTCTCAAACTGCTGAACACTGCTCTTACCAGCTTATCTGTGAGTCCATTTTCCCTGCTACGGAGGAGAATTGGTTCTCCCTTACTACAGGTCAGATCAAAGTGAATTTTGCTAATTACTACTCAGTATCAGAGCTTACAATGGTAAAAATTAAACAGGCAGACAGAAAAAGGGCAAGACAGAGAAAGTAGTGAGCAAGTGTCAATGGCAATTATATCTTGGTTACAGTACCCATTTTGTTAAAGGTAATGAAGAAAACAAGGCAAAGTGTTTAAGGGCTCAAAAATGGCAATTAGTTTTTTCCTTTTCACCCGCAAGAGTTGTCCCTTGTTTTACTTTCTCTTTCACCTTCCTTTAAATTTTTTCTAGCTCCTGCTGAATTCTCTCTAAAATATGTTGTTAGACCATTTTAGGTCCCTGTATTACGTCTTATGTTTGAAACAAAAGTAGAAAGATTCTTCAGTATTGTAGGTTGGAGATCATCATCACAACCCTCTTTGCCTCAATTAAGATGGCTTTAAAGGTGTGTGCTTACGTTTCAAGGAACTAGAGTCCTTCCAGAAGGCATTCTGCATCAACCTACCTAAGTGCAAGTTTTGTATCCCTGGTGGAATTTGTAGTGCTGTGAATGCACTGAGGCTGAGCGAGAAGCAGTCACCTACTGCAGTATCAGCAGACACTTTCCCCTTTAAAGGAAAAAAATCAAATTGAAATTCTACTCTTCAAGACAAATGAGATATTTACTTGGGTGAATTATAGTTAGGGTAACAGTAAGATACATAATTATGCAAGTAAGAGTTATAATAAGGGTTGTATCTAGCCCTCCAGCATGACTTTCATTTACATCGGTTGCATTTCTTGTTTTTCCTCAATTGTGACAACGAGGACTGAGATTTCTGTGTCATCAGATGATACAAGGAGCAAAGGTCCTAGGCACAAGCTTTCAGTGTCTCTGTCTAAAACTATTTTTCTCTGGTGTTTGAGATAGTCCTCACTTAGATGTTTAGAAATCTCACTGTGAGGAATCCAAGAAACAGAATGCAAAAGAGAATTGCAACCACAAGTAGAAGTTACTTTTTCATGGATGAAGAAGCAATACATGCAGGCTTATATAAGAACTGTTCTACAGAATAGAAAGAACACAACATATTGATTGAATTTTGTCAGAAGTGAAAAAATTAGCTTACTAGGATAATAAATTAAATACTCTTCTTTTATTATTATTTACTGTTGAATTCTGGATTATACAGATGCTTTTACAGCATTATTTTTCATTGTAAACTTCTATAATGTTTTTGTCATCTCATTTGAAATCTTCCAGTATAAGAGATCTTTCCCCTTAGTAAACTGATCCACATTGCAGTGTATATCAGTGTATGAGACCTCTTTTCTTTCGGTTAAGCTAACTGAATGATTAGCCATTGCCATTGGATGGTGGCCTGGCCTGCAGGAGCATTTATTTTACCCTTAACTCCTAAGTTATGTGCTTAAAAGTAAATTATTGCAAAAAGAACCATAGCATTTGTACACATCTGGTATATATTTTTAATATGAAAACATGAATGCAGATTCCATTCTTTATAAGCTTAGTAACATATTCTGGGTGGTACTTAAGCATTTAAAAATTCCATCAAATCCCCATCCTCCAATCTGCCCAGAACTGACAGTTGCTTCAGTCAGTAGTTTCCCTTCCTTTTCACTTTCTATTACCTTTCTCCTTTGCATGCTCCACTAGCTTTTTATTTGTTTATATCTATGTCTAGTCATCTTATCTTTGACATTGAAGTTCAGTCAACTTCCAATTATTTGTCTGAGTGCCAGATAACAGAAATGCAAACTTGTTTCCTTGCATAGCTGGCTCAGGATCAGCAGAGCTCATTAACTGTCAACAGAGCATTGCAGGAACGTAAATGTGTTGCTTCCGAGATCATCACAGGTGAGTTTGGTTCTGACAGCAAGGTACAGGAACTTTCAGCTACTGCAGAAACAAACTTGTCTCTTGCCACATTTATAAAACCCAATACAGTCCTGTTCATGCTGAACCTTGGCCAGTTTCAATAAACTTTGTTTGTCTTGTCGCTGTGATTCCAATTATTCTCCAATTTTTTCTATTATTTGGAATATTTCAGCCCTCATTACAGCAAATTGCTTTGCTTTCTCCTCTAGTTCCATGCTGTTCTTTTTTTTAAAATATATTTGCTCTACATCTGAACTTTACATACTGTATTTGTATTCTCTCAGGTTTCTCCTTCTACATCTTTCTCTTTTTTCAAACTTTGTGAGGATGGTCTCACCAACATCTGCTTAAGTCATATTTAAGTTCTCAATATGATGTCTTTGACTAATAGGATTGTAAGTGTCATGGTCAGGAGGACCTAGTCATTTATATTTGTACAGCACATTTTGACTTATGGTATTTCATGTTTAATAGAACATTTTCTGTATCTATTGCCCTGTTTTTCCCAAAGAAAGGAAAGACTATAATCATAAAATAAAATCAGATCAGGCATTTTCTATAGAGTTAAAGCTACTCCTGAAATTTATGTCATGCTTAGAATGCCATTTCTTCTTCCTTGTATTGTATTTTATTCTTCTTTGTGTTCTTCAGCTTTATTTAGAACAAAAAGCAAAATTGCACCCAATGCGGATCAACACTTTCAGACTGAAACTCTGCCTGACTACCTTCAGAGGGGTTTTTTTATGATTTGAAAGTGCTGACATTTTAATGAAATATCCTGTTATCATTGTATATGAGGATCCAAGTGGATTAAATTAACATATAAACATATGTGCACTTGTCATACTTCATCGACTTACCAAATTTTCTGTAATTTCACCTTTTCTTACATGAGTGAATGAGCTCAGTAGTTTGAATGCAAGTAAAAAGTGGTGGGGTTTTTTCCTACAATATAATAACTTGAGCCTAGAGTACGTTTGGTATCATGCTTTATGATCATTCATTTTTTATGAAATTATCAAAGAAGCCAGTGTACAGATACAATACAACTGTGTATCATCTGAATGCAATGTCCTCATTGCACATAGTGTAATGACCTTTCATTGACTTCATTGCTGGACATATTTATGGTTGTTAATGGCTTAATTTCACACATTTAAATTTCAGCATAGTCATTATTGTTGTGATGATTACAGTAGTTATGGTAATAATGTAGCTCCAGTGTACCACTGAGAAACTAGTCTAAGGATGGTCAAAGTCAGTTACTTCTAATAACTAAAACAATCAGTTCGTGGTTGTTTGTTACAAGTTTAAGCATGCTATCTTGAAACATGTTCTCTACATTTTTCAGCCAGCTGAAATTGGCACGGTTAATGCAAAATAATTAACCTCTACCAAGATTATTTAATGAAGAAAAGTGATATCCTGATTTTTTTCCATTATTGTGTATTGCATTTGTTCATTCCCTGCAGCCATCAGTGTCACACTAGTGAAATGGTTAAAGTAGTAATAAGATCTGAATATATTCTGTTTTAATGCTGCAGTAAGTACAAATGCATGATCAAATGCATGAACAAATTTGGTGTATCTGTATGGCACACAGCTCTAGATCAGAGGCCCTGATTTGCCAGTTTGAATATAGCTCAGCTTAGCAGGGACTGAGGGTTGTTATATGATGATTATTGTGTAGTGATCTGGTTAATTCACTTCCTAATTGACAGGTTGTTATATCCACAAAAGCCAATGCCACAAATGGCACTCTAGCTTGCACTGTTGGTAGTAACAGTGAGCACTGAATGGGGTGTGTAGACTATGCTGTTGTCATACTGTCACAAATAGCAGTTCAATGGAAGCAATTATGTACGCTGGTGGGAAATTGGGGTAGCTTTTTTCCAGTGTGAACAATGCAAGGCTCAGGATTCGAGGGCTGTCCATTTGGTGCCTTTCACAGGAGCAAAATAAGTTGCAAAAAGAAAAAAAATCTTTTAGAAGTATTATTTGTCATACTTAATCGCCATATATTTGGGTATAAATATTCTAAGAGTTCTCAAAAGGATAATACTTTTTCTGTCTATTTGTATGATCTTCAAAGCTTTCACAGCAATCAAGAGGGCTTCTAAGTATAAAACAATATAGCACATATTTACTGTAGTTACATATACTAATATATGAAATTGAAGTTTTACTACTTGTACTACTCTCTCTACATACACCATGGCTCAAGCAGAACATCTTTTATACTAAAATGTGATGCCAATTCGGGGATCTCTCTTTTATTAAACAAGAGATTATATCACCATATCAGTAAGCATATACAACATGAGTACAGAGTGAATAAAAAACCCAGATACACAGGAGTAGGAATTTTCATACATTAGCCATTCTTTTTTTTGCTGGACTTGGACAATTTTGACCAAAAACAGAGTGGAAGGGACAGAGAGAGTCTCAGAGGGAGGGGGAAAAAGGGAGAGAGACAGGCAGGGAAGGGAAGGGAAGGGAAGGGAAG
>VZRE01002223.1:0-76662 GCA_013396775.1 Cephalopterus ornatus
CTCATGTTTTCCATGAAGAGCGCTTAGCACTGTATGGAAGCCAAGCAGAACTGCTCTGAGGGGCTCACTCATTCATGCATAGACAGTGTTCATTCACTGCTAGAAAAAGAAACAGGACCAAAAATCATGGGAGCCACTGTAATTAGCAACCATAGCATGGGACTCGAGTATAGTTGTAGGTATCCTATTTAATAAAAAATTAGCTAACTGTTGCTTGCTTGATCAAGAAATAAAAAAGTAAAAAGCCATGAAACCTTACTATATGAGATTTTTGCATCTTTTTTTATGGAGAGAAAATAAATCAGTAAATTATAATTTGAAGGAGGTCTCACATGGAAAACTACAAAGCTAGTAAGCAGGTGCTTTTCTTGTTCCCTGTCTTCAAGGGGCAGAAAAACCAACAACCTATAGTTTTGTTTAATACTGCTTGCACATTTGTACTCCAAATAAGCATGGTATTTAGTTGTACTGGGAAAATAGCTGGTTTACAGCAGCTACCTGGAGCTCCGTCAATGCAGTTCATTGCATTATATGCTCCATACCATGTCTCACATGTTAAAAGTTCTATTCCAGATCCCTGCTTTCTTAAATCTGTTCACATTCACAATCTGCAGTAGGCTGCAGGCACACCTTTACACCTATAATGACTTATCATCTCTCTCTGATAATAAAACCTGTGCACATGGTGTTCCTTCAGTCACATCACAGAGTCACAGAATGGGCAGGGTTGGAAGGGACTATGGTGGGTCATCTGGTCCAGCCTCCGTGTTCAAGCAGAGTCATCCCAGAGCCCATTGCACAGGATTGTGTCCAGACAATTTTTGAATATCTCCATCCTCTTGACACCCTCCCTTTGGATACTTACAGACATTGATGAGGTCCCCTCTGTCATCTCTTCTCGAGGCTGAGCAGGCCCAACTCTCTCAACCTACCCTTGTAAGAGAGATGCTAATCTTTCTGGGGAGGAGGAGTGATAATTAAACTTACGTTGTCATCATATGGATGTTGAAAGATGTTCTTTTCTTTAAATTCTGATTTGTCCCAGAACAAGCCAGCAACTGAATGTTTTCTCCTCGTGTCCCTAACATTTAATAATGGGATGGTTGTTACTATGAAGTTGTTTATTGCCTGCTAATCAGCTGCTTGCCTCCAGTAGTAGGGCTTGTGAAGCAGATTTGTTAGTCTTTGTCAAACGGTTGTGTAAACTGTTTATTGAAGTGAATTATTTTCCAGCCATAAAAACAGTTCACTGTTTTTGTTCTGGCCCCTGTGACACCATGTAGTATCACTCAGGTCATACTTGATTGCTTTTAAAGGGCTGCATTCAGGAAGTTTGCCAGTTAAGCCACCCATGCTGTAATAGATGAGAATGCAGTGGTTGGAGATAATTTTATCCTATTTCTGATTTGATGCACCTAATTTTTGTCATATTTCCAGAACTGACATTGACAGATTATTTGGTTAAACTAACTATTCAAAACACTTTAAATCATGAAGCTATTTTTCTTCTTTGTAGAAGTGGTTGCTCCAAAGGTTACTGAATAACATCCAATTTTCTTTGCTTCTGTGTTATAAATACTGATTTTCTCCTCCAGTCTGAAACCCAGTCTCCAATCTTAAAACTGAGCTGAGCTTTTGTTCACATTTGCAATGTCACAAATAACCCCCAGCCAGCCAATTTGGTTTCTGGATGTGGCATCAGACTGTGCATGTTAGTGTGGTCACAATTTCTGTGATTCCGCCTGACCTTAAGAAATTAAGGGCAAGTTCTATAAACTGACCATTAGGAAAACACCTTAACTTGAAACTTGCATAATATGGTTCTTCAAGACAGCATAAACCTGGGAGAACACAAAGGAGTAAATTTGCAGTCATATGGACTATCTCAAATCAGTAAACAGTCCAGTTTGTGGCTGGAATATTAAGAAAAAAGCTGTTCCATTATAGGAATAGTTAAATGCTGGAGCAGCCTCACTTGCTGGAAGAATTGTGAAATCTCATTTACTGGAGGACAAATATCTGTCAGGCATGATCCGGCATGATTTGTTCTGTCTCAGAGCAAGAGGAGAGACAAAGTGATCCCCTCAAGGTCTCTCTCAGCCCTGTGTATCTAGAATTCCAAAATGGCCTGTTATTCATTAAAAAGGGGAAGTTTATTTATAATGTACATCTGTTATTTCCATAGACCAGTGGCAACAGTGGCAAATTCTCGAGGTGAGCAGCACCAGTGAGAGGTTTATAACGTTGCCATGCCCTGTAGAGTTGACATCTTGCTGAAATGCGTGTGTGCAATAATTATTATAGCAGCAGACAAGTGTTCTCTCCAGCCTGCTCATGCAGTTTCAATTTACGATCAGTTGAATTGTCTTACTCTCAGTGATAGATATTTTGAATTCACTTGCAGGTTTCTAATATTATTTGCCAAATTCAACAGTTCAATGTTATTCAGTGGTTCAATGTTCTTCTGACTGTGACAAAGAAAAGACCGATGAGGGGATTTTCAGCGAGTATTTCATGCAGTTTAGCAGCTAGCACTTTATGGATAGAAAAGCTTTAATGGAAAACCTGCATTGTTTTTTTATATGTTGTTCCTTTCTGATATGTATTTCAGAGCTTTGTGAAGTAACTCTGGCAAGTTATTTAGCTTTCAATGTGACCACAGCACAATTCTACTATCTTATTTATACAGTTGTGCAAGTGAATATGTTATCCTGGCAATTATTATTATTTGAATTCTTTGCAAGATCTACAACATTTATTCCAGGGAGTGAGAAAATTTCCAGCTGGACACTTCTTCAGACTCTCATATTGCTGAGACTAAGAGTCATTTGTTCTGATTTCTCACACTTTCATATTTTAAATCATGGGGCTGGATTAATGAAGCTAGTGCAATCAAGTAATGAATTCTGGAATAGCTATGTGTACCTGTGATTAATACAGCACTTTTTATATGGTCATATCCAATAACCTGGAAGCTGATGTTTTTGTCCTAGTTTCATTAGTCTTCAAGATTTTTTGATTTGTAGACTCATGGCAAGCTACCAGTGAAGTTCAAACTCCTGAAATAAGCTTCTCAGTCTCTAATGTAGACCTCTTAGTTCCCAGCTGTCAGGGTGTCCTTGTCTACTTCCTTATCTGTTGATTTTAGCCAGCTGGCCCCTTTCATAACTCAGATGGGAAGGCATGGAAGGGAATCCATTTTCATAAGAACTGCAGTTTGCACAGGTTAGAAACACTAATATTTTGCTCTTCTAGCACAGTTATTCACAATTCAGATAGAGGAAGAGCAGCACTTGGTTTCCACAGTCTGTCTTAAAGGCTGAGTAAAGATAAAGGATTTCCAAAAAACTCTAAAAGAACATTAATTCCCTTATCTATGCAATAAGAAGGCTGACAGTTATCCCCACTTAACTTTACTTCCTGGCCAAGCAGTTTCTGACACCTCTTCACCTTGCAGACCTGGTGCTGGTTTTATAGTTGTGTAACATTAATTATTCTAGATTCTGGGCAGAATGCTCATGTTCATGGAAGAGGAACACAGAACACACAGAAATATATGTTTGGATTAGGATGTCCTACGCTGGCAATGCCTGCAGTCTGATAGAACAATAGTGGGAAATACATTACATGCTTGCTGTGATCTTACTTTTCCCGAAGTCTCTCTTTATGGCTGCTGTTAAAAAGAAGATATTGGTCTAGGAAGACCCTTGGTCCAACCAAATGCTGTTCTTCCATGTTTAGGATTCCTGTCAGAAGTTGTTACCAGCACACATGCCATGAAACGTCAGAAGAATTTTGAACCTTTAGCAATGTGGGGGCAGCCTCTGCAGAAGATTATGGGCTCCAAATCTCTAAAGAAGCTCTTTGTATTCTTTCTCTGAAGCATCTGTGTAATGTGTAGATTTTCTCCATAAATTATCCAGGTGGACTGTGAAAGCAGGATCTTCGAGTGTTTCATATAACCTGTGAAGAAGCTTTTTGCTATTCACTAACTTGAGTGTACTTCGGGGCCTAACTGGGGCTGAGAGCTACATGTGGGAATGTCCTTCTGGGGGCGAGGTTCGGCTTCCTGGTACGATGAGACACTGAGACACTGACTTGCAACAGATGAGCCAAAGTGGCTGGCTCCATGGCTTGTGTGCAGAGAGACAATGCAAAGTTAATGCTCAGGACCATGAATCAAGGCAGTTAGAAAATTCCTTTCTCTTTTTTTATTTATTTTCCTAGCACCTTTCTTCACCTTCCTCTGCACAGAACTGACCCCAGGACTCAATCTGGTGCCACTGAAATTAATAACAGGACCTCAGTCAACTTCAGGCAATATTACGGCTCATGTTCACTCAAGTCTATAGCAGCTATCAATCTCCATTCTGCTCGAAGAGATGATGTACCATTTCCATCCAATTTCCTACACCAGTTGAAGGGACTCTTCTGTCCCCAAGGAACAGCACTTGCATGGCCACAAAGGTACCCAAAGTTCTGGAGAGACAGAACTGCATTTTTTAGGGAGGGTGATGGAGAGTATGTACAGTTGGGCTCTGGAAGGGGGAAATCAAGTTAGGGTTCAGACAGCTGGGGTTAGCTTGCCTCCAATATGGTTAGTTCTGTAATATTTCAGCAAATTTCAGGGAATGCTGTCATGAAAATACCTGTATCTGTGGCTCTACAGAAACTCCTGGTGGAGGAGCTCTCTTGTACAAGCAGCTGGGGAAGACAATGCCAGACCTCTCACTGGGATGCCTGCACTGCAAGGATGTGCCTTCTTGGCAAGTCCTTTTCAAGAAAAGATCCCTGTGCAGGGAATCACTGTGGATGCCAGGATGGGAAGGCAGGCTGGCTCTGGGGGTGCAGCAGAGGGGAAGGCAGCGCAAAGCAGGTGGCACGAGCAGCCTCCACCAGACAATGAGCTGGCTCAGGAATGGGGCAGCTCCATCGGGGTTCTGGCTGTTTTCTCTTTAGCCTGACGCTTTAGCATGTGGGAATGAAAGGTCAAGCTGTTGGCAGCAACAGAGATGGAAAGCTTGAGGCATCACGGATGTTGGGCTCTGAAAGGAAAATGTTTTCTGTCCTGCCAAAGACGGATGCTGTTTGAAATATATGAATTAATGAATTCTGGGTGTTATCTTTGGGCTATATGGGGCCAAAAAGGCAGTGTAGTGTCTGCCCCACCTGGCTTCTGCTCTCTGGTGGCAGAGGACTTGGATTAGTATTTTGGGCAGGTGGGAAGTTTGTTCTTGGGGATGGGCTGTGTACATTGCTCTTCAGTGGAGGCAGGCTGGTGTGGGATTCTTTCATACAGTGAAAGACCTCCATGCCATTTGGGAGGGAGGGCTTCTTCTGTGATGGTGCAGCCAGGCCAATACAAGAGATGACTGAGTACCCTGTGAGGACCATGTGGCTTTACAGGGAGCATCCACACATGTTGTGTGGTGATGTGTGATGTGACAGTGTGAACATGCAGGAAATTTTATCTTGCAGTTACAGCTGGAGAGCAGCCTGGATGCAGTATGAACCAAAGAGTCCAGGGAATTAGACCACCCTCCTTGCTTAAGTGTTTGAGCCATGTGCAGCCCCAGGCACCCATGCTTACCAAAATATGGGAGTGAAGAGGAAATACCCTGGAAAGAAGATAGCTGTGAGTGGTGACATGAGAGGAAAGTGCTGGCGCAGCATCAGCCTACTTCTGTGTCTGGTCCTAGTCTTGTCAGCAGGACTTATTAGCTTGGGCACAGTGCCACAGTAATGCTGCTTTTGGACCCATGCTGGATTATATATGGCCATTTCAGAGTGTTAGCAGAGGGAATATGGTTCGGTTTGCTCCTTCCTGCGTAGACGTGTCCTAAGGGGGTTGGAATGGAGTCACTCCTCATGGTGGAATCTTCTCAGGAGATTTTTAAGTTATAATCTCAAAAAACTACCAAATAATGTTGACTAATAAGTGGCATAGCTCACTTCTGACTGATATTTAATAGGGCTAGTCTGTTTTTAGCAAGTCCAAGGACATTTCAATTATTTTCAATCAATCAAAAATTTCCTTAATTTGCCAAGAATCACACAGGTGTGTGATTTGCACTGTGGTAGCTTAAGCTTGAACATCAAATGCCCTAGGTGCGTACTGAATGCCACACTGAACCTTACAAGGGATTGACATAAATCAGTACTGAGATTAAGCGGTTATACAATACAGCTCCCTAAGAACAATGCAGTTCACGAAGAATTCTATTTATTTATATTCTTCAGTCATCCATTCTTTAATATTTCTAAAAAAAAAAAAAAAACCACAACAAAAAAACATTGTCAATCTGCTAACAATTCTCCAAAGAATAAAATTGCATTTATCTTAAGACATATGGTCCCATTGGGAGGGAAATGGATTAGTTTAAAACACCAAAGGCAAATGTTTCAAATTATGGTTTAAAAGACAAATTGACAGGGAGGAAATTTAAGGGGGCAAATGTGTACAATAGGGCAGTTAAACAGGAAGATCACAGTTAAAAAGGTAGTGGTAAAATCAATGTATTCTAGTCATGCTTGACATCTACATCTCTGAGATGACTCTGTGTCTAAAGACAGAATTTCATCTACAGTGTCTTTATATATGTATATATGCAAACAACTCTTTGTGCTAGTAACAGCAAAGTTGTTAACCTGGTGGAACTGTCCAGTCATGCAATGGATCCAGCAGGAATTCAGGAACCGTGCTTCTGTTCTTCAAGGTTGCATCAGACAGCATGATTAAGGATTCCAAATCCAGGAACTGCAAGCATTGCAAGTACTCCAAAGGGTGTTGGAGGTGGCCAGAATTTAAGACTTCTGATCCACAGAAGGTAAAATATATCAAATTTAGTAAGATGACCATTTATTTCAGTGAAATGCTCTAAGAAATACATTGAAGTCTGCTTGCTGTTTTTCTTACATTACACATCAAGTCCCAGAATACTTCTTCACCATCTTCACAGTGAGTACCTTGATAACTGGATTCATTCATTCATATTTTCTGTATAAATGTGCTTAGTCCAGCAAGAAACAATTTCACCATGGGAAGGAACAATGCTCTTCTGCAATGGCAGTGCTAAGTTTAGAAAGGAAAAGATTTTTCTTCCCTCTTTGTCTGGGGAAGGATTTGAAACAGTGTCTCTCCTCTGAGAAGGTAAACTCACTGGGGAAAAAAACAGAACCAAGAGGGGCCACCATTGATGTGGCCCAACCATGGAGCCCAATTGCCTACACTCCTCTGAAAATGTCTTTCAGGTAAGATAGAAAGGGGATTAAAACATGGAGCCCAAAGGGTTTAGAAGTGAGGTGGGCGCCAAGTCATGCAGCACTATCATCTGAACTGAACAGCCTCTGGGAGAAGAGGACATTGGAGACCTCTGGAACGTGAGGTGGTCATTACTGTGATGTTCCTGAGTCAGACCTTTTGTCACTCCTTTTGTTACTCTTTTACCTATTGCAGTACTCTTAAACTGTTTTCCAAATGTTTCTGTGTTTTATCACAGACTTACTGCAGAACAAGTAAACTGTTGCTCTGGGGAGTATGTGTAGATTGCAGAGCTCCAAGGCAGCACAAGGAACAATAGAAGGATTTGGAGATTGGTATGAAATTGTTACTTAGCAGCAGTAAGTAAGCTAACAAAGTGAGCAAGGATACAGTTAGCAAGTCAAGGCCAAAAACCATAAAAGATGCCAAGAACAGAAAACTTTAATAGCGGCAAACATCACAAGAATCAATAAAATGGGCCAGAGAATTGTGTCTTTCTGCATTAAGTGATGCAGACAGTGTGAAACAGATGCTCTTTCAATATCATCAGCAACTTGACAAGCTGGGTAAATAATTGTTGCCAAGAAAAATAAAAGCATGTGCTGTCAGTGTGGGTGGTTGCCATGATTGCCATGGCCTCTGGTTCAAATGCAGTTACAGCAATGATGAAAAAGAAAATAAATATGGAAGTGGCTGAGAAAAAACAATAAGCATCCCACAGATGGGCCTTCGGCATACCATAAATTGTAGCTGCCTTTTCCATCATTAGTTTGAGTGGCAACATGGGAAATAATAAAAGGTGGAGAATTATGGGTACAACCATTTCCTGAGTCCTTCCCATGAAAAAGGAGAAACTATTGGTGTGGAAGAAGATTTGTTATGAGGAAACTGCAACAGACATTCCAGCTGCAAAACAACTAGACACAAAATTCCCACCTGACTGCTGCCAAAATATTGATGCCTTCAGAGCTCTGACTCTGCAACCACACACCATGAGGGCTCTGATACGTCATTGGCGGTTCTCTTCTGGACCCCAAAACCTTCAAGACATTTCCACACTTGCAAATAGCAGTGCAGTGTGATGAGGGGCTCAGTTCATGCACAAGCCCCCTAAGGGAGAAGGCACTCCAATGCCTTGGACTATCCTTCTCAGATAATACCTGGAGATCGGGTGTTCATTTAAATCATGACGGGAGGAAGCCCTTGCTCAGGTCATTTGGTCTAGACATGTTTGCTCCATTCCCATCTTTGTCTCAGGAGAGTAATTCCACATCTACAGCCTCTTGGCTGAAAATAGGGCATCTTCTATGCAGAGTCATAGACAGAATCACCTGAGTATCACTGTTCACACTCTATACACATTCTCTAAATCCCATAAGACCTGAGAAACAGAATCAGATTTATAGTGATGTCAATCCCACTTAAATCTTCCTTTAGGAAGGTGAGAGATAGAAAAGACACACATTGAGTCAGTCACTTGAACATCTTGTCTCCATCTCAAGGACAAACAATATATTTTTATACCTCCCCTATAATTTTCAATTCCTTAAGCATTTCAGCCATCGCAAATCTTCATCTCACTCCCTAAGCAATTTCACTTACATAAACACAGAAGTGGATGTTGGTATAATTTGCTATAGGCCCACATAATCAGTAGGGTAAATTGTCGATAACAAAGCAGTGAGTGATTATCAAGCAAATGGAAATGTTGTTCTTTACTCATGACACTTAGCGTAAGAAATGAAGTTCGGATGCAATTACTTGGGATGCTGATTTTTGATGTGTACTGAATGACGGGTGAAGGAAAAGAGTATAAAACTTAAGACTGCCAACATGATTCATCCGGTTAAATACATGCTTTGCCTACAACTGTACTAAAATAGCATTGTAATAGGCATCAACAATGGTGACATAGCTAGAGCAGCAACAGAAAAACTTAAGAATCTCTGCTTTAACATTTGGTGTAAAACAACATTTCAGGCTGTTTGTTGGTTCTTGATCTAGGACTGAAATCCACTGAAGGTGGGTTTTCATATTTTGACTGGAAGGAAGAACAACCACAAATCACTGTCAGTATGGCCTTGTCCTGCATAGGACAAATCTGCTGGCCTGAGTGGGCTACTCTTGGCAAAGGAAAAGTTTGAGCCCCTGGCAGGAATGGAGGAACTGGCAGGTGTCTTGGCTTTCTGGTGCCACTCTGATGCAGGAGGTGTAAATTTCAAATTTTCAAAGGGTATTACCAGTCTTAGACTTGCCTGAAAGTTCTGGATGTTTACACCCTTAATCCTTTTTCTTTTTAAGAAGAGAGCTGAAAGCTCTTATGGAAACACTTTTGAACTTTGGCATCCAAAATACAAGTTCTAGGTTTAGCTTCATTCCACATCCTCGCATGCATATGATGACCTTGCTCCATCCTCAGTGTAGATGAAGTCTCACATCCAGGGTTGTCTCAGATCAAAGATTTTGCATTGCTCTCTGATTTTGCTCCCAGACTGGGCAAAAATGTCAAGTGTTTTATTTCAGAACTTTGCTCTAAAATCAATAAAATAAAACCAAAGCTCCAACAGTAACATCTATTGTTCCCTCTGATGATTCAGAAAGAGTAATTAATACTCTTCATGATCAGAGCTGGCAAAGATGTATATTTAGCGGTCATTTGGCAACAAGGAGGGTCTCAGAATATTTCGGGCAGGACAACTGATCCCTATCTACTGTTCCTCCGAAGCCACTATTTCACACAAGATGACATGGTTAGTGCCCTTCGATTCTTGAACGCCTGCCCAGTTTCTCTGTGTGATCCTATCACTAACATTGATAAATAGGTTTGCCCAAAGCAATAAGACTACAACATATTTGCCTCTTTGAACTAGAGTAATTCTGCTGCCAAACCAGAGCTCCCAGCCTTTCAAGGTTCAGCTAGCAGTTACATGTATATTGACATTTCTTTTTACCTCAGGCCAGATGAGGGAGAAACAGTTCCTTACTTTGTAAAGCATTTTTCTTCCCACTGTGTGACAGCTTTTGATACTGCATTTTGGAAGGAGAGTGAAGGTGGTTTCCACAGAGATAGAGAGATCTTCAAACTCTTCTGTTCCCAAAGATGGACTTCATTCAAACAAATAGGACAAGAAACACTTTTAAACTTATCTTTCTAGTAACCTACAGTGTCATTCTTTTGAAAGCTGCCCTCTGAACTTAATCAAGATCCTTCCCAGCCTGTTGCTGATTCCTCATGCAGGTGAGTAGCTTTTCTTAATGCATTGCTTTGGTATACATTTTGGTATCACATCATCCAAGAGTTTTGAGAAGCACTGATGAAAAAAGGTGTCATGTCACAGAAAGAAACTGCAGTCCATTCCATCACCTGCCGTTCAGAGGATTTAGTCGTAATGCTGCACACAAAGGTTTATATGTTAGGAAAGATTACATTTCTGCTGTGTTTCTCAACAGGTGCAATTCTATTTTATGCAACTTTACTTATGTGAAAAGAAATCTAGGTCAGACTTCTTTCTCGGAAGAGTAAATTCTCTGTAGGAGCCTGAATCTGATATCTTCCTAAACCAGCATTTTTATTTTATAGTATAAAATAGATACTTATATGCCCATGAATTCTGTTCTTGATGACAATTTGTATGATATGCTATATTTCCCATTCTTCAGTAGAGTCAATTTTAAATAGATTTATCTACTAAAGGTCTGATGTTCATCCAGCCCTCTCCACTTACTTCCACCAAGGAAAATATCTTTTTTAATGAACAATGTGGTGGTATCTCTTCACCTTTCCTTATCTCACCAGAATTTTCGGGATCTTATTTTTTCCTTTTGTGTGTTTTTACTAAAACATTTAGGAAGCAGGGATTTCATCATTAGGAATTTAAAGCATAAGCTGAGAAAACAAGCATAATTATCAGAACTATGGAGTCTCTTCATATAAGCTTGTTCATTAGTCCAATATTGATGGTATTATGTCTGAAGTAATTTGATCTCTTGAGTTCAATGCCAAGGCAGAGACAAGCAGAGTGGATTCCACAGTGTGGTTCATTCTAGTGTCTGTCAAAAATAGGCTATGTCAGAAATGTGCTAATTTTGCTTTATTTTAATCCCCCAGTTATAGCATAACAGCAGTTGGAGATGGAACAGACCTACACTCTTGCTTCTGGTTTGTAGCCATGGACCAGCATAGTGTGTTTATCACATATTTCATGAGTCTTGTCCTCTCAAAATTTAAATATAGCCTGACTGGTGGCTAAGTGTTGTCACTTGTCAAAGTTTTAAGAGTTGTTACGGGCAACGGCAATTACACAGAGGATCTGCAGTTTAGAAACCTGGTGGGAATGTTTCTATTTTGGGCTCTTGTAGACTTTCTCTGCTAGAGGAGGTAGACGAGGTTGACAATATGGAAGAACAGTTGTAAAGCTGGAAGGTGTTGGAAGGTCCAGATTTGTTCCTATAAAACCTGTCAGTTCAAGAGATTGATGTTTTCTTTCAAAACAAGCTCCATCAAGCTTGAGTTGTCTCTCTTTTATAGCATAGCCATGTGCTCTTGAGAAAGAAAGAGAACCACTGAACCACAGACTATAGTTAAAGACTTGTATACTCTCCAACACCATGGCATGGTTTACCTTTATATAGTCCATTTCTCTGCTTAGAAAGAAGAACTCAAATCTGAGGCAATCAATCTAAAAGAGTTTGTACATGGTACTTTAAGGGATAAATAGTGCAATAGCTTTTCTGAGTGAAGACACTTTCATGGACATTAAGATTATTAAATCTTTAGGTGATTTATTTTGATTTATTTTGAAGTGATTTTTTAAAAATATGACCACATAGTCATGCATCTATTTACAGTACATTGTTTTCTGAGATCCAAAGGCAGAAGCACAACCACATAGCAGTGACTCTGCAAGGATCACTGACCCAAGGCTATGCATGGGTGTTTTAGAAAATGAGACTTTGGGTGCTCTTACATATGGTGAGCCCCTCATCTCATCCATTTGGTAGCCAATCCGTGAGAGGAGCCCCAAAGAGGAGATATAAGGACTCCCTGAAACAACATCTCAGCCTTGGCCATATTGATCATCATCACTGGTCTGCTCTGGCCTCCAATCGGGAGGCCTGGAGACACACTATCCACACCGCTGCTGCTTCTTTTGAGAATACATGCAGGGTCACTCTCGAGGAGAAAAGACAACGCAGAAAGAACCGTGTCCTGTCGGTACCACCTGGGGAGTCATTCTGCTGTGCCTTTTGCAACCGGACGTGTCTATCTCGCATTGGCCTTTTTAGCCATCAGTGCGCTTGTAGCAAGCGTGGGTAGAGTCCTTCACAAATCTTCGTTCGTGAAGCCTAGCCATGATGATGCCATGTGTCACAGTCTCTTTTTGGTTCTAACACCTACAAATTGTCTGACAGCAGTATGACTAGCACTCAGTGCTGGGACCAGGTTTACCTTCTGGTGTGAGCTGAGTCTCTTGCCCTCTAATCAGTCACAAAACACCTCCTGGGGTGTAGGAGATGGGAGCAAGGATGCGGCTGTCTTTCCCCCAGGGCATCAAGTTCTCACTAAGGCAACGCCCAGACACAGGAAGAAGGTTTCATTTCAGTAGTGTAGCTGTAGCATCAGTCACTGGTTCCTCTGAGCTCTCCAAGTATGTGCTTGGTTTTAGGGATTAGAGTAGAACTACCCTGGTCTTAGATTAAGCATATGCTGAAGGGTGATGCTGATGGGCAGAGCATTCTCTTCTCCATACCACTGAGACACAAACCAGTAGGCTAATTTAGCATATAAGTCCAAAGGGCTTCAAGGCACCTATTCTTATGATGAAAGGTAGGTACGTTCCAAAGCATTTTTCTGAATGAGGACATTTTAAAATATTTTTTCGTATTTCTTGCACTTGAAAAGCCACAAGCAAAGGTGGTAAGGCTAAGAAATGAAAAGGAAAAAACCATGAAAGAAATATGTAAGGATATTTGGGATTCTAGACATAAAGTATCTGCATCACCTATTTTATGCAGCCATGCCTATTTTTGTGTGTGTAAACCAGGATTTTTTTATTGTATTTTATGAATTGACTGTAGACTATGTAACACAAGCAGAACATAAAAGAATAATGAAAAGAACAAGACACAACTGAGTAAGTCTCCTAAAAGTTTTTATGGCCGTTGTCAGAAGAACAAACACACTTTACTTTTGAACTGTCATTACCTTCAAACTAACATACAATATTAGAACAAAACCTGTTCAGAATTTTCTTTCACTCCATCTCCACAACAAAAGCATTAGAATCAGTCACAAAATTAATACAATGGTGCTGGTTACAAACAATGCAAACTGGTTATTCATTTTGCTAACTAAAATGGGAAGTTGAAAGGGTAAAAATTTAATTATTTAATTAATTTAATTAATTATAACTTGATGCCAAGTATAAATTCTTGCACCTTGTTAGTATTTTACTGCTATTTTACTTGAATGATCCTGTAATGATGCAAAGACAAATGGTAAGAGTATGCTGGTTGATGAGCATACAAAGAGCTGATGCTGTGAGAAATATACAGCTTGGGGATGTAGCATTTGTGTATAAGTCCATTCGATGGAAAAAAGCCCATTTTCACCACAAAGCCATTTTAGCTTTGCTGGATACAGGAGCAGTTGAATGATTTGTGTGATATAGTCGGAATACTCTATGATAAAAATGAGGTATTGATTCAAGGAGATTTTAATTTAGATTAGTTCACTTAAAATGAGTAATAAATTGAAATGAACTCTACTGAGCTCAAGTTCAGAATGAATTGTCTTGCAACCTCATTGAAACCTTAGGTAAGGAATAGTTCTCGTTATGACCCTAACCCAAATCATCAATTTTAAATAAGAATTATACAAATAATTTGGACAAGAGAATGACAGGTGTGGTATCTGATTAGTAAACGAATTCTAGGAAAAAGAAAAAGAAGAAAAAATTATTTTCCTGAAATAAATCAGAAGGAAAAATGTTAATAATTTCAATACTGTGCTTTAATAATAACATCTCTTCATGTGTCAAATGCTGCGTTAAGATTTGATAAAGACTTGTATATTGCTACTAGTATTTCTTTCCAATAGTACTTTTTTCTCTCTCTCGCCATCTTTCTGAATAGGATTTTTAATGAGTTATTGCTATACTGGAGCCTTTTACAAGAGCTCACAGTTCTGTTTGCTAAGAAGTCTTTTGTTGATTTAACCTATTTTGCTTTGCATATTGTTTATCCATGCTTGTTTACAATAGGCATGCTCACCACCCACACTCAGCCTGTTAATGGATGTAAGCATGCATTCACACACTTCAGTATATGATTTTCTATTGACTCATTTCTAAAGCCTCCAGTTCCCTCCCCATTTTTTTGTAGTTCTGATTAAGATTTTTTCTATATTCATTTCCCTGTATATTGCTGAATTTATTTTCTACATTTGTTGAGTTGGAAATACAAGTTCTAATGTAGACAACAGAATTGAACAAAAATGAGATGCGTTTTACTTCTTTTTTCCCCTGTAATAACAGCTTGCTCTTTGATCTCCACCTTACTTATTTTATGAGATTTTTTTTGTTGTTGTTTACCTTGCTAATAATAAGTTTTCATCTTAACTTATTAGTCTGACTGTCTTGGTTTAAGCCATGTAGCCACTTGCTCACTCCTCTCACAGTGGGATGGGGGAGAGAAATTGTCTTTGTCTCAACAGGTGAAGCAAAAGGAAAACAAGGAATTCATTCACTGCTTCCCACCGGCAGGCAGGTGTTCAGCCATCTCCTGGAAAGCAGGGCTCCATCACATGTAACAGTGACTTGGGAAGAACAGTGCTATCACTTTGAATGTCCCACACATTGAGGACACACTTAAGGGTTGGGGATTCCACTGGGCCCACCATCCTCTGGGCAATCTATTCCAGTGCTTCACCACCCTCACAGTAAAGAATTTCTACCTAACATCTAATCTAAACCTGCCTTCTTTCAGTTTAAAACCATTGCACCTTGTCCTGACACCATCTGCCCATGTAAAAAGTACCTCTCCCTTCTTTTCATAAGCCCCCTTGAGGTACTGTAAGGCTACAATGAGGTCTCCCTGAAACCTCCTTTTCTCCAGCCTGAACAACCCCAGCTCTCTCAGCCTGGCTTTGTAGGAGAGGTGCTCCATCCCTCTGATTATCTTCATGGTCCTATTCATGTGGCTTATTTCCAGGTAGTTGTAGAGAGCAACAAGGCCCTCTCTGAGCCTTATCATAATGCATGTATAAGAAAATATACATATTCCACTGTCCACAGCATGGCTACTTTGGTCTTTTCCTGCCTGTATGTGGTCACCCTCAGCTCCCAGCTCATCTCTGCTGATGGAGCTGCCCTGCTATTGCTGCCTCCTGACAATGGGACTGGGAGGTGATTGGCTTCAAAACGGTGCTGATTTCACTCATGTGTTCTCACACTTCCACAGACAAGCACCAGGAGTTACAAATAGTGGTGGTCTGTCCAGCACCAAAGATGCCCGAGTTCAGGTGGTCTGTCCTAGCAGAGGACAGCTCACCATCTATTGAGTCCTCACCTTGTCTCCTATTTTGGGAACTGTGTGCTGATTTCTGCATGTGCTTTTCTGTACTCCTTTGGGCTTGATGGTGCTTTGTGTCTCCACCCCATCCCACCTCTGTGAGTTGTCAGTATTTACTCACTGTTCTTTGCCGCTTGGGTGACTTGTGAAGCTGCACTTTCCTACATGCTAGGATTGTGATGAGCTGCTGATCTCTAGGTGTCTTTAAAACATGGTCAGATATTTCTATTTATTCCCCGTTCGCACAAGTTGCAACATTCCTATTACTTTTCTCTATATGTCCTCCATAGGTTTTTTATGCACTGAACATTTGCAGTGGTGGTCAAATCTAAAAATGTATCAGGGCACCCCTTCTGGTCCCCATGGAATAAATCAAATGGCACTAGCAAATTTTAGACACTTTAATTTAAGAAGAGATACATTTCCAGAAGCAGAGATAAAGGTAAAATTAATAAATTTTCTCAGTGTCACAAAATAAATTCAGGTCTAGACTGAGAGTGGATTGTATTTGGCAACAGAAAAATACCATCTTTCCTGTCTGACTCAAAGTCTAACAAGGATTCTGGATGGGGGAAAAAAAGCCACTAGCTCTTTTGACAGCAGTTGATGTGCTGCAAATGTAATAATCCATGTAAACGAGCAGCATTACAAAGAAAAGCATTTATTTAAAAAATTGGCATCCACTTTTAACAAGATTTTTAATTCGGACCCAGTACAATTTTTTTGTTACCAGAAAGTGGATGCTATCAACCAGATTTACAGTTCGTGTTATTTCTAGAGAGTGTTATGTTTCCCTGAGGAGTTTGTGACCATACAGGTAAATTAAATATGGCCAGGAATATTCTCCACTACTGAGGCCAACTGCTATGCCACCACCTGCACCCATCAGTCCCAAAGCAGGTTAGCCATGTGCAGACTGCCCGTGGGAATGACAGCTTGGTCATGCCAACTTTTGAATGTTACGTGGGAAATATTTAGGAGGGAGCTAACTGGCTTTGCACAAAATTATGGCAGAGATTTGTTCTAAGAGTTTACCACTGTAAATGAATGAGTTATCATTCCCAGGACCTTTGGCACAATTTAATTTAGCAGTGTAGACATAGCTGGTGTGGACTAAATTCTTTGAAAAATACAACATATTTCAGCATTTAGTGTCAGAGAAGGGGGAAGACATTTACTTCACTGTGTCCAGATGTATTGTGTCTAGTTACTTTTTCCTTTTTTTTTTCTCCTCAGTGTCTGCTTCAGTCATATTATCTCCAGAGTGGATATAACACTATTTAATCTTCCTTCCAACTTTCTTACAGGAGATTATGTAGTTATTATTTAGGTAATAATTAGATTTTCTCTAACATTAGATCAGATCCAATGTTAGTAGATATAACTTCGATTTTAATAGGAAAATATTTCTATTTCATAGATAGAATGAGCTAATTAGTAGAGAAGATCAGAAGTCAATACATCTGAATCCCTTCCTCAGATTTGATTAAATGCTAATTGCAGAACTGCCATTTGCACATGATAGTTAATAGGTTTGACCTTGCATGTTTCCTAAAACTTTAAGCTTTTCTTAATTTTTTTCCTGCTTCTTTCCCTTCCAGCCTGAATCTTAGCCACAGTTTTTCTCCAAAACTCAGAACATCAGCAACAAGGAATGTATAAAGTCCTTGCAATTGCTGGGTTCAGTGGTAGGAGCAACAGACTCCACATATGTGGCAATTAGAATTGCACTAGAAAATGAGACTGGATATAGAGAAGATCTGTTCAGTCTCTTCAAGCTGTGTGAGCTGCCAGATATAAAATAACTAATGCGGTTGCCAAGATACCAGGATCAGGTCATGATTCATACAGCAGACAGCCATATTAGGAAATACCTTTAAAAATAACTGCAATTTGCAGGAGGGATATTTTTATCCATAATAACAAAACAACTGGTCTGCTTGTTATTTACCCTGAGTGATTTGCTAAAAGACTTCAGCTTTCTGTCAGAATAAAGCAGAATTAAATATAAAGTCATGTGTAAATTCAGTTCACAACAGCCATCTGTGAATGGAAGACTGACATCGCATAAGAAAACTCAGGTGTCTAGATAAATCTAGTGGAATCCAGCACCTTTCTATTGATTCCCAGACATCTGGTAAGATTTTTTTGCACGCATACGAATATACAACATGATAAATGTTGTTTCTGCAGACCAAGATTCATTTGTAAAAGAGATACGAGAGAAAAATAGCACTCTGATCATGCTAAAATAAAAGATATGTATTTCTGGTCAGGAATTTCTAAATAATATGATGATTCATACTGGGGAGAGGATCTGCAGCTGCAGCAGAGCTCTGCTGAACGACTTCTTGTGCTAGCTGGGCATTAACCAACTCATGCTCATGCTGAGCTCAGGGATTAATGGCCTTTTGGGATGGTTTCTTGCTTTGGATGCAGGATGGATGGTGGGTATGGTGCCCACCCTGCAGCCCATGCAGCAGAAGGGCTTGTGGTGAGGCTGCATTGCCTTAGCAGAACTGCCCCTGATTTTGTAAAAGCAGCTTCTCAGCCTTGTGGGCACTGCCTGCTAGGAAGCTGCCAGGCTTGGGCAAACATCATCACAACTGTCTGCATTGTTTACAAATGAGGCTTTTAGGCAGCTATGCTCGTCCTGTGGCCAGTGGCGAGAGAGAAGCACTGGAGGAGGCTGAGCCGTGTCCTGTCTCTTGCGCTGCTCTTGTCAGAGGGGAGGAATGAGATGCTGCTCCTGGCCTCAGGATCCCCACAGCTCCCTGGCTGCACCAGCAGAGGAGCGTTGTGGAAGCTGTTCTTGTACTTTCCACTTGACACCTTATGCTGACCACTTCTGGAGACACAGTAGAGGACTAGATGGTTTGTTTGCTTCTCCCTGTTCTTAGAGTTTCATTTACTTATGAAATACCTCTGGAATTTCTATCCATTTCCATTGATTTTACACAGCACTGAAGTGATTAGTTTAGACTACATGCCTTAGTTTTAAATAAAGTCAAATTATATAAATTCTTCCTTAAAATCTTAACATTTCTGCTCTGGGAAAAGCAAACATAGAAAAGGTTTTCACTTCTTAACCTGCAAGTAAATCCGTAACATCATTAGGACTCAGCATGCATTTAAAGGTTCATTAGTGTCTTAATAACTAAAATGATGCTGAACCATTTTGGCAATTATGATAACACGACCGTGCATGAATAGAATATTTTTCACCACACTATGATGTACACTACAATATGCTTGCAAAGTAAACCTGCTAATACTTGCTGCTTAGCCTTTCTCATCTCTGAATTTTGTAATTAGTTCAATCAGGGACTTTTCTGTTTACTTGAACTGGCTTTGATTTGAACAGTAGTTAAGATAGCATTATGCAAATTCACGGCAGATGTGCAGAAAATTATTTTTCCCCTGTTAATAGATCTGTCCAATTCCTGTCTTCCTATTCCTAAAAAAGACCTATTTCCTTTTTCAACATTACCTTGCTCTTCCCAGCCCTCTAGATACATTTTAAAAGAGATAAAGAATTGACTTTTAACTAGGGAAATAATTTTCTCTTCCCTACCCTTCAAAATACCTGAAATGCTGGTCTGCCAGCTCCCTTTTAAAGAGTTCTCTGAGATGGAGCCCTCCTGCTCAAAGTTGTACACAGAAAAGTGGGAATTCCTGAAATCTAGTTGTCAGAGACCTTTGCTGCTTCTGAAGTTACAGCAGGAACGTTGCAGCATGAAAAAAAATGCCATTTTCTATTTAGAGGTAGAAAATCTAAATCCCAAGTTAGTAATCAAAAAGAGTAGGTCAGAAACTCCTTCATATGATGAATTTAGGCAGGTGGTCTTCACAGATTTATGTTCAGTTCATACTTAGATAAGAATTTCAGTCAGTGGGAAATAGTGCTCAGCTATTACTATCAATTGGATACTTTAATTCTGTAGCCATTTGTTAAATCAATCCCCATATGTCTTGGTAATGAAATGTCATTCTGCCAACCAAAGTAGTTGTCATACTGCAATGCAGTGGAGGAAAAATATAATGTGCTGGTGTAAGGACAATTTGTCTGGCTTCATCTTCCTCTTCACTCAAAGTTTTGAAAATATTGTACCACAATTCTAATAAAGATCCAGAGTTATAATGCAGATACAATACCTTCAGAGGTGTCCTCATTCTGGTGTTATAAGCATTAATACCTGTGTCATAGTTGGAAATCTTGGAAAAAGAAAACGAATTGAACATGTATGTCAGTGTACTTTGCTTCTATTGCATCTCTCCTCTATGCAAATGTGTATGTTTTCATCAAGAAGTTCCTTGTACGCTACAAAAAATTCATCTGCAAGATAATCTTTTCCCCTGATGTCCTTTTGTAAGAGTCCTGAGAAGATTCTTTCTGATGTCTCGCCTTTTAAAAAGTAGCTTTCTAGTGCAATAGAAGTGTTCATGGAAAACATCTGCTTTCCCTCAAAGCCTGTTTTTTTGTCAGGAAATGAAATCCACACTCAAAACCCTTTAATCCAGAAATCCAAAGTTCATCTGATTTATGATGGCATATATTTACACAAAGTTCATATGCATAGGCTTAAGACACTGCATAAGCACTCACTATTAACATATCCCATGGAACTACCCGCCTCATTCCTGTTCACTGTTGATATATGGGAATGAGGCATCTTTACTACTGCAGCTTCTGTCATTATAAACATCAATTGCTGCTTTCACCCATATCTTCTTGCTGTCGTCTGTAGTCAACAGTCCATCCATCACCATTGCCTTGATGATTGCCAGAGCCCCTGCATCAAGACCACACTGCCAGTTTGACATCCTGTGTGCGGAATAACCTTCCCACTGCAGTAGGGATTTCCAGCAGCTCAATTGTCCAAGGGGACAGTATATTCCTTGGCGAGGATAAGCATGCAGATAAAAAAACTTCGATCTTTCCTGCGTTACTTTTTTGTTTTGTTTTATTACTGACTGGTTTTATTTGTCTTTTGTTTCATTCTGATTTTTCTCCCATGCGTGTGTTGCTACTATCACACAATCTTTCACCAAGGAATACCTTTTGGAAGAAGTGAACATGATTTTATTTGCTCCAGCTGACCACAATTAGCAGGAATGCATGGTGCTGTCTATATTAGGTCTGATTTCTCAGTAAATACCATTTAAATGGTGCTGTGAACGCTAGCTCTCCTCAATTTTCCTTAGTTTGCATCAAAGCAGTTTTAAATAGCGTGTTTAAATAGCATGTTTGCTTTCATCTTTTCCCATATGAGTAACCCCCACACATACACCAACACCTACATGTATAAAACTATTGAGTTACATACAAAAAGCCAGATAAAGCAAGTCATGAGGTGTGAGCGGACCTGACATGGAAGTAACCGTGTTATGTCCCCTGGCATGGTTTAGCTTTGGAAATGGCTATGTGCCCTTGGATTGCTGGGAATTGCTCAGTGAGGGAATGCTATGAGCACCATCTCTCCACCATGTTTGTGCAGCTTAGGACATGCAAGTAGGCTCAGAGGGTTTCCATTTTATTCACTCACAGTCAATGAATACACTTATGTCTTTCATTACATTCTTCTGTTTAAAAATAAACAAAAAACCCCCATGCAACCCAAGCAACAGAAACAAACTACAGAGAATTTTTAAAAGTTATATTTTGGTATAAAATGTGTTCATTTTTTCCTACTCCCCAATGCATATTTCTGCTTTTGAAAGTCTTATCTTGAACAGCTTTTTTTTGTACTCAGAGCCTTAAGTTACCTGATTAGTCAGTCCCACATCATGGGAATAAAACTTCCTAGAACATAGGATCTTTCAAAAGATCTGTTTCAAGAGCATCTTCCCTTGTTGCATATTTGTTGCGTTTCTCATTGATGAGAAATCCAAGACTGCTCAGACAAAAAAACATTCCTGTTTTGATGTTAGGGGAATGGTGTTGCCACAAAGGATTTGCATATTCCCCACTGTAGCAGGGGTTTTCCTGATGCAGTCAGCATGATGCACACACAACAAGGAGATTTACCATTTTTCTTACTTCAGAGGAGTCAGCTGATGCATGTAAAAAGCGAGGAAGCTTGAACATCTGCTCAGAGATGATAAAAATAAAAGTTATACTGGGATAAGGCTGTGCTTTCTACGTTCTGTTATCAAAAATGATAAGAAATCAGGAGATAGTCACTCTCCTTATAGTTACAGTTAATGAACAGCATCATCACAAGTAGAGCAAATACCTGCTCAGTTTATAGTTTTCCAGGTACACCTGCAAATGGAAAGGCCAAGTCCTCCAAGTAACAGAAAGTGTTAAAGAAACTGATGAGCAGCTTCTGTACAAACTTGAAGACAGTATTTGACACAACACAAAGATGAAGAAGTCTCCAGAACTGGAGGAAAAGTATTTTGGAAAGGAAGTTCAATCTAAATGCTGAAAGATGCTGAATTAGACAAAGGCTAATGAATACAATTTGATGCAACTATCAGAAAGGAAAATTATATTTAATATCTCCATGGCAGAAAGTGCATGAGAAAATAAAGGGAAAACTGCACTTCATTACTGGAAAAATGAGCAGGCTCATGTCCTGAAGACAATCAATTCCTGACCTGGCCAATAAGTGGTCTGCCTGTGCCCATGGCATTGTGCATGTCAGGAATTCATCAGTTCCTCTCAGAAAGTTTGTGACTAATTCTGCCATTACTTGGTCAGGTAAATTCCAATTTCATAAAGTAGGTGTCATTCAAACATATGAAATTGACAAAAAGAAAATCTAGAAGCAGAGATGCCAGTTTGCAGTAAACATAAATGTCAGTCTCTCCAGCCCCAAGTTTAAGCTGGTGTGTCCAATTTTGGCTAAATCATCTGATGTTTTATGAGAAAGAATCCCAAAATAGTTTAGATTTTGATTTTAGTGCCTTTTTTTAGAGGCATGAAAAAGCTCCCAAAAGGAAAATGTTACACAGGTGTGGAGCCCCAAGGATCTGCACAGGTGCAAAGGGTGGGAGCAGGGACAGAAGTAATGAGATGAGGACGGCCTCTCCCACTGCAGCAGAAGCAGCCACTCATGTAGGTCTAGCTTCGTGTGTAAGCAGAGCTGCATGACTGCCAGGAGAAGGGAATGACAAGAAGAGAGAAGAAATCAATTCAGAAGAAGGAAAATGGGTATCTCCTATGCAATTGCCTGATTCTTTTTAATATAATTTTTGCATTAAATGCCCCATGGGCCAAGGATACACTGATAACTTGGAAGACAAATTGCCCTTAAAAGAACCAACAGGACAGAAGGGCAATGCCTCTTGTCAAAGAAGACAAGGAGATTCTATTATTGCCTTTCTCCAAGGTAATGCTCAAGCTACAAATATTGAGACTGGCTTGAAACTCACAAGACTGAATTAAAGGTTAGATTTATTATATTACTACTTGATTTCTGCAGTAAGGAGGCATTTGTGTTACATTCCCAAATTTTTTGATGACCATTAGGGTTGGACCTTGTGGCTGCCTTTGTTACTTTTAACAAGAGGGGCTGAGATTGGCACTGAGTCACCTATTCCCAGAGCTAAATTTCCAGAGATAAACCATAAACTATTTACAAGAATCAATAAGATGCTGACAGTTGTCATCACCAGGTACGCTAAAAAGTGGCAGTAACCTGACTTTGGCTTTGCAGAAATAACAAAAAGTGCAATTTCAGAGCAAATGGGACTGGGAGCAAGCAAGGCTTCTGTCAGATCCATGTTCTCATTTCCCTGTGGCTCTCTCCCTCTTCCCAAATGGCTCTATTTCTTTTCTACTGCTCACAGGATTTTTAGAGTAGTTTGAAGAAGAATATTCTCCTTTATCAGCAATTTTTTCTTGCCAGGTGTCTTTTGCTGAGGAGTTTTTGCAATCTGAAAGTTTCTCTGTGTCTACAGAAGATATCTTACAGAGGAAGATGTTTCATTTAACATAAACGCTACCATAGACTTAGGAGTTTAGACTTCATTTTGTATCTAGTAATCCAATAATAAAGACATTTCATGGCATCTGGGGCAGAAGGCTGCCCTGAGAGAGTAATACTTTTTTCTGTCCCTGTTATTTCCCAGATATGAGCTAAGGTCTATTTTCAGTGGTGGTGGTCTGAGCCCAAACCAGTTTTGCCGAAGTGAAATGCAGTGGTGCACTGATGCGAAGGAAGGCATTTCAACTCATGTCACATTAATGTATTAATCTCTTATTTTTACCTTTCATTGCTTTATTCTTTTTTGGGTGCTTGTCAGCATGACTGCAGCTGTTCCAAAGTCCAGATGATGTGCTGCAGCAGGAGTTTCATTGAGCAGTGGCCCTGTGTGGTAGAGCCTGGCGAGGCACCAAGGTCCAGCCACGTGCTGAGCTGATGACACTGACTGAGCTCCCCTGTGCCCGGCTGCTGTGGATGGGGTCAGTCAAAGGGCAGGGCTGAGACAAAGGGTTTATTAAAGTTTAAATGACATGGTTGCTGTGAAGATATCTTTTATTTGTTCTGACATCTCCACTGTCAGCAGGAATGACAAAGTGCTCATCACTCACCTGCTTTCTGTAGGGCTGAGGAAAATGGAAATCTGGAACGGTTTGCTTGGGGCATCCAAAGACAGCCACTGAGTTTGATGGTGTTATGGCAAATGCTAACAAACAGGCAAGGCAAGGGGTGCCAAAAGAAAGCTTAAAGGACACCAAGACACCCCCACTACTGATGTCTCCAAGATGCCCTTCTTAGGGAAACTTTGTAGTATGTGGTGAGGGCCTCCAAGCAAGAATCCATTTTGGACTTACCAGGAGTGAATGGGCTCTCCAAAAGACAACCAGATCCCTAATATTCACTGAAACCTGTGGCTCTGAGGATCAAAAACTGAATTCTTAGTGCTAGGAGAATGACTGCAACTGTGACAATATGAAACAACTTCATTTTTTTTCACGTCCTTTTTAGGCCTTTTTAGCTTCCCCAAATTCTCGCTTACTTTTGTGTTATCTTGTTCTCAGCCAGTTCCACACCAAGAGGTTTCCTGAGATGCTCGAACAGGATACCCTTTAGGCCATGCCTCCTCTGAACTAAAATGACCATTTGTAAAAGAAAAATTAATCTGATTTCTCGTTAAACATCAGGGACTGAAGAGGAACTGTCCTGCCTTACCCCCAGGCTTTCTCTCTTCAAGGCTTAGCAAGTCAGTAAGTACCATACCACTCCTAGCTCCCAAGTTTTTGCTAGATCAAAGCAGGGACATCTAAGGACTAACTGGAATTTCATTTGTCTCTAGCAAGAGATGCTTCTTGCTCTCAGTCACGCAAAGCAGCTGGCAAAAACATGTATTTCAGTCCATGGCCATCCAAATGCAGGTGTCAGAGACTGGGACTTGAAAGGCAGAGATCTTCATTATGGGTGCTTTTCTCCTGTTTCCTGCTAAGTGCCAGCAGTGAAACTACAGTCTTAAATTGATTGATATTTTGGCATCACCTTCAGGAAAGTAAAGATTTCACCTGCAGAGTTTGAGACTTTTCTTCTCTGCTAATATGTGCAGAGAGGGAAGGGTAGACTTTCTGAAGAACTAAAGTAAAGAATGGTTTTCCATTAAAAAAAAAAAGCTACTTCAGTGGCTTTATAAAACGAATTTAGTCTCCTGCTTGATACCTTGGCCATGGAAAAGACAAAGCAGTGACTACTGTCAGTTTGATATTGCTAGGTTAGAGATGAAATAATTTTTATTACAAGTAAGTGACTTTAGGCGAGGATTTTTATAGTGATAACAAGGCACGTACTAGTTATTTGGGATGTCTTACAAGTAGATCAGACAAATAAGATAATCCTGTATCTTGACCCTTGTTATTTGGTATTGTAAGAGTTAAAGACTTTAATAGTTATCCTGTTCTAATAAATAACTAATATTTTGTATCACATCACAGTTACTGTATGAGCATTTAGATGACCTTTTATTTCTCTTCATTAAGACACAGGACATATTTGACTGTAACTTATTGAGATCAATAAATGCTTAATGTGTTAATTTCTGAGTCTAATTTTATGTGACACCTTGCTGAGCCAGCAAAAGGAACGGAGGACAGATTGGGATGTGCAGTGATATCTGAGAGGTATTTATATACAACAGCTATGGATTTGTGGCATGTTTGCTAGCATTATTAAACTACTTTCACATTGCTAAGTCCTCTAACTACCTATCTATAAAATGAAGAAAGGGTCGTTTTGCAGAACTTGATTTCGATAGATCAGGATTTAGCTCCTATTCATGCCATAGATTTTAACTGTGACCTTGGGCAAATCACTTATTCTCTGCCTCTCACTTCTCTGTATGCTAAAGTAGGGATAATAACTCCTTAAAGATGAGAATGAATATGTCAGTGTTCATGTGGCACTCACACTGTTATTCAGCTCAGGGTCCTACCTCTGCCTTGAGCTAAGATGGAGTTGATCAAATTATATTTTGCCCACAGTTTATTTCAAAGTGAATTTCTTGCTCTTTTAATTTTTAGACACAATCATAGATGATGACTGGCCTGAAAGTGTTCCCAAAATGGTTAGTATGTACTCTGACAGACTTGAACACCTTTGTTCACCCTGCCTTTGTCTTTCCCAAACATTAAGTCAGATTCTAACTCATTTCAGAAGCTGAAGTCTTTCTGGCTACCCAGCATTGCCACATAGCCACCAGTAGGACTTCATTTTATCACTATAACAAGGCACAGTTGGAAGGAAAAGAAGGCCCTGGATAATGAATTCTTTGTTTTTTCTTCAATGTAAATTCTACATTGATAATGATTTACATAATTCAGCCTGGTCTACAGCATGCCAGGGAGCATGAGTATCTGCTTACCTGCACAGCAGTTAGCTCAGGTCATCAGCAAACACGTATCAGAGTTATCTTTTGTTAACAATGAAGACTGAATCTTCTTCTTCTAAAGGCAAACACTCCAGAAGCCCCAAAGATTGCTGTTGAAAAGATTATCAAAAAGCCTTTATATAATTGAGGTGTGCTATATGTAATCACTAGGATGCATTTGGTGCTGTGGTGTAGTTCCTTGCTATTTACAGCTGGTGTGGGCTCATCTGTGTCCCCTTTATACAAAGTCATCTTCATGATCTTGTGCATCTGGAACAGGAGTAGTTTAGTGTCACTATATCACAGGGCATGGAAGAGACCTAGGAAGTCATACTTGTGCCCTTCTCTCCTTTTCTTTCTTCATACTTGATAAATGGCTCCTGCAGATTGCTTCTCTTTTCCTTCCCCAGTGGACATGTTCCAAAAGATATTTGGGTAAAATCAGCAAAATTTCTCCATGGCACCAGAGTCACAAACACCCACCACATGATAACTACATGATACAAGCCCCAGCAAACCCCTAGATTTGCCATATGCCATTGCATATCAGTGATAGCTAGATGCAGTGATAAAGCAAATAATATTTTGGTAAATGTTCTGCATTTAAAATCCCAGAAAGCAATGAAGGCAGCAGGAAATGTGCTGCTCTGATACTGTTAACAAAATAATTGCTGTCTCCTGTCCATCACAAATGCCAGACCGCTTTGGCTACCCATTGAGTCAGCCCTCATGCTACCTGAGGCACTAGCAATTAAAATCTATACACTCTGAACTGAAGGGAAGTTGCCTTTCTCATAATGCCAAGAAAAAAAACCCAAAACAAACCAAAACTAAAATAGCAAAAGTCATACTGAATCCATCAGTCTGCCTTTGAATACAAGCACACAGAAAATTCCCAATAGACATTGGATCAGTGCAGAGAGCAGCACTGGAATTACTGAATATAGCTGGCAAACTATAAAAAAAAGAAAAACTGGAACCAGTTCTGCCTGCGTTATCTCAGATGAACTAATCTTTTCTATTGGAGAAACAAACTATCTTAAAATGAAAACAGAGATTAAAAAAAGATATACTGTGCAAGAAATGAGCACCATTCACGCATATTTCATCCTGAAATGGGAGCCATAATTGGTAATTGTTTGTTATTGGCAGTTTAAGTTTTTAAATTAGAATCAAAATCCCATTTTGCTGGATTTATAAAGGGAAACAGAGAGCTTAGAGCTGTCCTGAGGCAATTCTGTGGTCTAGAGTAGCACAGGGGAAGTCTTTAGAAGTACCCTTAAAATTAAAGAGGAGAGTATTTCTGCAGAGAGGACTTTTTACATTGAAGTGCTTGTTGAAACTGTTCAGATTTACAGAATGCAGTGTAAAAGAAATGGTTGTGAAAACCAAATATGAACTAACAAGCACAGTTTATCAAGGGTGAACTAGATGTTTGGTCAGCTCCAGCCTGTTCCAAGACTCTAAGAGATGCAATCCCTAAATCCTTTTGTATTTCAAAAGCAATAAAAGTAGGGCTAAGAGAATCTCCATTCTTTATTGGATGTGGGGGGAAGCATAGTGACATAGTGACAAAGGATGAGGAAAAGGTTGAGTTATTTAATGCCTTCTTTGCTTCAGTCTTTTATAGTAAGACCAGATGTTCTCCAGGTACCCAGCCTCCTGAGCTGGAAGACAGAGAGTGAAATGAAGCCCCCATAATCCAAGATGAAATGGCCAGTGACCTATTACACTACTTAGACACACAAGTCCATGGGGCTGGATGGGATTCACCCGAGGGTACTGAGGGAGCTGGTGGAATAACTCACCAAGCCACTCTCCATCATTTATCATTGGTCCTGGCTAACTGGGGAGGTCCCAGCTGACTGGAAGTTAGAAAATGTGACACCCATCTACAAGAAGGGCCAGAGGAGGATCCAGAGAACTACAGGCAGCCTGATCTCGGTGCTGGGGAAGGTGATGAAGCTGTTTGTCTTGAGTGCCAGCACATATCACATGCAGCACAACCAGAGGATCAGCCCAGCCACCACAGCTTTAGGAAAGGCAGGTCCTGTTTGTCCAAGCTGATCTCTTTCTATAACAAGGTGACTCTCCTGGTGGATGAGGGAAAGGCTGTGGATGTTGCCCAATTGGACTTTAATAAAGCCTGTGACACCATTTCCTGCAGCATTCTCCTGGAAAATAGTTTGTACTGGTGAACAGTTTCCTGGGTAAAAAGCTGGCTGGATGGCAGGTCCCAGAGAGTGGTGCTGAATGGAGTTAAATTCAGCTGGCAGCTGGTCACCAGGGGTGTTCCCCGGGGCTCAGTATTTGGGCCAGTTCTGTTCAACGTTTTTATCAATGATCTGGATGAGGGGACCAAATGTCCCCCTCCGCCAAGTAAGTTTGTAGCCAACACCAAGTTTGGTGGGAGTGTTGGTCTGCTGGAGGGTGGAAAAGGTCTACAGAGGGATCTGGACAGTCTGGATTGATGGAACAAGGCCATTTGTATGAGCTTTAACAAGGGGTAATGCATCAGGTCCTGCACTTAAGCCACCTCAATCCCATGCAACACTCCAGTCTTGGGGCAGAGTAGCTGAAAAGCTGCCAGGCAGAAAAGGACCTGGGGGTGCTGGTCAACAGCAGCTAAACACAAGCCAACAGCGTGCCCAGGTGGCCAAGAAAGCCAATAGCATCCTGGCTTGTATCAGAAACAGTGTGGCCAGCAGGACCAAGGCACTGATTATGTCCCTGTGCTAGTCACTGGTGAGGCCACACCTCGAATCCTGTGTTCAGTTCTGAGCCCCTCACTACAAGAAAGGCATTGAGGGCCTAGAGAGAAGGGCAATGGAGCTGGGGAAGGATCTGGAGCACAAGTATTATAAAGAGCAGCTGAGGGAGCTGGGAGTGTTTAGTCTGGAGAAAAGGAGGCTCATGGAGAACCTTCTCACTCTTTACAGCTGCCTGAAAGGAGGTGGGGGTCAGTGTCTTCTCCCAGGTAATAAGTGACAGGACAAGAGGAAATGGCCTCAGGTTGCACCAGAGGAAGTTTAGATTGGATATCAGGAGAAATTTCTTCATGGAAATGGTTATCAAGCACTGGAACAGGCTGCCCACTGGTTGAGTCACCATCCCTGGAGGTATTTAGAAGACACGTAGTTGTAGCATTTAGGGACATGGTTTAGTGGTGGACTGGCAGTGCCAGCCTACCAGTTGGACCAAGAATCTTAAAGGTCTTTTGCAACTGCTTCTATGATTCTGAAGCTGTAATATGGGGGGAAACAATGACTTTGCTACTTGCAGGTAAGCTGCATGTTGATGAAATTGCTAATAGTATTAGTGAGAAAAGTCAAGCCCACATCTTCTGAACAAGTACCCTTCAAAATCAGCCTTTGCCTTACAAAAACAGACACAGCAAGCATGCTGCATCAGGCCCCCTCTTGTCCTTTCAGTAAATTTGTGACTGGAGAAGACTCTGCCCTCGTCTATGAAGAGTTTTGCTTCAGTTAAGCTTGGAATAAAGATAAGGAAGCACTTTGTGTGTGTTGTGTCCCCTGAGGGAGAAGGGCTGATGCACATAAGAGGATTAGAGAAACAACTTCAGTGAATTGATGTGGGTTACATTCATCTTTATACTAAACTTTATATTAAGGCCCTAATTTCAGCTTCCAGTAAGAATTCATGGGTAAGATTGGTGCTTCTTAAAATCTGTACTTCAGAATGACAAATATTCATCTTAATCTGTTAAGATCTTAGTGCTAGGATAGGCAAGTCCTGATGTAAGACTAAAGAAAATTTTAATACAAGATCCCAAAGTTCCTCCTGAGATTCGGTTATTCTTTCACAGCTGATTCCTTTGGTCAAAGTCTGCTTTGTGATCATTATTTCAGACTCCCAAATACAAGAATGACATTTACAGACTGAAGCAAGTCACTGGACAGGCTACCGAGATGGTCAGGGGCTCAAGCATATGACTAGAAAAAGAGATGTAGGGATGGATTTTTTCAGCCTGGAGAAGAAATACCCCAGGGAGATCTTACTGCTATCTGAAAATGCCTAAGGTGAGTGTGCAGAGAAATCAGAGACAGACTCCTACTGATAGGACCAGAGGGCAGCAGATGCAATATAAAATTTGGGAAATTCCTCTTTGATATAAGGAAAACTTCTAGCATTACAGTAATCAAATATTGCAAATAGTTGCCTCGAAAGGTGTGGAGTATACATCCTTGGAGAGATCTAAAACTCAACCAGAGTTGAGCAGCCTACTCTAATTCGGCCTGCATTGAGCCGTGTGTTGGACTAGTTGACCTCCACAAGTCCCCTCCAAGTTAGATTATCCTGCAAATTTCTGAGCTCCATCAGGAAGATGGTTGATTCAAAGGCTGGTGGTTTCCACATACTGAGATATTGTCTTTCTGAAGTGTCAGTAGAGTGGAAATAAGAGGGAGAAGTAGTAAGCCTTGCTCCTAACTTCTGCTCCAGTGGGTACCAGCATGACCTGCTTGGATCTTTATAATCCTGAGCAATACCCAGAACACACTCAGAAGGAAGGGGTTGAATGGCAGCACCACTGGTGATAGCTAAATTCAGAACTTGGAGCATAAAACTTTAGTTTATTTAGCTGTGCTATGCTCCTTAAAAGTTTTTATTCAGGTGGAAGGATAAGGTTTTTTGAAGGTCTTGTAAAATACTGCATATTTCAGCGGCAGCTGCTGGTTCAGACCTTTAGGAGGAGCAGAGAAAGTGATTAAGACCATTTAGTGCAAGTATAATAAAATAAAAAAATATAAAAACTCTGCTAAGACCAAACCTACCTCTGAAGTCTGATAGAAATACCTCAAATGAGGTAAATGGGAGTAGATAAGGCCTGAGAGCATTTCACCTGGATTTTCCTTTAAGAACTAAACACTACTCTGTTTTTCAGGTTAATCTTGGTGCTTCATCTTATTCCACAATGTCCTGCTTACAGCTCAAGGAAATATTTATACAGTAAAATAATTCACAGCACTCTTTTCCCTCCTATATGAACCTACTTCTTATTTATTCCTTTTCTCCACACTCCTCATACACATTCACTAGCCCAAATTGTGCTTGTTACATAAGCTGTCAAGTTATCTTTGTAATGTTGTGGTAGGGATTTAGCTAGGAAAAAAAATTCCCTTGGTGTGCGAGTAAGATTAGAACAGCATGTGTATGTGATGGATTTATGGACTGAAAACTCATTCAGTTCTAGTTTGATTATGAAGGCAAGGTTGAATGTGAGTTATATTAGCAGAAGTATAGGTATGACTCTTCAAAAATCTATGAACTTTAAAATTTCTGCAAACCTGTGTTTGGTGAAGCAACATCACATTAAAAATGGCATGTCCTTCCTCTCTGTTTCTTCCCTTAAGTAACTAAAATTACTAAATACTTCAGTAATCAGCTTTCCTAGTGCTATTTACTTTTCTCAAAGCCAAATCTTCTGGATGCTCTCACAAGAAGACTTCATGTGCACTTTTTGGAAGACTAGAGAGAGTAAGACAAAACCCCTCACTAATGTCACAACTTGGTGTGAGGGATATCAATGCCACAGAGACATACTGAAACTTTCGCAGGAGTGTCCCAAGCTCTGGTGTCTAGCCTGGACATGGCAAAAAACACAGGCTGGTGCAAGAGACTGTGCAGTAGCAGGGAGTCTGAAGCTCACTGAAAATGCTCTCAAGCTCCTGTCTCCTCTGTCTGCCTCTGGAGCATTCAGGAAATATAAGCCAGGAAGGACAGGCTTAATGTCATGTTTTTGTCATAAGTTTTATTACCCACAGCCATCCTCAGACAAAAGGTGTCCTGAGCATGGAGAGGCCAGTAGGGTCAGCTGTGAATGGGGCATGTATGACTGGGTGAAACACGCTTCCCATCCAAATGTCAGGTCTATTAAGGAGAGTAATTAAGGCTGCTATGCCATATTTCATGTTGTTTTCAGATATAAAAACAAGTCATCTAAGGTGGTCTCCTAAGGCCAAATTCCCCATAAGTCTGATGATGAACTGACTAAACTTAGAGAAAGTCTGGATTTGATTTCACTTTAGAGAGAAGTAGGTTTACATAGTCATTTTATATAGACCCTTTCACGTAATCAGAATCAATTATTCCAGTCTGCTGGTTATCGCCACTTAAGTGACTTTCTGCAGGTATTTACCTCTAAATAGCAGTATGCATTTCTCTCTTAGAGAGCAGCATGACCACTGACATGGACTTCAAACCTCTTTTTTTTTTCCACTACAAGAAAAGTGAGTAAATAAATCAGTGCTTATGACCTAATGGTGGTCCGCTGCCTTTCCTGTGCGTGCTCTTGTTAATGATCAACAGAGCGATGGAAAAACATTTAGCAAGCAAACTGAGTCTTAAAGTCTTCTCCCTGCAAATCTTCTTCTCCAAGTTTCTGTGGGAACTAGACTGCATTGTGCTCTTTGGCTGTTGGAATGAAAGCCTTTCAACCAGAAAGCCTTTGCACTTTCAACACCAGTCAGAGGAGTCCGCAAAGTTGTTTGTAAACTGGACTTGAACACTGGCAGCTCCCAAATTTGTGCCCGATATGCTAACTGCTTTGTCTCATTATCTGTATTTTGTAATGGCAGAGATTTCAATCTCCCCTACTTGTCAGAAAGTTTGGTCATCTGCAGAGAAGGAAACACATGATGCATACTTCTGTGTGGATTCACTGTCATTTCATGTCCGAAAGCACTGTGTTTTGAAATATCACCTATTGGTCCTGGGTTGAGGGCAGATTCACACAGCCTTGTGCTACAGATTGTGCCTAGGTAAAGCAGCTTTGTTAAACATGTTTTTTTTCAGTAGGGAACAAATAATTGGTGACTACTACAGCTCTTTTACCAAATGTTAAGCATCAAGGGAGCAAAGCCTGCACTAAAACAACAGCCTGTCCTCTGGCATAAGTGGATATGAGAGATGGAAGTTCCTCCAAGTGTTGTTACACACCTGGGAGATGCTAAAAGACAGAGAAAGTTCTGCCCTACATCTCAGGTACTGGCAATTGCAAGACAGGCAAAACATATTTTCCAGGGTGTGTCTGACTGAACAATAGGAGGTAGCTTGACACATAACTGGCAGCTTCAGCATCATCAAAAATAAAGCTACAAAAGCATCACTTTGAGCAACCTCATCAGTATGTTTTCTCCTCATTACTAACAAACCCCAGAGCTAGTTCCTGCTATGAACTGGTCAAAGCTTAAGAAATGTTGACATCTCAACAGTTATTCAAGATGTTAGCATGTAAATGATAACACATGGGTCATGACATTTTCTGTTCCTTCTGGTCAGCCTCACATTCCAGTAAGAGCATGAGAACTTAAGGACTTAAGAGCCTTTCGACAGCACACCAGGGTTGTTGAATACCCATGTTTTTGAGTAGTATGACAGAGTTCAGAGACACAGACTTTTTTTGTTTTAAGAAATAAGAGCAATATTAGGTTGGGCTTTCTCAGTTTATCAGAGGGTTTTTAAACCTCATAGAATTAAAGGCAGACAGGTTGCTGGTATACAGAAGATTTTTTCCCTTATCGTTTGTCTTAATATAACAAAGCAAAGCACAATTTAAGCTAAAACTGCAAGTAAAAAATATCTCTCCTTTATTTAACCAAAGCTTCCTTCTCAGTACTAGTAATGTTATAATCCTGTTTATTCTCCAGTGAGGTTGGTTTGGAGGTTCTTTCAGGGTAAAAGATTTTGCTAATGCAAAATAAAACACTGAGGGAAAATTCCACCTTTTTATTCCCTAAACAAAGAAGATAAAACCTCAGACTTCTCCCCTTTTGCAAATCCCCTTTGAAATAGCCCTATGAATTCAAATAGTTTAATGGTTCAAACTGAGAACAAACATATACCCAGTTACTCTTTTGAACAAACATGTAAAACATAGAGCTACAGCGATAAGGTAAGGTTACTGTACTTTGTACTTACCAGAGCTTTAGCCTCTATTATTTGATGGACTCCTTACAAGTTTTGACTTTTCATTGACTTTCCTCACCTTTAATTTAAGACTTCATCGACTTTTCTTGTCACCTTAATCCATTTCTCACATTAAATTGCTGCACAGCTAGCTATAATGCTGCTCAGTATTGATTATATTTTTTCCTTTCAATAATGTTTTGTTACATACATTGAAAAATAATCAAACAAGATTCCTAGTGCTTTGCTGGTTTTTAGTAGTTAATAATTCCACCAATTTAAAAAAAAAAATTGTTTTTTTTGGTGTTTTGTTGGTCACTTAACCCAAGTCAGTGTTTTGGTGGAGAGGAAGCTGTAACTGAGATGCGGTGCAGTTGCTGTGGAGAATGTATTTGATCCCTGGGGTTTGATGTAAGTGGCAGCTGCTTGAGAGTAAATCCTGACCAGGTCCTGGTAGTGGCTTTCCAAGACAACAAAATCTTTTTCCCATGGTGAATGCACAAATGGTGTCCAAGTTGGGTCACCAGAAAAGGAATGGGTGACAAGGAAGAATGAAAGCTGTCTCAGCCCTGGGACTTCCCAAATATATATCCTACCAACAGGGAAACACATCATCCCCGGGGATTTGAAGTTCATACTTAAGACACTCTGAGCACTCTCCACTAATGACCAGCTACAGATGAGCTCCTCAGGGATGCAGTGACGATAGAGAAGTGAGACGTGTCCATGTGTTTAGGTTTGCACAGACAGTGCCTGGAAAGCCAGGAATAATTTACTCCATGTCCTTGCCCTAAAATGGTGGCAATATTTCCTTTCCATGCATGTTTTTTTTCATATACGTTTTTACACCAAGGTAGGATGTCACCTCCACTATAATAACTCAGCCCTGATTAATAGGCATTTCCTTTTTATGGAAGAATTGGATTTACAGAAGTGAAAAGATGAAACAAAATACGGTATTCTACAGGCAACTACTGTATGGAATAACGCTGTGTTAGCTGAGGCTTAAAATACTCTGGGGAAATTTAAAAGTTGCCTGAAGAATTACACAAGGAAAGATAAAATCCTTTTTTCCAGCCTCAGGATTTAAGCTTGAATTTATTGTTCCATGACAGGGTGTCTCCTCTCACCATTTAGTGGAACATAAAAAGAGAACTTAATTTCTCTAGTAAAAAAAAGTGACTCATGCTTGCAGCCCAGGCTCTCAGTGATGTGCCTGGCTGGATAGGTCTTCAAGGCTTTTTTGGTAGAGAAAACATGGAACATATCCATGATAAATATCAAATGTTTTCTATACTTTTTCTGTAGGAAGACAAGTAATGGGTTCATTGCTGTCTCTCTCCTTGACTGTGTTGTCACTATAAAGGCTCATTCCCTTGTTTGAACATTATGCAGGAGATGTAACATAGGGCTCATGGAGAACAAATTACAAATCTCTTCTCTCATAAGTCTGCAGTCTCACCCAAGGCAAAAAGGCACACCTTTGGTTGTCCTCAAAGTCAGCCTGTTTAAGTGGATACCTTATGAAAAAATAAACTATAGAGTTTAAAGACATATAAGGTGATGCGTTCCAATACACAATTCCATCAGCAACTTTAAAAGAAGATTTTGGGTTGTTGGTTTGTTTTTTTTCTACTTATGTCTTGTTTAGTATACCTTTTTTTTTTTTGTTATGGATGAGTCCTCTCTGACTTTCTTCTTTCCCATAATATTAGAGTAGCTGTCTAATGCAACCTGGTCTGTACATGTAAGTGCTGACAGGTATATGGTTATGTGTCTGTTCCTGGCAGGGCATTGAAGCACGCTTAGAGAAAGCTGGTTTGTGTAACAGCCTCCACCACACACCTCAGATATGACCTCACAAAAATCTCTCTGATTTTGCTCATCATGTTCCCTCTCCTGTCCCTGGTCTGTCCAGCCCTGGTAGAGCAGAGCCTCCTGGGGGCTGACCCCATCTCTATCCACAGAATTCTGAGCTATGCCTGCTACAAACTCTACATGCTAGGAGAATACAAATTATTGACATTAAACTACTATTGAGAAGCCTTATTGACTCACGTCTTTTATACAATATTGAAGCCTATATGGTTCTTGAGCCTCTCTGTCACAGTTAATACCAGCTTTCAGTCATATTTTTGCAATTGAAACTGAGCAGGGGACTAATGGATGACCAGCTATTTTCTGCTAATACACTGTAGAAATGAGCGTGCCTGATCAATTCTTAAAAACACTCACAGTGAAGAAAGTACTCAGAGAAAGTCAAAACTATTCTTTTTAAGAGAACATTTTTTTATGATCCCTGATTCTGCATTTAAATCTGTAAGTGCAGTTTAAAGGGCAGAGGGAGTTGTTAAATTTCATTTCACATTCACACTCTTCTCCTGTCAGCACTCCTGTGGAATTGTTGCTGCTGCTCAGGCATATTGAGGGGGAATGTGCCCCTTTGCAGGCAGAGTACAGCTCTGCAGCTCATTCCCAGCCATTTCCTAGGTGTTTGGCACCATGCTAACATTGCAGCCCACAGGATTTCCCATTTTATGCCCTTATTATTTTTTCTTCCATCCTACAAAGGATCTGCTTTTGCAAAAACTGTCTCTAGGGCAGAGGAGAGCTGGATGCGACATCCTCATAAGCTCATCAACAGTTTCCACTGCTCCTTCAGAGTGCACCACACCCTTCAAAGCACAGCATGTCCTTCAAAGCAGTGATAACACCTGCCTGTCAGCAAATGAGAAAGCAGCGCAGGAGCCAAAAGTTAAAGATCCAGGTTGCACCTTGCTGCTCGGAAGCATGCCAGTTCCAAGCATTTTCACATCAGAATTACTACCTAGACCAGGAGCTAACCTGGAGTGCCTTATGCCTCCGTGGATTAGCAGGTTGTGCCATGATTCATGAATTCCTGCTCTTTCTTATTTAGACAGAAGGTACATAAACTGTTCCAGTCAGCTTCAGTCTCCAAGAAGAAAATCAGTACAACATATAACAACACAATAGGAAAAAAGAAGTCAGTGCTTCATCAAAGCCTGGAAGGTGGTTCTGCCCTTGCAATTTAGGAGGTCTGCCCATAGCCGAGAAGCTCGTAGCTGTACCATGCAAAGAGTCATGTGGCGTGTGTCCCAGCAGGACACCTTTCATTGCATGCCATGGCAGTTTCTATGGTGTGTGGTAAGGAGAGACAGCACAGCATGACAGAACACGTGGCAGTGCAGTTTGGAAGGCAAAGCTACAGAGCCCTGCTGTTAGAGTGCAAGCTATGGGGTAAAATGTCTCTGCTGCCACCAGGAATGTTTCATAATACAACCCTTCTAGCTTCTCTTCATTCATTTCTTTTCATGCTTTTTTCAAAAATCAAAAGTCAAACCCTGAGACTGTAGTGAAAAGCAGACATCTCTCATCAACATAACCTGGGATGGAAAATTCTGAATGTTCACCAGTAACCATGTAATAACCCCTCTGTTGTGCTCCCGATCCAGACACTGTTCCCACCAGGCTGCTATCCAAAACTTCCTTTGCTGCAGTACACTCTTGCTAGGCACTGACTGTCTGACACAAACTCCAAGCAGAGAGAAGTTGAAGGAGGCAGTTAAGCAACAGGATGTCATAGAATCATAGAATCAGCTGGGTTGGAAAGGACCTCTGAGATCATCAAGTCCAACCCTTGATCCGCTACCACTGTGGTTACTAGACCATGGCACTAAGTGCCACATCCAGTCTCATCTTAAAAACCTGTCTTTAATTCCTTTCTTGTTTAAACTGTGTGTAGTAATGTGAGAAAGGATTTTATTTTTCTTAGCTGAAAGAGATTATCAGAAAGCTTGAGAATATGAAAGAGTATCATAAGCTGGAGATAGTTCAGATAATTTTTTGGTGATGAAAGTTCTAAATTACTTTACTACAAAGTAGTATCAATACTTTAGTACGAAGTATTGATATGGACCAATATGTGAAGGCTGGAATGGCTGTTCCTCTTTGGTTTTATTAAGTCTCTGATATGAAAAAAGATGGTTCATTACGCCGTGTTTTCAACAAACATGGAGCTTTTATCTAACATACGGGCTGAAGAGGAATGGGAAGGGCTATAAGCAGAAAGGATATGTAAGGATATGCTGGCATTGAAATTTGAATAGGCAGGTAATAGAGCATTGATGAAAAGAGCAAAGAAGAAGGGAACAATAGTTGAAGAGGATGAAAAAAAGAAGGAGAGCACATCTGCTATGGCTGGTGGCAAGCACTGGGGAAGGTGTGTTGGGGCATACTAGCTTTTCCAATAGAGGAAAAAGTGTTGAGAGCAAAAACTGATATAACCTCTTGACATTGGAAAGAATCATATCGCAGACCTACACAGTCCTTGTTGCTTAGGCCACTATTTGCTGCCAGGGTCAGGGATATCTGTTTGCTTTCCTCCAGAGATGATGAATTACTGTTGTGATTTCTCACACTGAGTGAGCAATATAATCCTCGATTTCATATACAATTCTCATAATCACATCTCAGACAGGAGAATACAAAATTATGTCTATGACTTTAGAGTAAGAGACTATTCCATTGGTGTTAATGAAGTTGTGCCTTAACTCTTATCAGTTCAAGTAATTATAAATATTTCTGTCACTGTTTGATGGCCATCTCAGCACACTATTGGCACTTATGCTCTTTGTCAGTGCTGAATGAGGAAAGTTTTGCATTTGCTCATTTCATGATTTCAACTACAAAAAGTCTTGACTTTCTACAAACTCTTTATCCTTGTGGAAAGTGAAAAAGAGAGAGTGCTTTTAGGGGACCAGACAAATATATAATTTACAAGCTGCAAAATGACTATGTCAAAATTTAGAGAAAAATTAATATACTTATGTTCATAAAATTTCAGTAGGGGCTACGCAGTAAAGCCATATGCTTGCCCAAATGAACTAAACTCCATCAAAAAACAGTCAGGCATCAAAAACTGACCACTTACATGACAAACTCTTTTCCATTTCACCGTAGTTCCAAGAATGATTTAGAGATAGCAATTTTTGGTCAGTTTTCTTGTAGTTATTTTTCAGACAATCAAATGGATGAAAAGTTAATAAAAGCAGACAAGTCTAGGAATTGTCTCTTGACTTCTCAGCCTCTGTATATCGCAGTAGCATTTCTGCAGAAATCCTTCTCAGCCAGACAGTATTCTGAAAACAACCTTGTACCAAGATAATATCCCTGAGGATCAAACTAAACAGGAATGAAGAAGAAACATACATTTTACATTCATATACATAGGAGCATTAAAGATTCAGCTCCTTATAGCAATATTCATAACTACAGGTAAATATTTGCTCTAAATTCGTCTTCAATCTATCATGTTTAGGTAAAATTCGCTTAGGTCTCTCACTTTTGCTGAAGATACATGGTTAAATTCTTTTGCTTGAAATACATCTACTGCTGCTAACAAAGCCGGACTTCTCCTCCACCTCCCCATTCCTGCCCTGATCTTTACTACTCACATACCCAGGTTACATCACTGTGGATGGAAGCTGCTGTCTCAGCCCTTTCTTAAACCTTTTTTACTTTTCCCCACTTTTTTTTATCAAGTATCATTATTTTGGATTAATTCCTTCTTTTCTTGTATCTCTATAATTCACAGTTCCTTTTTCCAAAACATAATGAAACACTTCCCCATCCTTTCAATTAATTTGCATGATAGCCTCAGCAGTCCTGGTTCTGCTGCATTTTCTTTTTTCCATCCGCTCTTGTTTGCTTCCATCCAGCTTTTTCTACCACTCAGCATAACTTTCTTGGTGGACCATCTCACTTTTCTGTTTAAATTTGCTCCAAGATCCACTATTGCTCTTAAAATTCTTGTCTTTTTCTCTACCCTGACCCAAATCTCAGAACTGAATCTGTGTCCTATATGGACATTTCTGTCACCCACTCATTATCTTTTGTGTTGTCCTTGACCATAAAACTGTGCTGCAGAAGTCACTATTATATTCAGGTCTGTGTCCTCATTATATTTCAAAAATTTGGAAAGATAGTTTTTTTCATATGAAGGCCACACTATTAACTTGTTCTCCCTAACAAAAGAAAAGAATATTCAGGTTACCTAACAAGTACAGCTGAGTTGCCTTTGGTAGGAGGTAACTATACTAAATTATACCAGAAGAGAAACTGGCTAAAATACAAGTTAACTTCTCCATTTAGAATTTCTTACTCTGCTTTGATTTATCTGTGCCTTATCTTCTGGAGTTTCAGCTGTGAAGGGCAATAATTGTCTTTATCCTTGTACTGAGTACCACTGCTGTGGTCTCAGTTCTTTCAAGCTGGTAAATAATGAGATACTCATGAAATTCTTAGCGGGTGTTTTGCGTTAATATCTCATCTGATTTCAGTGGGAGGTTTACCTGACTAAGATCTTCCACAAAGCAGAATAATTTCTTGTTCCCCCTACCAGGTAACAAGTGCCAGCTTAATACATCAATCTATCATCAAATAGTTATGTGTTATGTGTAGCCAAAAGCCCCAATAATAAATTATAATCTCCTTAGGATGATGAAATAGAAAATTAATGTGAACCTATTGTAAATAAAAAATAAAAAAAATAAAACCGAATTCCCTAAAAAGCAAGGCCTCTTTATACCTTAATAGCACAATGGTCCTTCCACCTGTCAGTCTAGAAACTCAGTACCACTTGGTATGACATAATTTATTTTGTTCTAACAAACTTGTTAGTAAGGTGAGCCCTACAGCTGTTGGAGAGAGGATTGTGGAATGGCAAAACATTAGGTCAGTTCCGCATGGAAAACAAAACTGCACTATTATGGCCAGGGGCAGAATTGAAGTTGCTTTTTGAAGCTCTGGAACATACATTTTGAAGTGCAACCCTTGCTTTTGCTAACAGGTGAGAGTTTAATTCAGTTGCTTGAGTGAAAATAGAGGCACTGCAGCAAGACCTGACTCTTTGTTCAAAGTTCTGCCATAACCATTGTCAGGCATGAAAAGGAGGAAAATTTAACACATCACCCTGGTTCTGGCCAAGATAGGATTGGTTTTTCCAGTAGCCAGGAGGTGGCATGGCTAAGACACAGAGGTTATTCTATACCACCTCACATCAAACACCACCACAAAACATTTTCCAGGGACAGGGGAAGGGGTTCTGTACAGGTCAGGTAGTGTGCGGGCACGGCGGAGTATTGTCGGAGGTCTCTGTGTGGTGTAGTGGTGAGCACTCGCTTGGGAATGGTTCACCTCTTTACACTCTGTCATTAATATTGTTGCTGCTACTGTTTGTTTTCCTTTTTCGTTGCTGTTTCCAGTAAATTGTTCTTATCTCAACCCCTAATCCTTACCTTTTGTGCCTCCAGTTCTCCTCTCCATCCCGCTGCAGGGGAGGGGGAAGGGAAATGTGGGAGTGAGCGAGCAGCCCGTGGTTTGGAGTGTTTTGGTAGGAACACTAAATTGCAGAATACCATTCCTAACCCACAACACTCATCCTGTTAGGAAATGTGGAAATTAGCCGCCTGAAGGAGAGATGCTACTCTTCTCTTTACAGTGAATGGCTGTGTGATATGCCAAAGGTTTTTTTAACTTCAGAATGTAGTGTTACTGGGTTACACCCCACAGGCCGTACTATGAACTATGACATTAGACAGGATGTTCAGAATGGGCCCCATTCTTCCCTTGGCCTAATTATTTTTCATTTTTCAGGAGCACCTGGTCTGTTTTATTGTCACGACTCAGTGGTACCTTGTGACACAAACATGCTAAAGTCCACCTCAAATCTCCTATCATAACTGATCAAAGTGCAGTGCTGTATGAGTTATGGGTTGTCTTGATAGTAGAGAATACTGCTCATGTCTGGCAGAAGAGAGTTTGCCTGAGGGCTAGATGAAAGATAAACAGGGCTAGCTAAAAAACCAAAGAGCTATTTGCCAAATGTGAATGGAGTAAATTCTCTTGTGACCCATGCTGCAGAGTATGGTACACATCTGATACTTATATGTATCAGGAAATGGAGTGTCTGCCAAAAGGCAGGGAAAGCACATGCCACCATCACTTTCTTTCCCAGATCTCTTCATCCCTTGTGGTAATTTAATTTTTCTCTTTCATCCTGAGTAAGGGTTGAGCTTTGCTAACACTAAAAGTACATTTCATTTACGCTTTGTGATAATTGGTCTGTTGGTAATTTGAAGGTTGATTGGTTTTTTGTTACCTGTAATTACAAACAGCCACTCTTAAGTGTGCTTTAGTGCCAATCTGCTGCTTTAGTCAAGAATAATTTAGAAATTTCTCTTGTAATTGAAAGAAACTGCTGATGGACAGGCAATCTGGCTGATGGATGGATCCAATATGTGTTCTCTCATGGTAGATAATACCAACAATGAAAGGACCATGCACTCCAGTTATGTCAGTTAATTGGCATTTGTTGTTAATCGGTTGCATACAACCAGCACATAGAGTCTCCATTGACCTGTAAGAGTGGTAATCGTTATTTGGCACAGAGTACTGCTCCCTTTAGTCCCTGGGCTCTTGACAGAAGATACAGTCTTGTTTCTGATCCTCTCCTGATTCAATCTGAATAGTGATGGAGTGGAAGCTGTAGTGCTCAAACAAGGCTTGGGTAATAGCTCTCAAAATCTTCTGGCTGTCCGTTGTGTCTGCTACAGATAGCAAGCAGAAAATAATCAGAACACATACATTTTTATAATACTTTAAAGAAGAGTAAGTGTTTACTGACCGAAACTTGTACCAAGAAGTTTGTTTGAGAAATGTTTCTTGTCCTTTTTATCCTTCTTTCAGGAACCTCCATGTCAGCAAAAGACTGTTCATTCAAACGTGGTTGGAATATGCAATTTTTGGCAAGAGCTAAGCTAAGAGTAATCACCATAGAAATTCAGTTTGGCAGAAGACTGGTGGAAAGCAGAAATACTTAATAAAGATTAGTTCATCCAGTCACAGAGCAGCAGCAGTGCCAAGTGATTTGGGTGACTGATAGACCCTCTGTTTTTGGGAAGTGGAGACACCATGGAGGACTTCACCTCTGAACCTATCCTTGGCTAAACATAGGTGGATCTCTTTTTTTCTTAAATAGACCTTAATATTTACAAAACAAACATATGGATGAGAAAATTGATCTGCGTAGTGGACAATTTGTCAACTGGAATAACAATTACAGTTTAAAAAATATTTTAAAATATTAACTGTTCCCATGGAGTTTTCTCTATTTTCCAAACTATGTTTAAAGATTGTTTTATGGCTAGAGATGCATCTGCAATGCAGATTTGCCCTATAAGTTTTTGTTATAGGGATCAACTGTTTTCAAGATTTCCAAAATCTATTTGATATTATGGAAAAAAATCCAGTCTGAGCCTAATTCTTCTAATTTATTTAAGATATCTTGTGATTTACTTCCTTGCTTCACAGCCTCTGTAGTTTTCAACTTTTGGACTAAGTAGAGGTCCCTGTTGTTTTGGCAAGATTTCTGGGAGGAGGATTTGAGAGCTTTTCTTGTTATTGTTGTTGTTTTTATTTTTCCAACAAAATCGTGACCATTTTTTTAACAAGCAACTGATATACAGTCAGTTTCATCCAAATCAGGAAAGACTGACCTTTACTAGACAGCAGTTGAATAGTTACTCCCTGCTTACAGAAATTTACTGACCTGTGGCAACGTGAGCAGACAGAGCAGTTTGATTCATTGTCAGGGACCAAAGATGAAGGTTGTGAATAGACTCCACTTTCTCAACCGCTAAAATTCTTGCTTTCACTTCATCATAAGCAAATCCTTTTGATGTTCCTGAAAGGAAGAAATTGATGGAAAAAGAATATTTTAAGGAATAGAAATGATGATTAATAGAGGAAAATGCATCATGAACCTTTATTCACTTAGATGTATAATTTTTATAAAAACCTTTAATGCTTTGGAAAGCCCATCTATTTCAGAGTTCACTGTGCTGTTTAATCCTACCCCTTGTTACATACTTGTCCATGGAAGGTTGAGACTCATGCGTGTTCTAGGAGATACCCTGAGGGTTCAGTTTACATAGGGTGAGCTATTTAGCCAGAACATGTCCTAGTTTTGCACCAACGTATTTTGTAAGTGCAGATTCGATGGCATCACTTGAACACCTCTGGGGCATTTTGTCCTCAATATATATACACAATAGAGAAGCATCTATTTAGCAGAGAAGAAAGATGAACATAAAGATTAAAATGGTTTGACTCAGGAATCTTAAATGAGATTAGATCCCAGATCTAGTTACTGAGTAGCCAGTGATTGTTTTCCTAGACAAGCCTTCTTACAATACATGATGGTGGCAACCCTCATTTAGAGTGAGGACAATTGTGACAGGCTGAGTTGCACCATGAAATTCAGAGTTTAATCTAAATCCAAATTTGAATAAGAAGTTTAACTACACATCATCCCTGGAGTGAGGCCTGGGAATTTGCAAATGCACGTGAGCAGCTATGAGCTAGGATGCTCATCATGATCCACTTGGATCAGTACACTGGAAAACATTTTTAATTCCACCAGTTAGGAAGTATAATAATGATGAGCACGGTATTGGTTAATTTTGTCTTTCATACCTTAACTGATACTTATTTGTAATTGTTAATGACCTCAGCATTGTATGCTTTGTACTGACTCAATAGAATATGATGCTGACATGCTCATGCTCTTTTAGAGAAACCTGTGGACAGTCAGTACCTAGATGACACAGTCAGTCACAGGGTCTGTGGAGCTGATGGCCTGGGACAAGGCTGGATGCATGAGATAAGAACCACCTCCAACACCAATTCCAACATCCAATTTCTCTTCAGAAAATTCTGGGCAGAATGCTATTTAGGAGACAGGAGACTGGCTTCAGAGCCCTCTCCAGGAGGACAGTGTAAAAGGCTTGCTGCAGGGGGGAACAGAGCACTGTAATTTTGGCATGTCAGCACTGCCTACGGAACCTGGGAGTCGCTGCTCTGAGAAGGAGACTCCTGAGTGTCAGGGTTCGCCTGACCTTCCTGATCATTTGATTTTTTTTCAATAATGAAGACATCTTCTGATTTTTTGACAGCCAGAATACAGTCAGTTGCTGCACTCTTGTCTAGGCATACTTCTACATGGATGTATCGCTATCTCACAATCACTGAAAGCAAAACAACCCTAACATGAAGCTTTCCTGTAAAACAATATTAGAAATATTATTTCTTGAAACAGAAGTAGGTGCAAAGCAAAAGCGAGAAGTAAACAGCCATGCAGACAGTCTCACTGAGCATCCATTCAAAACCTGCACCATTAGAGCTACTTTTCCCTTTAATCCTTATGTTTTCATAGTTGAGAAAGAGGTTGCATTATATTATTCAGTGTGAGGAAGGCAAAAACATGCCCCTGTGAATGCTCAAATCATTCGGCCTTACAAATCAAATGTTCAGGCCCATAGCTGACAGGATTAAATATTGCTAAGCCTAGTTCTTCTTGCTGCTGATGTACTGAGAATTTTTTATTCCAGTGCACTTGAACATGACTGGAAAGGTCCAATAGCTTGCTTTTGTGGACTGGTGTAACTAAAAATCTTTTAAACTTCTGCCTCTTGCACTGAGTCTGTTTAACAGAAACAGTTCAAGGCACAGTCTTTTTTTTTTTTTTTCACAAAGACTTGTATTTCACACAGGTAAAGGAAACACATGATGAACAAGGTGAGTAGGCATCTCATAGGCCAAAAGGGTGATAAAAAGCAATGGCACACATACGACAGACAAAAACAACTCAGAGCTCATTAGCAAAACACCAATACACTGATTTTTACAAAAACTGGCATATGCGTAAACCCAGAGTAATGGCAGAAAATAGTTTTGATTAAAATTGTAAGTTTAATAGGTTTAAGGTATGATTAGAATCATAAAAATATTGGAAACTGATGCAGAAGTGTGTTATTATAATTTTTCAACATATATAAACATTATGGAGAAAGAGATAGAAGAAACAAAACCAAAATATAAGTTTACTGATTCTGGAATCTGGTCCTACCTTCCATTAGCACAATCAAAATATCCCTTAAAATGGTGATGGTAGTCGCCAAAACAAAGATGGAAAACACAAATGTGCAGATTGGGTCAGCTATTTTGTATTCTGGCTAGAAAAATAAGAACACATCACTTTGTTAATTTAATTTTTGTTGGTTATTGTAATTTTTAATTAGTTAATACCAAAGAATAATATATTTAATTCATCTAGTACAGAATGAGTGCTAGCTTCCTTTGCCAGGGAGCCTCAGCACAGGGAATGAAGGTGCTACAAATGACAAAAGGGAGAGACACTGAAGTATCCCCTTGGAACACTAAGAAGCAAGTGTTAGACTCTCAGCAATCATTTCAGTTCCCAATTAGTTCTCTTTGACTAAATTTCATTGTATATCATTAAAACAGAAGAAATATTTACATAGTACCCAGCGTCACAATGCTGTGAAAGTTACACTTATCCTTAATTGCAAAGAAGGCAGGTGAACTAATAAAACTAACCTTAAAGAAGATGATAAGTGCGCTAATTAGCACACTAATGCTCTGAAACAGGTCTCCGACGGCATGCACAAAGGCTGCCCGCAGGCTGGCATTGCTCAGAGCTGGCTTTTCTCGAGGGGCTGACGCGTGTTCCCTGGCTTGTGCCCCATGGCTGTGCCCGTGGCTGGTCTGGTGCAGAATCAGGCTTAGTCTGCAAGAGACGTAAAGCCGCAAATACCAGCGGATATACTGCATCTCTGAAAGCAGTGATGTCACACACATCATCACCCCTCTCACTTCTGAATGTTGAACAGTAAAATCTGACACATTAAGTAGAAATGCAGAGTGGCTAAGCAGATAATTCCTGCATGTTTCAGTGGTTAGCATAAAAACAAGAAAGAAAGTCTGTGAACAGAGTAATTAATGAGACCTCATTTTCTGCAGAGTTCTTGAATATTCTGACATGAAATAAAAAAGTGAGATGGAGATTAATCTTTTCTTGGAATTTTACCTTCCCAGTGTGGCAGCTAACAGAAAGTAGGAGAGCAACTGCAACTTTCAATGAGAAGCAAGATCTCTCTTCCCAACTCCTTTCCATATCCTCATGAACATCATAAGAGCTTAATATTTTTGAGGCCATTATTTCTCTATAGTTTTTAATTGAATTACAGCAGCAGGCTCAAGTTTCAAATATTATATGGAGAGGAAAACAAAATGACTTACAGGATGTTGGCGAGCACGGCACAAGCAGAGGTAATGAGCATCACTGTAGTATCAATGTCGTAATCAGGGTGAAGCAGCCTCATGCTAGCCAAATATGTCAACACGCCAGTCACCATCCAAACAATTATCACAGACATCAAAGCTCCCAGAATTTCTAGGAATTAAAACAATCTCATTTTAAGAGTCAGAACAGAAATGCAAGAAATTTTAAGAGGTTGATGGTAATGGTTCCAGGCTTTTGAGCTTTATAGCCATGCTTCTTGTATGTTGGCAGACAATGCTTACAAAGAATGGGCTAAAACCTTTTCTGGTCATAGCAAATCCAGTGGCTTCCCAGGGCAGCCTTATGCATGTGATGGCCTAACTCTATTCTACCTGCCCCTACTTTTGTCTCCTTTCCAGTGTTGAGTTCATGTGACATTCAAAGAAATCGGAGAGAGGAAAAAGATCATTTGGACAGTTCTGGTAGGAGCACAAAGAACTATAATGGGAAGAAAGGACAAAAGAACAAATCCTGTGTAGTTTCCTGGCCCTGATAGTGTGGTGAAAACCCCAAAGACCAGCCTTCCTTTCCCAACAAGATTGTCTTGGTCACAGGAGCAGAGGTTGGAGGGAAGGAGAGAGGCACAGATCACTCAAAACCACTGGCAGACATAATCCCCGTCCAATACTTTCCCATCTTTCTGTACACTTTGTATCACTTCACACTTCAGAAAGGCAGTAACAGCCCCCAAAGAGGTCCTGCCAGCAAAACTTATCCTAGAACTCATCCTGCCAATGCCACAAAATCATTTTTGTGCCACCAGCTGTGATGAGAACAAAAGAAGTTATTTTTTCCCCGGGGCAGCAAAATTTAATTTTGTCTCTATTGGCTCTGAGTTGGGCTCAAATAAATCCAGTCCCCAAGGCCACCTTTTATTGCACTGCCATAAGAGAGGTCCAGGGAAGTGCATATGAATGTGCAACATGCTTCTAATAGGATGTGGGACTAGTAATTACTATGTGACTTGAATGGGTAAATGAGCACAGCTGAGACAGTACCAAGGAAAATGAAAGCCCACAGTAAAGTGAAAGGAAGTAGATAGCCAGAAAGCATTTGCACAGACTTCCACTGACAATCCCTGAAAAGAGCTTATGATTATGAATATATTTTTATGAGGGTCACCCCCTTTGCAGCAGTCCAGGCTCCAAACACTTATCAAATAACCATTTTTTCTAAAACTGGCAAATAACAAATGAAAGTGCACTGACAGGGGAATCTAGTTTTAATTAAAAGTAGAGAGAAGCTCAAATAAAGCATACAATTTTTTCATGCATGTTACAGGTCGAAATTGCAAGTTTGGCCCAACTGAAGGTGTTGATGGCTGTGCTATCATGAGCATGAGAGCAGCCAACAGCTTTTGTGAACACTCATATCTGTGTGGATGTGTGCATATCCTCCACAACAGAATATGTTAGAGTTCATCTTTACCTACATAGGTGAAAATACATATTAATTTTCAATCTGTTATCTTAGCAAAAGTTTAGCGAAGTTTACAGATCAGTTCAGCAGCACTCAGTTCTCAGTTAAATTTCTTCAGAACTACTAGCACTAACAGAGCACAGCAAACAATAGTGTAGGATTGTGTGGGAATCTCTGAATCATAGCAAGGGAAATTGAGGTGCAAGAGAGTTTTTGTAGCTGGAAGTAGGTTTGGCTCACACTATCAGTCTTAACTCAATATTGTGCTTCAATCTGTGTTGCTGTAAGTAGCTGCACTGGTTCTGGCTTGCAGGGCACGAGGCATTCAGATGGCTTCTGCTAAACCTGAACCCTGTCATACAGTCTTTTCATGGCAATATCTATCAGTCTGAGAGCAGCAGTGAGCAGACAGCTTCCAGTATCATGGAGGGCTGCACTTGCAAGACTTCGGTAGTCAGTGAAGAATGACTTTGTCACCTGACTGCCCTCGGCTACTTTATTAAGGTACCTGTCTGCATATTAAACTGGAAATATAGCTGGGAAAATAAGCAAGAAACAGGTTAACAATCATAGAATACAATTAAATAGCCTCTAACATTTGATATAGGGATCTCTTTGCTGATGAAAAGGCAATAAAGGATTGATTTTGAACTTCTGTATTGCAGTGAAAAAAAAAATAATCTAGTTCAGACTGAGGATGAAGTTACATGAGGTGGCTGAACTTGCCTACATCAGCAAGAGATGTAAGAGATTTTTAGCCCCCCAGGCTAAAAGAGCATAAACACAAAAAATAATGAATGGTAAGTAGTAGTTCACTAAGGCTACAAAATTCAGCTGTGTGTTGTCTCTATAACACCAGCCATTCTTGAGTAATACTCAACCTCCCTCTCACCCAGTTTGTTCCCAGCAGAGTTGATAGAATATACTTAGGGAGCTACATAAAGACAGGATGAGCATGGCATATGTCTTCCCTGGTACTTTCTGTGGCTTCAAACAACCTTGGCCTGCAGATATCCTGAGTCAGAAGCTGCTTCTGGGCCTTCATACTGAATATCCTTGAAGCATTTATCATCTGAGTCCTTGGTTCAGGTGCACAGGTGTCTAGAGTCATTTGGCATACATTGGCACCTCCATGTATGGCTTGACATGAGATATATAATTTATCCATAGACTTCTGGAGTGGCAGCTGGATTTCAAACAGGACAAATAATTCACATACGAGCAACTAAACTGAGTCCCAAGACATCCAGCAGGAGATTCACTTCCAGACTGAAACAATTAAATTGAAATGTTTACCTGCAGGTGTGAGCTAAGCTACCTTTATGGACAATGGATGTCAAATTAATGGTGATTGCTCCATTGGCTGACTGGAAACACATACTAGTTTCTTAACTATGAGTGTCTGATCACATTTGAGATGCTCTGGTCTTGTGCTTGGCATTCTGTGCAGTCTCCTGCGGGTCTTGTGTGACAGGTGCCATTCCCATGCATAAGACTCAGACATCCTAGGGATGTAGCACTAGACTTCTATGCTTAGGCAGCTGAATGGAGTCTAGATTTCTGTTGAATGTATCAGACTGTATTTATATGTGCTCATGTATGTGTAGCATTGATATTTAGGTGTTTAAATCTTGAAAAGACTCATATTCTGAGACATTTTTTCTCATGGTTAATGTTTTGCTGGTGTCTTGTCTTTTGTAAAAACACTTGTGTTTGATTATCAGGCTTTTTGTATCAGGTGTCATTGGTAAAAATATTGATTTTGGTTAAGGGCAGAGTATGTTAAAAACCTGCCTCTGTTTGCGTCTTACAAAAACCAGGAATGATAAAGAGAATTGCAGGGAGAGGATCTAGAAAAGGGTAAATGTTAAAGGATCTCACTTTTCTACAAATGTAACATTGATTTTTTAAAGTAAATTTAATATTTTGTTTGATAAATAGAACAAACCCTCATTTTTATGGATATCGCTGCTTTGATAGAAACTTGTGTTTCATTACAGATTGAGGGCTTAGTCCTCCTCACACTCAATTCAACGAGGGAATCTGTCAAAGCTAGCACCAGCCCAAAACTATAGTAAATAGTGATCTGAAAGACACACTTGTAGATAAGAGATGCTCTTTACTTTTTTGAAGCTCACTGTCTTACTCTGTTTGTCTTCTGCCCTGGGGACTCTGAGAGCATTAGTGTGCTGTCTCTAAATGCCTGCAGAACAGTGTTGGACACCAGCACATTTTCCAGTCCCTGGCTATGATAACCTCCCTTTCCCATTCCACATGTTCATACCTGCTCGGTGCCACCCAAAAGTTAGTTTTTTGGTAGGAGGTTTGGAGGCAAGCCATAGTGAGAAGAGGCTGATGAGGAAACTCGTCAGGTCCACCAGAATGTGTGCCGCATCCATGATCACCGCCAGGCTCCCGGCGATCTGCCCACCTGTGTGAAACACACATCCGTATCATGGCTCTGGTCAGCAGTTTGAGTCAACCAGATCAAACTCAAGAACTGCTTTGCTGTGAATAAGACGGAACACTCAATTTTCAGTCATCATACACAAGACTCAAACCACGCCAAAGATCGTTTCATTTTGTACCTCATTCATGTAATAAAAGGTATGAATTGATAGAAATACATAAGCCAAATTTCTTTGTGAGAGAGACCTGAGAACAATAAGAGTTGTGATACATTCATTCTGCAGTTATTTTGCTGTTGGACTGTTTTACTGTGACTATTTTAATATCAGATTTCTTCATGAAAAACCGTATTAGGAATCACATTTCCAGTGTTGTCCCACTATCTTTTCACAGAATAATGATAATTGTATGTATGAACAAACATTCAGAACTGTAGCTTATGGGATTCATTTCTTGTTTATTTATCACAGGCAACACTAAAACAGGAATACATGGAAAGGTCCCGGTAGAAGGCTTGTGATAAACAACTAACCATTTTAGTGAGGGCATGGAGAAAAATGTTCTGTTTTCAGGACTAATCTATCATTTTGCATCTGTAATGCATGATTTAATTTTCCTGTTAGAGCTCAAAAAATGTGGCTGAATATCATTTTACTTTGCCAGGGTTGGGTTTTATGTGAATTCTGAAGAAAAAAACCCCAAACACCAGACTCAAACCATTTTAGGTTATTGTAATCCACATTTATTTTACCCACTAAGCCAAATATCATTGTTTTGCCAAATTCTTCTAACCATGTCTCAGGGCTAAGGGCCCTAAACTAAAAGTTTGTTCTAAACTACTCCCACTGCTAGTGGCTGCAGGAGAAGACAAGGATCACTGTCCTGCCAACTCATTACAGCAGGGGAATCTTTTCACCAGAGTGCAAATGTAGAAAAATGGAAATATGAAATACTAGAGCCAAAATATCTAGTTTCTGCATTTGGCAATACATTTCCATTCTTCAGTCATTTATTTAATTTCAGCTCACTCATTTCTCCTAACCGCAATCCATATGAGAATCAATGAATCCTGAGAAACTTTGTAAAATGACTCATTCAAACCTTTGGCAGGATACCACTGTCAAAGGGAAATGTAGGCATATCTCTTGTTTCCTTTTAGATGCAATGTCTTCATGCCAGAAGGATGGACTGTCTGTTTAATTTCCTCCTCTACGCAGATTTTAGGTTTAGAATACCAAACATCGTATGTTTTGTCACCACAGGAGAATGGATTTTGCACATATAAGGCTTACATAATTTTTCTCTGTTGCCTCCCATTTACAACTGCCTGAAAGTTACTTCCCAGAAAGGAGCAAGCATGGCTGCAGAATTTGGGGGTACCTCATTCCTTGCAGTAAAATGGAAAATTCAGCAGAATAGGTATTTCCCAGGACACGCACAGGTATAAATACACATATATTCTTTGGTTATGACACAGCTCTCAGACTTTCACTGCTTGCAGTGTAGCTGTATCTCAAGTGGGAGGCAGTTTTGCATAGCGGAGGGAAGAAGGCTTGTCTGACAGTGCACAGATGTCAACAACCAAGGCAGCAGCTATCTTTCAGCAAACAAATATGTAAAATATAAGCAACATGCAAAACCCCACCACATTTTAGATACCGTATTTCCTATTCTGTGAGACAACATCACAAAAGCTTGCTTCTAGCCTTCTGCCTTTGGAAAATGTTCGCAAATTATTATTTTAGGTATTGTTGGTGTAATTAATTCCTTGGTTGAGTTTCTGAGATCTCAGTCTGCTTATCTTAGCAACTTGGTCAAGTCTTTATATTCTGTTCTGACATGAGGACGCAAGGAGGGTTTTGTCTTTATTTCTAGTGCCCAAATGGAAATTAAGTACTTTGAAATCCACATTTGGTCCATAGCCACTAAAAATCCTTCGAAAGTACTTTCATATCAGGGCTTTACATTGGGTGCAATTGGTTTGACTGATACGGAGATTGTGATGGGTCTTCTTTAGAAGAATGGAAGATAATTGTCTTTCAAAGAGAGTTGGTATATCAGGCTCAGCCAACAGTGTCCCTTCTGGGACAGCAGTAATGGCCAGCAGAGATGGTTTGAGAAAAATATCACAGAAATACCTAGGCATTTAAAGAAGCACAACTTTTCAACCTCTCTGAGAGGGATGCAGTTTTGTTTCTTCTGTCTAGCATAATAATGCCTACAGAAGCTATTTGCCCTTAGAGTAAAAGGAAGGGGAACATATCCTTTACTTTCAAGAGTAAAGCCTGTGTAATAGTTATAGGTTTTTATTGCTTTGTATCAATACTCCAAACAAGTGGCCTTTATGGCTTATTATTCCCTCCAGTGGATGTTTATAACTTTGTATACCACAAGCAGTAGAAATTGTCACTCAATGGTCAATCATCAGGCAGAGGCAGTCTTGCCTAACGATTAAAAAAATTGAATGTATGGTTCATAATTACAAAAATTTCCATAGAGCGCTGTCTGTAACTGCAGTTAATAACTGGTTTGTCAAAGTTTAATCGTCTGGAGCAAAATGGTCTTCAAGCCTGTTACTTAAGCTGTCACTGCAAAAAAGCTGTATGATTCATTAAGCAAAATGAAACATTTAGTTAACGTATCATCTGTCCTTCCAATTATCCTCTAGCATTGCTGTATTCACCAAACTTAAGCCTACTGATTATATGGTTTTGTTAATAATGCATTACTTTTGGCACTGGAAATTACTGCATGGGGATTAGCAATATGCATAGGTTTTCACGGGGGAAATGCACGTGACCTACAAACAACGGGGCTTCATGCAGATGGAGAGCGTGGGAGGGGAAGAGTTGGAGAAGTCCCTGCTGGGTTTGGCAGCCAGGGGAGAAGGCAGAAATGCAACAACTCTTTCAGTGCCTCCACCTCTCACGTATGGGAAAGACAAAGCCTTTCATTTTCATGGGGCTCCAGAGGTCCCTGAGCTAGGAAAATATGGGTTTCAGAAGCCTTCCTGGCTGATTTTTGTTACATTGCCTGGAGCACATATGGCAAAATTCTGTGGGATTCCTCATGCCTTCGCTTACCTCACCTCACTGTGGAGAAGGGCAAGTTAAAGAGCCAGGAACTATCAGGTGGGTATAAATATCACAGAATCCATGGAGAGAGCAGATCAGTGGGACAAAATGAAAGCTAATGCTCTATGAGCAAGCCAAATACTTATATTGGATATCGTAGAATGGGTCCAGAAGTGAAAGCTAATTAGGTAGGGGAATAATCTTCCATTGACCCAGAGACACACCAGCAGGCCAATTTAAAAGATAAACGTGCCCGATATAAATACGTTGACTTAACTGTAGAAAACAGATGGCAAATCTGGCCCTGGATTTCCCTGGATTTTGTGACGACTCTTGCATTTATTATCAGATTCTGCTGCTAGCAACCTTCATCAATGATGAGTCTCATTGGCCTGGATAAACATGTAAAATCCTTTAATCTTAAAAAAAAAAAAATCCAGTTTATTAGAAACCTTTCGTGACATAATGCTAAGACATGCTAGTCACTTTTAGTCAAGTTTAAAGTCCTGGGAGTACAGTTCAGACTATTAACTGATCCTTGTATTCCTAGCCAGATGCAATCCTGGAATGAATATATAAAAATACTTTGATAATTTCACTTAACCCCCCCAGCCCTCCCCCGTGATTCTTTTAAAGACTGGTGACAAAGGAGGGTTATTTAATCCCAGGTGGGTTCACCTCTGTGCACAGTGGGTTCCTGCAGGCACAGCGTGTACAGAAGGCATGAATGTGGCTGTGCTGGCCACCAGACTGAGCTCTCTTTGAACACACATACTCCCCTGTTATCTCAGCAATCATGAAGAAGATGCAAATTACTGATGCTACACAAAGCTTCCTCTTGGCTTGATGCTGCTCCCTTTTTCTGTTCTCATAGGCCTGTGAGTAGCCGTGACAGTGATATGCTGGATTAGCTTCAGCAACTTCTGCTTCCTGCTTCTGCCTCTCTTCATTTAAATTCTTCTGAAGCCAGCTTATCCTTCGGGGTAGAAAGAAACAGAAGGTTAAAAAAGAAAAACCCTGGTTATTTGGGCATCTAGCCCTGCAGACCCAGAAACTATGTAATTAATGTTTTCAAAGGATAAAAGCAGAGTTGGGAACAGCAGCGCAGGTCACAGAAGAGGCTTGCTCACACAAGCAGGGCTCTGTGGGAGGGAGCTGCACATGAAATGACTGCTCTAGTTGTGTTTCCCAGCTCCTTGGGCTCTCCTACATCATTAAGCAGTTTATGAAGTGCAGGGTGGCTTTCTTAGGCTGTGTGTTTCTTGCACACCGTATGATTTTCAAAAAGTTGTACCTCATGTATATAGTTACCAAATTCAGCATATCATGGAGACAATTCTACTGAAAAATTCAGGATTTTATTCCCAATAGCTTTTTCAGGAAGATTAGTAAAAAACAATAAAACTTTTTTCTCAAATATAAATGGCTAAAGATATTTCTCTCCTTTCTTTACATGCTGAACTGTTTTATCTCAAATTTCCAGATATGTACAAAAACTATCAATATGCATGCAGAACCTGAACATAGAAAATACTGAACCAAAAAATTCAAAAGTATTTAAAAAAATCAAAGAAATCACTTTTTCATAGTATGCTGACCCCTTTGTGCCACTGCTTTCATAGAAAGATGAGAGGTTCAGTAGAAGTGGCTCTTCAAGCATTTCTCCATCACAAGGTGATTTCTCAGCCAAATCTGCTCTGCCAAAAAGCCAGAGTGTTGTCCCTGTCAGGGTTCCTGCACAGCAAATACATGGTGGGGATAGAGAGGTCCAGGGCCATCGCATTGCAACTGTGGGAGCTCTTGGATGACCCTGACATCTGGTGCTTTTACTTAAGTAATCCAGAGACTGCCCCAGGGGAGTCCCCAAGGTGGTTTGGTGAGCAAGGATGTCCCCTTCTCTTTATCTTTCAACCCAAAGGCTCACTCTGTCCTAGAAGGCTCAACTGAAAACCATGACATCTCTCCAGAGAAACCATTTGTGGCCAGAGCTGCACCTGATGTGATAACCATGTATTGAGACTGTGGCATCAGAAGGCGAATTCTGCTGAGATGCACCTACATAACATCCTTATAACCATGAGTTGCAGCTATCTGAGGTCTGTGTGTGCAGGGCCTACCCAGGAACACAGCAAACTCCACTGCTTTATTTCAAGTCTGAAATTAGCCTGAGGGCAGGATGTGGGACTGGGCTTAGCTTGCCCCAGTAATAACAGCCATTCTGTCTTCAAACTTTCCTTTAGGACACAGAAGAACTGTTTCTTCAGCTGAGTGAAGGAAACCTGTGCTCTAGGAAGTAAGATGGATCCAAGTGACTATCTGTAGTGTTTCTGCACTTATCACTGAAGTGTCAAGATGCCTAAAATCTTGCTGGAAAGAAATCAGCTGGTGGCTGCCAACCTGCAGTAGTCAATGTCAAGAAAAAAACTGTACTGAAATCACAAGCTTTTTCCAGCTGCTTTTTATGGGCAGCCTGAGCGGGCTGCAGCTGCTCAGCAGGTCTGAAGCCCTGCCAGATGCCCCACACCAATGGGTGAGAGCCGAAGGCACCTGCAGAGCTGTGGATGCCTTGGCCTTTTGTGTTCATCAGCATCACAGAGGTACTGGCAAAAGGAGAAAAGCTGACACACCTTGGCAGCCAAGCCCTGCAACTGTAGATAATCAGTGTGGATTTGGTTTTGTAAATATTATTGAAATGTTCCAAGGATGCAACGTTCCCCTGAGTCAGCCTGTTTCCCAGCCTGGTTAGCATGTGGTCTCTGTTTGCTCAGTGGAGGCAACTGATTCCCCTTGTATGTGAGTAGCTTGTGTGAAAGAGCAACTGGTCAGATTTAATGCCTGGTGCTTGGAGACAGTGAGTTTTCTTGGTCCTTTTGTCAGCATTTTTCTTTATTTTCCTCACAACAATGAATAAATGGGAGCTGGGCTGTCTGGGGAACAGGCTGCCCGTCTGGCAGCTGGGGTCCCCACTAGCCAGTCTTTCTCCAGTCCTTTAGTTTTACATTCATCAGGGTCCTCATGTGCTCTGTGTCACTTTTGTACAGTATTTTTCTGATGAATTAGACACAGAAGGTACCACAAATTAATTCCTTCCAGATGGCTGAATAAAATGCTGCAGTTCTCTCACTCTCCCCTGGAGATCAGGGCAGGCAAGATTTTCTTTATCGTGATCTCTCTCTGGAGTTAACTTCCAATGCTTTTCTATAGTTTGCATGTAAAATTAATTTCCCCTTACCTCAATTTTCATCAGCTGGCATTGAATGTTAAAATCATGTTAATTACATGAGTCACAATCAGCTCAACAGCCTGTCAGGGCAGGGATGGCAAAATTGCAGCTGCATATTTCTGAGCCACCAAATTCTTTCCTTGCTGCTAACAGAATAGGTTGTTGTGTGATCCCTCTCCCTTTTTTGTTTTTAATCTTCAGGTCTCTTTATCAGCTAACAAAATCTTGGGCCATCACAGAGTGGCAGGAAAGCACTATCCACAGATATTGTTGGACAGGTGCAAAAACAAACAGAGACAACATAAACCCACAAATGTCACTTTTTTCTGTCTAAAGGGCACCTAAATAAAAGTGCCCCAGTTGCCAGAGGTGGTGAGCATTCACTGAACTCACAGAACAGCATCTAGCCCGATGAGTTTCAAAAACTCCTGCCAGCTCCTGTGCATCATTTTTCTCTTCCAAAAGCAGCCTGCCACTAATTAAAAGAATCTAAGAAGCAATTTTATAAAAGTGTGAATCAAAAGCTTGAGGTGCAAAGATCAACTCTGTTAAACCAAAAAACCCTTCAGACTGTGTTAGAGCAAGATATAGCCTTTGAGTATCAGATCTCTGCACCTGAACATTACAGAGTCACAGATTAAAAAAGAATCTTTTCTCCATTTCAAATTCTCTTTTCTTTGTAAAAAAGATAGTCAGGGGAATGTCACAGAAAGGTTCCTACTGAGTCATGCCCAGAAGGGGGGAAGTAGAAAATATTAATACATATTGCAGATTCCACACAAATCATTAGCAATAGCTTTTTATTACAACTTCCTTTTGTTTGTTTTCACTTGATCTGCTGGGTGCCTTGATCTGCAGGCTGATGGGAATAATTGCCATCCTCCTAGACCATTATGAGTTCCCCAGTCAAAAGAGCAAAATTTGGAACCACCGTGCTTCCCACAGGAGATCATCTCCTTCACAAGGGAAAATAGTAATTTTCTAGTGCCTGAAAGGATAATGAAACTGCCTTCAGAGAAAAATATATCAAAGCCACAGTCACCTCTCTTATTCTGGCACAATTCTGATTTCGATCTTGAATATTTTCAGGGCATTTAATACCCTGTTAATAGCCCAGCTGTCCAGTTTCTCATTTTCCTTATTGTGAGTACAAAATAAAGGCAAAAATTTATATATATGTGCATACATTTAGATGTCTAGTAATTGGGAATTTATGCCTTGGTTATTTTCTTTAATCACATTTTGAGGGCCTGGCCCTGTATGCATAAATGTATTGTCATTAGATTTCCTTCTGCAAAACAGTAAAGCAGTAGTTGCCTGGAGGTAGACCAAAGGTGTACGTAGCCAACTATCCAAACTCTGTCATGATCATGAAGGAATACCTAAGGACAAAGTAGCAAAAATGAACATGTCCAGAGAGGGACTGTTTCCCGGTTGCACAAATCTGGAGGCTGGGAGGTGGCTGAACCAGAGCTCCTGTCTAACAGCCCTTTATGGATCTTTATTCCACAAACCCAGCTGACTTGAAAGTGTTGAGTTCCACAGTTTAATTACGATTTGTGTAAAAATAATGCATCCTTTGTTACTCTGAAGCTGTCTGCCTGCTATTTTAATTAGTTCTTGTACTGTTAGAAATAATAAATGACTATTCCCTCTTTACCTTCATCACATCATTCATGATTTTATGTATCATTATTATACCTCTGAAACATCAATTTTCTGAGCTGATGCCCTAGCCATTTAATTTCTGTTTCATACCACTTACTATCCTGGTTCTAATTTGCTTTCTGAGATGAAGTGGCCATAATTGAAGTGGGCATAATGGAGATGGCATGTGGCCAGTACCGGGCAGACACAGTCCTTTCTACAGGGTCCTAATGTCACCAACAGGAGGGCAAAGGCAATGGGATTGGTTTTGCTGAGTCTGCTAAAATACTGTGTGCTACTGGGACCAGCTAGCTAGCCAGTGCAAAGCAGACATAACCACAGGGCCCTCAGCTAAAACACTTCAGAAACTCACAAGAAACACCTACAGTTTTCCTAAGCATTGACTTGTGTAAAACGTAAGGAGTGGTGGAAAGCCTTTATTTGATGAGGACTCTTTGATCTCGTAAGAGTTTTCATATCGCCTGCAGGAAGGCAAAAAAAGAAGAAAATATTCCCTATGTGCTTGCTATACAAAATCACTCTTTATCTGAAGAAATCATCTCCCAGGCTCACTTCAAACTTTTGCCTATTGGTATGAGGCTGGCAGACAGGAATCAATCATGACTGATAGGCAGCAATATCTACAGGTTACCTTAATGCCCTGTGTTAAAAACTTTTGTATGAAGACAAGCCCTAAGGTTTTTACACATCTTTTTTGCTTTCAGCATTGTCCCCCACTTACTTATTTTCTCTTGTCTCAGAGACAGAATAAAACTCAAAGCCTTGAGATTAAAAGCCTTGAGTTTCACTGTGTGATGGTATTGAAAATCCAACTATAATGACATATAAAGAATATAATCAGAAATTCAGAAAATCATGCTGAATCAAGCCAAAATCTAGTTCACGGTATAACTGGCACAATCAGATGCAAATTCACAGATTTATGAAGTGGGATATTGAATATTCACAGATTTAATGTTACACTGATCTATTGCCAGCAAGAAATAAAGTCACCTGGCCTGTTTTCATTCCTGGAAACTTGAGGAATTTGATTGAGCTATTACCTGGACTGTGATAAGTGGTTATCTAGATCACTAGATAGGTGATAACAAATAAAAAAATAGCATAATAAATGATTAATCATTGGAAAAACTTATCTCTCTTACCACCATAACATTGCAAAAAGATCATAGAAAACCATCCTAGACACCTAATTCAGACCTAATTCAAAGCGAGATGATACAAATACCTCTTTGAATGACTTGCAGACAACACTTCTTGCATGAAGTGGGAGGTTCCGAGCGCTCAGCCTCAGACCCTTTTATCATTATGGTTCATACCCTTCTTCAGGGCCGATGGGAAGTGGCCTCCTCTCCTGAAACCCATGTCTGTGTAATGTGTTTGCCTGTTACCTGTAGGAGGAGGTGTAGTGCACCTGGTCATGTTGGCAGATGATGCCACCCTGGGGGTGCAGCTGATAGACTGGAGGACAAGGCTGCCATAAGGGGCTGGAGGAAGGGGTCAACAGGAGCCTTCTGAAATTTTAAAAGGATGAATGAAAAGTCCTGCATGTGGGACAGACAGACTTGTGAGACCACATCTAGAATGTTGTGTCCAGTTTTGGTGTCCCTGATTTGAAAGATCAATAAACTGTTGCAGGTTCAGTAGAGGGCAACTAGGATGGTTAAAGGCTGGAGTACTTCTGCACAGACTGGACTCGTCCAGTCTACAGAAAAGGTGGCTCCATAAGCACCTGGCTGCAGCCTGCCAATATTTTTGAGGAAGCTATTGAGAAGATGAAGCATGTACATGGAGGAAGAATGAGGTCATTGGCCATAAATTGAAAAAAGTTCAGATTGAATATGAGATAAAAAAGAGAAAAGACTGTGAGGTTAATTCAGTATGGGAGCAGATTGCCCAGAGAGGTTGTGCAGTCTCCACCCTCAGAGATTTTTTTCAAGACTAGACCAGAAACAGCCCTGAGCAACCTTGTTCAATCTCTTGGCTGAACCTGCTTTGAGCAGGACAGGAGGTTGGACCAGAGACCTCCTTGAGGTCCTATCCAATGTGAATTATTCTACAAGCTTACAACTGATCTGTTTTTCAGAGGGTTCAGTTAAAGCCCATCCCCATGTAAGCCTTTCAAGTTTAGCATGAAAAACCTCACTGCATCCAAATTGCTAGTGACTACAGGCCTGGCATGTGCAAAATACCCTCCTCCACACCCCTGAGTTCAAGGAAAGGGGTATGCTTTCAGGCTTTCTACTCACATGGTCAAGATAAAACCAGTTTTGTTCTGTGTGTACTGTCGTGATGGCATGTATCAAAAAGAAAGAAGCTGGAGGATGGCAAAGAAATATGCAATCTGTGTGCAAAATAAAGTCTGTTGAAAGCATTAGAGCTGTTCACTAAGCCTACGCATGGGGAATGGAAAAATATGGTAATTTATACCAAAGGCTAAGATGAGCTTATTGCTACTGATCGGCTTAAGACACCTGAAGCTGTGCAGGCAGCTGGTCTGTGTAAGCCCAAGCCCAGTGGGCTGCATTCCCTGATGGGCTGGCTCTGGAAATATTAAAAGCCTCCTGGGTTACTGGGTTGGCACCCTGGGTAGCTGGGCTGGCACCCCACACTTCTGGGTTGTGATGGGGAGCAGGACTAACCCTGCCCTTCCCAAAAGGAGGGAGACTGGCTCTCAGTCCCTATTTCTGGTTATTTCTGGGAATGGACAGAGTAATTAGTTTGTACAGTTAATCAGATTTCATCTGACAGAAAAAGCCAAACGGAGGTACAGCACAAAAGCCACATGGCTGGATGACAAGTCCTTCTCATTTTGGAGAGCTGTGTTACCACCTCCATCACTCAGCCACCTCAGAACTGCCACTGGGGAATCCTCCTGGGACCAGCCCTCCTGCTCAGGGGTTGTTGGATGTAGCTGCAGCCATCAACCCAACAATTGCAATTTCTGCAGTGATTCACCCCAACTAACTTCGATCCTAAATTAAGAAATAATTATCAGAAACAAATCAACTCCTCCAGAAGGTGAGTCAGCTCAGATGGGAGGATCAGCTAACAGGTATTCTTTCCCCCAGTGTGCATCCTACCCCTCTTCTTACCAGGAATATTCCCTGTCACCAGTGATCCAGGGAAACCAAGAGCTTCCACATAAGGCAGCCTAACAATTGTCCCTGTCTCAGGGTTTGTCCAGAATTGTCCTTTGTGTCCAGAGGTGGTGAGGGACCAAAGGACGTCAAGCACTGAAGCTGTGCCCACAAAATTGTAAGCTTCCAAAAAAACTCAGAGAGTCCTTAGTAACTAAAATGAACAGCAGAATCATATGGGATCTTTCTGAAATATAAATATTACCACAGAAGTCATTTTGGACAGTGCCATGTATATTTATGGAGCCATGTAATAACATTTAAATAATAACCCAGACATTCAAATGACTAAAATACGATGGCAGTGACCCCAGTATAAGAACATGGAGAGACAGATTTCCATTTGAACTGACAGTGTTTATGCCAAGTTTCTGTCCCACGCTTTTTAAGAGAGCCAGGCAATAAATAACCCGAAAACCAATGAGATAATGGAAATGTCAAGAGGTGCTAAGCTGTAACTGAGCAGCTATTTTCTTTTAAAAATACTTTCTGGTCTGAGTCAAAAGGAAGAATGAAAATAAGTTAAACTGCAAAACTATTTTCTGATGGACATTTATACTAATTTTTTAACCCAAGCTACAGGATATCATGTTTTCAGAGCATCTTTCTTCACTCAAACAAGCATTTACTCACAAGATCTCTGGCACATGAGAGGTACTTCAGCTCTAAGTCCAATAGACCATCCACAGGAATAAAGTATCGCCTTTCTTTCAAACCAAATGGATAATTTAGACATTCAAGCATGAAGAAGCCTTGAATCAAACATGGTGTCAATAGCACGATTATAATTCAGCCTAAAATTGCAGCATAATCCATGAGGTTTTGCATCCTACAGTAAAACCACTAAGCTTATAAAATACATAGCAGGAGACACTTGCTTCAACAGTAGATTGGTTCAATCCATCACATACGCAGACACATCAGACTGCTGTCTAGTAAATGAGTCAAACATTTAATAAGAAAGTAAGGGAAGGAAAAAAATCAAACAAAACATTTTGAAAGTAGTAAAAGATACTCCCTTTATACACTGTGAAACTTTCTGGGCTTTGACTCCTGCAGCCCCTCAGCAGATCGATGATCTTATTGCTCAGAGACAGCAGTAGCAGTGAAGGAAACAAAGAGCTGTGTTACCTGTCTAGGGCCAAGGAGTACTTCTTGGTGTCCCTCTCGCTCACAAGACAAGCTCTTTCAAGACCCTTTTTGGTAGCCATAAGGAAAGTCGATGGGGTTTTGCTTGATTTTTTTCCCCCTTAAACTCTCTTTTCTCTGTTGGAAGCAGATATGGGCAGAAATGTCCTCTTGACTTATGCAGAAGTCTCTGCCAAATATTTTTAAATGAAAAGGTTTTAATAATCTCCTCAATAAACCCACTGTGAGAGAAAGCTGCTTTCCTAGTCCCGATGGCGTCACTACCATAACAACCAGTAACTTGCTGAGCACAGCAGATTGGATGTTTCGGGCCTCCCTCCTTGTTTTTCTTTTTCCCCCCTCCATGTTTGATGCTGGATATGCTTTTCAGTCACGCGGTGGGCGCGTGCTCTCCCAGTCATGGGCTGGGGTCAAGCACAGCATGCACACATCAGAGTCCACACACGTGCTCGTATAGATGCACTGAAAGGGAGAAGAAAGGTAATTAAAACAGCCGGTTTTGCCTGAAAACAGTCAAACCCCTGTTTGCCTTTCTGCTTCCTTGGCTTGTGAGAAAAGCAAACCTCCCTCACTCCAGCTTTGTGCAAGCCTTTCAATTTAAGTAGTTGCTCTGAAGACTGATTTCTACCCCTGTCATATTCTCTCCTAAAGGTTCAAAACAGAAGAGACTGCTTATTATTGCCATTTGCAACACAGGTTATTGAAATCTTTATTCCAGCAGGAAGGACTGCAGGTTGTTATTTCTGCTTTATTTAGTTTTTTAGTTCTATCAACAGCCACAGTCCCTGCAGGGGAGAAGACCTCCAGCCTCACCTCTCTCACAGCCTGACCTCAGACATTCACTTCAGCACTAATGGGAAATTTGCACAGGCGCTGTCTGTGTTTTACTGTATTCTTGGCAGAAACAGACCGTAATTGAGATCCCTACCTGTGCACGGCCTTTTCAGGAGAGATTAGCACTAGGCAGTGAGCAAATGCTGGGGGCTGCACTTAAATTCTGCAGTCTTTTTTACCATGGGTAGCCTAATATGGATATGATGAGCTGGGATCTCCCCTCCCTTCCCCCAGTTCGCAGAGCACATACTCTATCTGAGGTTCATGAGGGCCAGGGGCACATTTGTACATGATAAAAATGCAAAAAGTTAGGTTTATGTCATCAGAGATCCACACGTTACCTCCTGCATGTCAGCTGTGCAAACATTTCCCTGCAACTTGTGAACCAAGTAGCTGACTGTATCTCAGGTGCTTTTATGAACAGCTACAGCAGAAATACATGGGTTCTTTCCACACTGTGCTGTCACCTTTGCCTCTCTAATGCTCTTTTCTTGAGAGCCTTTTCCCAGGTGCTTATACTCACCTATGCACCCTTATTAGTCCTTTTGGTGGACAAGATCGATTTTATGACTCATGTCTGGAACTTCACATCTCCTTCTGAACATTAAAAGGTTGGTCTTTAATGTTTTTTAAAGTTGCTGCCACTTACTGGACCTGACAGTGTGGAATGATGGCAAGGCTGGTTTGAGAAGAAACTGGCATCCAAGGGTGAATAGTATGGAGTCAAGGCATTTGCAGAAATCTTACAAAACAGAAGTACCACACTTCTTACCACCCCAGAAAAGCCATTAAGTAGCAGTTTTATTCTGCTGCCAAGAGGGAGCAAAGGAGGAAAAAGAAGGTGGCCTTTCCAGGCGTGCACCCTGAAACCTGACAAAGGGTTATAATTCACACCCAACAAGGGCTTCTGCTGGCTCCTCTTCCCATAAATGTCAGCCTTATTCCAGTGTCTCTGTGAGCTTCTGAACTCATCTTTCCTTTAGAAATTACCAAACAGCAACATCCTGTCGCAGGCTGGAGATGCCTGAAAAATAAACCTGGCCTAGGACCTGATTTACAGAGGATCTCTGCTTTTCTAAGGTGCTAAGCCGAAGTATCAGGTCTAAGTACCCTCAATTTAAGGGAAATTCAAAATCCACCTCAGAAGATTACAGATAAAGCCATTTTCTGTTTCAAATCACTGTAACCATGTAACTTTGGTTAGTGAGACAGATGAGTTTCCATCATTTTGCAAAAGGGTCTTGAGCCTCAGGTGCATACCAGCAAAACAAAGCCATAGATCATCCACAGCATTTAATCCAGACTTCTGTTTTATGTTTATTATTGTCAGTGCTGATGGTTGTGCTTCTCAGGAAACAGGCTGTGAGGCAGGATAGAAAGAAATCTCTTCAGAGCTTTCCACAAAGACTTGGGTTTCCTCTTTATACAGTCTCCAAAACTCATTAAGAGAGAGACAGCAGCTGTCTGTGGAATTTCTGTTTCAGAAAAATTATTCAGACCATCTCAATAAATTCCTCTTAGCCTTTCAATAATAAAGCAGTTTGTTTCTGAGTCTACATTAAAAATGTCACATATCCAATCATACCAGTTCTAATGACCCTAGTCAAGGACATTTCTCAAGATTTGCATCCAATACAGGCATGCGAGGCATCACACTGGCTTTTGCAAATGAAAGCTTCTCATCATTATTATCCAAAATCTCTATTAGTAAAAAAAAGCATATCCTTGATCCCATTTTATCTTTAATCAGGCACATTTTAAATATGGTAAAAAAAAACATGCCCTCTATCTTGTCATTATGGGAGTAGATACTGGCAGCTTAAATGTACAGAGGAAAAGTCGGTGCATCTATTAATTGAAAATGCCAGTGAAGTCGATCATTTTTATGAGCCATGAGACATCTTAGAGAGCATGTGCAAAGTTCCTCTCTACCTGTCTCTGGCATCAGCTCTAGTAGCTCTTACTGTATTGCCTGTAACCCAGGGATCCAGGCATTTGTGATTTCTGGGGCTTGGTTATTACAGTTTTTACATTCATAGTGAGAATATGCTTTTTCATCCAGTGGAGCTCCAGTGCCTTCCAGCCATCTGTCATTTTGTGATCCAAGGCTGGAGGCAAGACAAATTGAAAGAAAAACCACTTGCCTCTTCTTGTGAACCTATGAATGCAGTAACCTTTTATAAGTGAGTGTCAAAAGGAAAATATCTACCCTGATTTAGATCCAATTTAAAAGTCATTAAAAACATGTTAATATTATATATTTTAAAATAATACATTTTTAAACTTCAATATATTTATCTTGGGTTTGGTGTCAGTATTTCAAAATAATGGAAACTTTTAATAGTAACTGAACTCAGAGGTAGAAGTCATCTGCAATGTTTTAGATGGGATTTTAAATTGCACAAAATCATTGGGGAGAAAAAGACTTTTCAGCTACTTGTCAAAGAAATTCAAGTTTGCATTGGGAGTAGGGATCTAAAAGGAGCACAGTGTGGTACTATTTTGTGATGTACACCTCTACCTCCAACAGTAAAAGTCTATGCTGCTACCAAATGAAGTGGGAATCCTTCTACAGGGCCTGGAACTTCAGGTCAGGAGTATCAGACATCTGTTCCCCACACAGGAAAGTGTCCAAGCTCAGAGTTTCTCCTGGTGAAACCAGTGGTATGAGATAGCCCCTCCCTTGACAGGCATCTCTGGAGGAGCTCAAGACCCTGCTTTGGATAGTGAGAGAGCCCAAGGTGTCCGGGCTGGGCAGGGAGCACAGTGGTACTAGATCCCAGAGTGGGAATCCTGAAGGACATCACAGACATAAGCCTTGCATAGCTACAAACTTCCTCTGGCCTGTGCCAGGCCTCTTGAAGGTTTTCTTTCCAAGCTGTGATATGAATATGGGTGTATTCTGTATGGTAGCAGGAAAAAAGAGAAAAAAGGTAAGGTTTAGCATTTTTTGTCCTCTTCATCTTATTTATTCAAATTTTTATTTTGATCTCATTTTGTTAGCACCAACATTTCAGAAGTGTTCTGAATTATCTTCCCAGTGTTTCATCTCTCATGGTTGAATCCACATGGTACAAATAACCCAGCTCTCACTAAGTTCCTTGGAGATATCAGACCTTCAGAAGTAAGTAGTGCCAAGAAATGTTATTTTGATACAAAGCTGCTTTGCTTTTCTGAGAGGCTGGCAAGCTACTTTGGTGTTTGAGTGTCCCAAAAGTCCTGTTCGGGAGTAGCACAGTCTACCCTTAGAAGTTCTTCATTCTAGGCTGTAGCTTAAAAGAAAACAACAGTGCAGTTGAAAAACAAATGCTAATGTCATCTCAAATGTTATTGTCAAAGAATGTGTCAGCTTTTGTTATAAAAATATATTACCTTTGTCTGAGAACTTAGTGGTTTTCTGTCTCTTTTCCATTGCAATTGCAAAGGGCTTCTGCTTAGTTTTGTTTTTATGATGTCTGAAGTTGGTTGGGGAATTAAGCCTGTAATTGCATTGCTAACAAGTATTTCTTAGACACATTTATTTTTCCTTAGGGAAAGACACTGTTAGGAAGAGACTACACATATTTTGGCAGCAAAAGAGACAGCTATGACATTTGGCTCCTAAGTTACTACCTGGATATCATTTTAATTGGTTTTTTTTTACTAATAAAATATAGTAACTTTACTGCATTAGTTCCTTTATTACACTTTCAACATATATTTTGTTATCATGCTCTTCCTAAGTATATTTGGGTCATGACGATGCATTACAATATATATTGAGAGCCAGTTGGTTAAAGACACAAGGAGTTCTGCATTATTTCTCACCGGTGCAAAACTAATTGGTTTTTCTCAGCTACTGCATATATATTTATTTTCCATTTTATCATCTCTATAATTGCAGTTTGAATTAGGAAAAGGACAGAGCGACCTGGTAAAAGCATTTGCAGGGACAATCTGTGTAAATGCTTCTCAGCAACCAGGATTTCTCAAGCCTGTCGAATTACATTGAGTGTTGAAACAGTCCTTACGTCCTTCTTGCCTGGGCCATGCAGGCACTGGCCATTGCTCAAGCATTTTTTCTTTCCTGCATGACTTCCAAAGTTCTCTTTGCAATAATGTGCAATATTACTGGAAAGAAGGAAACCAGGGCTCACAATTCAAATGCTCAAGGACCATGAAATTTTCAAGAAGTGACCTGGGTTTTTTTTTGCTTACTCCCTCTCTAGTTTCTGAGGATGTACAGTGCACTCAGGCACGGGGGCTGGGTGCACCCCAGCTGCAGGGTGAAGGGTCCTCAGCCACACTTGTGTCATTGCACAGGGATGTGGGATGGCATGCCTGAAACCTTCTGGTGAAATGCACATGGTCTCCTGGAAATTGCTACCTGGCTAAGATTTTCTTTGCAGCCACATATTTTCTCTCCGTTTTCGCTAAAGTAAAACTGAAAAGTCCAGCATAAGCCCAGGACTGGGACTTCAAAGACTGCCACTCTTGCACTGCATTATGGCATGCAGCGATGTACCCATGATGTAAGGGATCCAAATGGGACACACTAGATGTGTTTCAAGGCAGAAAACACCAGGGGATCCTGGATCCAGCATCTCAGAGGCGTAGCACATATGTAATCCCCAGGCAGTGCCCATCTGGACTCCCAGACAGGCTGAAGAGACATTGACCTTGCAGCCTGAGGCTCAACCTGTGGAAATAGTTGAAACACTTCTAGTTTAGGGAAGCAAATCACACTGGATAAGCTATAATTTTAATGGCATTTTCCACACTTGCATACCTGTGAGCTGCCTACCGTAAGTCTGTTTCCTGCTCACATTCTCTGGATACCTTTTATATGCTGCATATGAAGCATCTGGAAATTAAATGAAGAGTTAAATAATGGCCCTCCTGTGTATGGAGCACAGTAAAAATTACACAGTGAGTTTTTATAACTTTTTTAATATAATAAAGTTAAAGAGACTGAATGCTGGTTTTACGATATGAGATTTCCAGAATGCTCCCAAGTCAGCAACAAGCTATTCATAATCTTTTATTATAGCATTGTCATGATGACTGTAATCAAGTCCCTGAGCTACCTGATGATATCAGAGACAGCATCAAGCTGGTAAATAAGTTTGCATTTAATAAGACATTTAAAGACTCTGGCTCTTGCCTTTTTTTTTTTTTTTTTTAAATATTAAAAGCCTGTTAATACATTTGGATCTAGTTTTCTCTTTTAAAAATATTTGGGTCTTGTAGTTGTCTGTAGGATACCAACATATGAGCTGATTTGGTAAAATACAAGTTAGTGTTCCTACTACAAAAAAAATTCTTCATCAGCCTCCCTCCACACTACCCCACTGTTTGGGGTTTTCAAACACCAATAAAAATTTGATCTAAGCAAAATCTGTCAGGAAGGCATCTAAGTAAGACCATGCTGATTATTACAAAGGTTGGTTGCACTCACCTGCTAGGCTTTTTCCTGAATATCAATACTAGTACATTGCAGTGTCAGCTGGACCCCAACTCCTGCAGAGCATCTGAGCTAACCTCATAGTAAGGGCTGAATCAGAGGGTTTGCTTTGATGCCCTGTTCCATGTGTTCCTAACATTTTGAGGTGCCATCTGTAAAAACAGGCCTACTGTTGAGGTTTGTGCACATCAATAAATTAAGTAATTGCTCCAAGTCACCTGTGTGCTAGTGCTATGCAGACAGCAGTGTGTCACAGCTGTAACATTTGCATTTGGAAAGTGTAAGTTTTATCCACTTGCTAGCACCCAAATCAGAACAGCTCTTCCCCCTTTTTAGGCTCATGTCTGGGCTGCCTGTTCCTGTAGAGCTTACACAGACTCCTCTTAAATCCTCCAATGATGGATATTCCTCATGCAGTCTATTTCTGTGTTTAATTACCTTTGCTATTAGAAAGCTTTTCCAAATGCCTAACTTAAACTTCACTGTAATTTAAGCCATTATTTCATAATGGAGAATTAATTCCTTCCCTCTTTACAGCTACCTTTTATGTGTTAGAAGTGGCAGTCATGCCTCTCTGTTCTTTTCCTTTAGCGAACAGCTCCAGTTCCTTCAGGCTGTTGTTTTGGATCGTTCTCTCCTGGACACTCACCAGCGGCTGCATCACTTCTGAGCAGCAACAGCCGGGCACACCCTCCAGCTGGGGCCAAGCCAGTGCTGAAAGAAGAAAGATTTCCACTACGTGTCACAGAGACAAAATCCTGCTTATAAATCTCATGGCAATAGATACTTCTCTGGAAACACTGTAATGTTACTGACTTTCGTTCATCTTGTGATTTACTAAGTGGCCTCTCCCCCCAGCCAGGTCTTCTGCTGTTATACTAGTGCTTAGCCCACTTTGGCTACTGTATATTTGAGTAGACAATTACCACTACCTGTGTATAAATACCTTTCACTTGACTTGCATCTTCTTTTTTTTGTTTTAATAATTTATTCAATTTGTCAAAAGTATTCTGAATTCCAATCCTATTTTTCAGTCCTCCAGGTAACCCTTTCCAGACTGGGGTCATCTGAAAAATTAATAACAATATCCTCTATGCCTCTGTCTATAGCAATAATGAAAATACTGAATAATGCTGGTGAAGGACAAACCTCACTGAAACCCTTATTGAATTAAAGTGCATTAGAGTAAACTATTTTCAACTGATCTAGCATGGAACTCACAGGTGTGGATGCCTACCTGCGATACTGTGTTATATGGCTGCAAGTCCAACAGAAGCAATGATAGCACAGGGAAAAACTTTGGAAGTTATCCTTATTTTCTAACAGCAGTATAAATCCTTTCTGGAACCATGCTTTGACCAGGGTAATAGACGGTGTCCTGGAAAAAGGCCTCAGGAATTTCTTTAACACCTGTGTGTTAACGAACATGGGGAAATGTTGGTCTGTACCTGTTATTTTTCTGAAACTTTGCCGTTCACATTTACCACATGGAAAGACTCAGTTCAAGGCATCGAGAGTTGATTAATTGTGGGGATTTGGTGGCTGCAGTTCCACACCAGTATCCCGGGGTGGCGAGCACATGTTCCTGCTCACGTGTCTCTGCATGGTCCCCATTTACATCAGGCTTCCTTCTGCCCTGAAACTCACAGGATCCTTCCCCTTTTCTACAGGGCCCGCAAAGAGGTTTATTTGTTTCCAAATAACTGTACATTAAACTGAGATTAAAAGTCCATTATTTATATTTGCATATGAATTAGGCAAAATTAAGGAAAAAATATCTCCTATGCATTCAAGAACTTTTTCTGTTGAAAGAAGTAAAAGGAAAAAAAAAAAAGAAAAATTTCTATAAAGCCCACATCTGTTTTGGTTGCAAGGTTATTTTTCTTCACAAAAAAAAGTATTTAAAAAAAAAATTTCAAGTGGTTCTATTCAATGTCATTTTATCTGGCTCTGAAGTCCCTGTAATGAACTTTGCTGTGGCAGTTTTTGATCAGCAAACAGCATATAATGGCTTAATATATGAGTTGTAGCAGTATCAAAACCAAGGAGCAGTCATCTTTGGAAGGCATCAATCAACAGGGGTGAGTTCAGCTGAGGGCCACAGAGATGCTCAGGATGGGAGCACTTGTCCTGTGGGGACAAGTTGAGGGAGCAGGGGCTGGTTCATCCTAGAGAAGAGACACCTACCTAAAAGCAGCCCCCAATGCCCATAAGTTGGTCATCAAGGAGATGGAGCCAGGCTCTTCACAGCTGTGCCTGGTGGGAGAATGAGAGACAATAAGCATAAAATGAAAAAGAAAAAAAAAAAGAGAAATTCAGGCTGGATATAAGCAGGAGGATGGGGTAGAGACCTCCTGAGGTCCCTTCCAGCATGAATTTTACATGATCCTGTGATTTGTACACTGACAAGGACACAGCTGTGATTTTAACTTCCACTTTGAATCTCCTCATGCGTTTAGCCCTGAATTGCATATGTAGTCAAATATGTTATTTAGTGGTTTTCATGGTGTAAATAATCCAAACAGCACCTATGACACCCAGTGAAGAGACTCTGGTTGTAATGTAAAAGTAAACAGCCTGTTTTAAGAGAGAGAAATACATCATGCAGTCTGAGGAAACATCTGCAATTAAAATAATTGCTGTTTTGGAAAATGGCACTTATTCAGGAAGAGCCATTGGTAGGTAGAAACAGCTGTAATGCATCATTTTCCTAGCACCCAATCTACGGTGGTTTTTCACCACAGATTTGCAGTTTAAAACTTTTGAGTGCAGTGAAAGATGATTTATCTGATCTATATGGTACAGTCCAAATGTTCTGTGATAAAAATGAGCTATTGATCTGAGGAGATTCTAATTTAGATCTGCTCACTTAAAAAGAGTAATAAACTGAAACAGTCTGGGAAGCTTATGTTTCAAATGACTTATCAAGGAGTTAAAAAATTTAGTAACCTGAGCCAGCAATAACTTTAACAGTAGCCAGAGCCCTAGATTTTACTGAGCCAAATTTTCCTGAACTATTCACAGAAGTATGTGGATAACAGTTCTTTCTGTTATACTGATGTCCAGAGAGATGCTCATTTGTAGTAGATCTTATGAAAAGAAATGAAAAGCAAAAGACATTCTGGAGAGTCCAAACCATAACCTTAGCAGTGATAGTGAATAATAGCTTTTTGGGCATAAAGTGTTGTAAGTAAAGTATGAAGAGGTCAGTCCTATTTTCCCATATATTTTCCATTGCTGAAACTTGAGGTTTTGCCAAGGATTTGGTGAGATTTCTAGAAAAAGCTTGATTAATGTTTTATTGCTGAAAATCTAAATGGGTACTTTGGCTGTCCAGTTCTTCATAACCACACTTTGTTTTTCACTGCCTAGCCTGCATAGCTCTGTTTTTTTAATGAAGTTTGTGAAATGAATATGAATTTAGTGGATTTAAACACTACAGAGGTGAATGTAAAAATTGCTGTAAGATTACACTCAATTTTCAATAACGCACACAGGCTGTACCCTACATGGTTAGGTGTACTCTGTGATATTCCCATTAATGACCTGGATAACAGAAAAGCTTGGATGTCCTCAAATGTGAAAATAATGAGCAAAGGGGGACTGAAACGACTTGAGAGGGCTAGAATTTAAAACAATATATTGGAGAAATGATCTGAAGTCAGGAAGATGGAGCGAGGCACAGATAAGAGCAAAAAGTGCTACACTTAGAAAATAGAACAAAATGAAAAAAGGAAAAATAACTGGGCAGCAGCAGCACAGCAGAAAAGATCGTTGTAGGGAATTGTAATCTAAACATAACTGATGTCGTGCTGTTGCCAGAAAGGCAGCTTCTGTCCTGGAAAATGTACAGTAGTGCTCCTCTCACCAGCACTTTTAAAGCTTGACAAGGATTACCATGTCTTTATTTAGATGTTACATATCCACAGAGATAAAGACTCTCTGTTTGATGTTAAGAAAAGTGGCACTTAGAAAATATTTTCTGTAGGGCATGACTGAAATACAAAAGGTTTCACTTAGCTTAGCAGGCTGGTAGAAAAGCAGAAGAAAGGTGATATTGCAGAGGTTGTGCAGAGGACAAGAAGGACAAGCAGCAGATTCGGATAATTTGCAGCAAAAGAAAAAAGCTGGACAAGAAACTGTCTGGTTAGAATAGTTAAACAAAGGAACAAGTAAACAAGGGCTCAAATGTTCCATCACCAAAGGTTTTGAGAAATGTTTAAAACAGATATGAATTGCTCCTTCAAAATGCACTCTATAAGGGGAGCCATGAATTCCTAGCTGTTAAGCAGACTCTTATTAGTAAGAGCAGTCCCAAGAAAGATGGCAGATAAGATTGCAAGAGATCTTACTCAAAGTTACAAAGATAGACTCCTGAGATATGTAGGATCCATGTTTAATTATCCATGATAATATTTGCTTCAATTCTCCCTGTAAGGAGACTGTGTAATCACCACATGGTGCCTATAAGATGGCAGAAAATATTTGTTACAGATCCCACTTTCAGTAAAATAATAAATATGCATCAGCACAAGACCTGAAGTCCAAAACAGGAGTTTCAGCAGTAAGATACAGGTTCTGTTCACTTTCTATGACAAAGGAGGGCTGCTCCTATGGAGGTGAAATCATGTTTCTCTTTTCTGAGTCTTAAGTGTGTCGAGGGCTGCTCTGTGCACATTCTCCCAGTGCCCCAGGATCATTGCACTACTCTTGCATAAACATTCACAGACAGCATTTGTTAAAAATAAATAGATTTGAAGGGTTGTTTCCATGGGATAATGCTCCAGTCCATCAAACAGCATGGTTGGTTACTGTCCAGATGTTCATGGGAGTCTCTGTTGTGAGGGTCCTTGCAAGAGCACCTTCAGCTGGATCTGGTGAGACTCCCCAAACCTCTGCTCACTTGTTATGGTCCTGCATAACCACTCCAGCACATGTATGGTCTGTTTCTATTAAAAGTATTAAATTATGCACAAAATATTTATCTTGACTATGTACCAAATGCTGCGCTATGTGTCCATTTCTGCATCTGCACAGTTTCCACTACTTACCAATATCTTACCTATGCACAGTCTGGTCAGTTCTGCAGCAGAAACTGCCTGGGTGGGTCCTTTGGATGGCTAGGTTCTTGTCCAGGTTAATCAACACATCTAACACATAAATACTGCCTGTCAATCGATCCTGGCACAGCAGGAGCTGCTCAGGAGAATCTCCAGGCCAGTCTGACACTCCCCTCGGAGAGCTCCTCCAGCAGTTGCCCAACAGCTCTGCTGTGCAGGGGCTGAGAGCTAAGGCAATCCTCTCCTCACAAGGCAGTCTTGACTTGGGCAGACCCCTTGTTTCATGCATGCAGAGGCTGGCTGGGAGCTCTGGGATTAGGAATTAAGGGTGAAGTGTGCTAGCTGCACACCCAGGCACAACCCTGATCCCCACACTTACAGCTTTAGGAAAACTTGAATTTCAAACTTAGGTCTCATATACTGAAATTCCACGGCTTTTGCCCCACACACATGCACAGAGAAATGGGTACACGTTAAGCTTCTGAGTGGAGCCCTTTGTGTGCCGAACATCCTCTGCGTCAATTATCACCTCATTAATTCCCATGGCAGTGCCGTTACTCTTTCCCAAAAGAGCACATTCCCTATGCTTTCACTACTTGTCATCGTAAACTGAAGCTCTTTGTTAAAATCTTCGCTTGATGGACAAATTTAGAAGCACATAAGCCTGATGAGATAGCAAATTAATAATGGCCTGCCTGCATCAGGAAGTAATAGAGATGTTGTAGTTTAAATTACTGTTTCAGAGTTGGTAGATAAGACCTTTCATCTGCTGTATGCAAACTAAACTTCCTGACCCAACAGTGATGTCTGTCAGCAATAAGCACAAAGCCCTACTTATATTTAATCTTTGTACACACTTCCCAGACTGGGGAACTGCACATTATACTACATCCTTCAAGGTTCTTTCTGCATGATTTTTCCGACATATTTAGTGTAGAGTGGACAATGATGGTACAAAATTCAGTTCAAAACATTGCAGCTCCCGCTTTGCAACCAGTCTTATGAGACTTTTGATACTTCTCTTAGCATTATCTGTGCAATTAAATTAAATTAATTTAATCACCTGCACATTCAGTGGTTTCACATAGTGATTGGTAGTTTCAAAATAAAAGACCACACTGCATTTTGGAGATTTGGATGGGGAAAAAATAGGATGAAAGATATTTACAGGCGGGGGGGGCGGGGGGGGGGCAGGAGAAAAGAAGAAATGTGCCTATTATATAAGAAAATATAGAAATGTCTATTCCAAGGAGGTAATGATAGATTTTTGGGTCTGTGATCAACCTATTCTCCAGTTCTTGACTAGACAGAGTGGAACCTCTGAAAAAACAAAACTGATCCACACTGAGGAAAATTCAGAGAATCAAAGTAATGCTCTGCTTTGTAGATAAAATAAGCCATAGATAATTCCTTTTTTTTTT